>CM077646.1:165172714-165640214 GCA_039707465.1 Rhabdophis nuchalis
ACCTTTGGGGGCCCAAGAGGGGCGAGTGAGCCGACTCACACCCCCATGCACGCATGCGCCGCCTGTTCCCCCTCCCCCCCCCCCCCGCTCCCCCTCTACGCCGGCCAAGCCATGGCCACCGGTCCACAGATTTTTTTTAACATGAAACCAGTCCCTGGTGCCAAAAAGGTTGGGGACCCCTGCACTAGATCACAGTTAACAAAAATTTAAATCCCCCTTTGCATTGTATATCCAACAGGGGTTATTATCAAATATTTCTAAGAGACTTGCAAAGCAGGGCCCAAAAGGTATGATCATTGTCTGCTTGTCTTGGCGCTTGATATTCAAACAGAAATTGCCTCCTTTACCATACTTCAGGTTTTAGCTGTTGAGTGAGAAAGCAATTCCCTATGTACAAGAGCCTTATAAATGAGACCTGTCAGTTTGATAGACAGATTTGGGGTCCAATCGGGACTATCTTTACCCTGGAATACATTGCATTGCAACACTGACTTGTATACAGATATACAAGATTTGTAATGGGTCACACAAAACGTCATCTACAAACATCCTAAAGGTCTTTCCCAGAGTGCTCCATGTCTTCCTAGCTGACTACAAAACCTGCGATGGATTCCCTTCACCAATTGCTTTGATGCATAGGAATATTGGTCAAGAGCGTGGAACGGAGCCGTACAATATGCCCCACACTAAAGGGGTTAATTTACACGTCATTTTCAACAGAGCAGGGAACATTTTCTCCGGTCATAGTGCCCTGCAGTTTTATTTAATTTGGCAAAAGCTTCTTTCATCCCTTCCTCCATCGATAGATAGATATATCCCTTATACAGATCCTGCCTGGCAAACTCCAGTCGGATCAGCCGTCTTCCCTTTTCTAACTGGGCGGATTGAAAGAGAGAGAAAAAGAGTCAGGCAAAAGTCTTGCCCTTCTCTTCAAACAGATCCGTCATTTACACCGCTCCTCTCTCCCCATTGCTCCCTTTTGGAGATAATTGCATTAGCCATTGGGAACACACAGCCTGGGGGAGGAGTAATTCGCCCAAGTTACGTTTTAGAAGGACCTACAAACAGGGGTCTTGTGCGCGAAAGGTGACCCTGATAAATCTTCACAAAGAACAGATAAAGGCTCTTCAAAAAAATAACATGCAATTAAAAAAAAACTTCTCCCCGTCCTCGAAAATAATTATTCCTCCTCTAAAGCAGGGGTCTCCAACCTTTCCAACTTTAAGCAAAGCTGGCTGGAGAAGTCTGGGAGCGGAAGTCCTTCAGACATAAAGTTGCAAAGGTTGGAGACCCCTTGTCTAAAGAATTTCAAGCTACCCCCGAAGTGGGATATTGAGCCACAGACAACGGTGCGATCGTGCTCACTATTGTACGATCAGAGAGTAAACCAGTCCCACAACACTGGGGTGATGGCGTTTTGAAAACCCCAACCCGGTTATATTCAGTAAGTACGGGGATGTTGATCTTAGCAACCCACGTCCTTTAGAGGTCTTACTCTGCCCCTTGCATTCAAGCCTCTCTTGACCACCACCCCTTTGTACATTTCAAGTATCCGCGCAAGTTGCGCGCTCCTAAAAGACAGCCCTGTCCTTCCCCATCGTGCCGGCAATACCGAGTCACCCACCCAGCCGCCCCTCGCTTCTGCAAAACAGCCACTGCTTCATTCAATCGTTCGTTCCTTCCTGCAAATGCAGTCACCCGCTGCCACCTCCTCACCTCGATCAGAGATGCCCCGCCGGCAGCCACGCGCGCCCCATTGCCCCAGTCCCGGGCAACAACTCGGCCCCTCCTTCTGAGAGCTCTATGAGCCCAGAGGAGACAAGAGGGGCTCCGCAAAGGCGACACAGCGCCTCCTAGTGCACCTCCGCCACAGCGACAGCCACGGAGTTCAAGGAGCCCAGGAGGCTCCTGCAACTTGGCGCCCTCCCAATGTTTGGGATTTCAACTCTTTATTTAAGAACATAAGAACGTAAGAATAGCCTTGCTGGAACAGGCCACAGCCCATCCAGTCCAGCATTCTGTCTCACACAGTGGCTCCCCATTTGCTTCAGGGTATTCCCAAGCAGATGTCTTCACCTGCTTGTGATTCCCTGCAAATGGCATTGAGAAATATCCTGCCTATCTCTCCAACCCGGAGGGTGTCCTTAGGCATCCATAATGATAGCCATGGATACCCTTGTTCTCCATGAACTCGTCTAATCCTTTCTTAAAGGTGTCAAAGCTGACAGCTGTTACCACTTCCATAGACCAGTGATCCTCTGGGTGAAAAAGTATTTAAAAAATAATAATTGCTTTTGGAGGTCCGGTTTGGTGTACTGATTAAGGCAACAGGCCAGAGTAGTACATAAAATTATCTGCTACAATGTCCTACCAGTCAACGAATACTTCAATTTCAACTACAACAACACACGAGCACACAGTAGATACAAGCTTAAGGTAAACCGCTCCAAACTCGATTGCAGAAAATACGACTTCAGCAACAGAGCCGTCAATGCCTGGAATGCACTACCTGACAATGGGGTTTCTTCCCCAAACCCCAAAAACTTTAACTTTTGACTGACTACTGTCGACCTCACCCCATGCCTAAGAAGTCTTTAAGCCGGGGGCATGCATAAGCGCACCAACATGCCTACCGTCCCTGTCCTAATGTTCCCTTGTATTCGTATTCATTTCATGTATTCATAATCATGTTTATACTTACGTCTGTTATCTAATACATGCTTGACTCAATCAATCAATCAGAGACCCTGAGGTAGTGATTTCTAACCCTGCTTTAGGGCACAGAGTCAGCCTGGTGAACCTTGGGCTAGTCCAGAGGTTCCCAAACTTGGCCACTTTAAGACTTGCGGACTTCAACTCCCAGAATTCTCCAGCCAGCTATAGCTATATAGCTATAGCTGGCTGGAGAATTCTGGGAGTTGAAGTCCACAAGTCTTAAAGTGGCCAAGTTTGGGAACCTCTGGTGCTAGTCCCTCTCTCTCTCTCAGCCCCTAGGAATCAAACAGTGGCAAAACATTTCTGAAAAACCTTGCCCAAGAAAACTGTATGGGAATGGAACAGGGAGTCACTAGAAGCCAACGCTGACTCAGCAGCACAAACAAACAAACAAAACATGCTGAGGTGATAGTCCTCAACCTATGACCATAATTGAGCCCCATATTTCTGTTACTAAGCGAGAGATTTGTTGAGGGAGTTTTGCTCCTTGTCACATTTGTTTCGTGAATCACTGCAGTTGTTATTAACATGCTTCTTAAATGGCTTCCCCATTGACTTGACTTCTCAGAAGATTGAAAAAGGGGATCACTGCAATGTCAAATATGAGTCAGCTGCCAAACTTCATCTGAATTTTGATAATGTCACCATGCGAATGCTGCAATGGTAAAAAAAAGTGAAAAACGGTCATGTCGCTTTTTTCAGTGTCGTCATAACTTCGAACGGTCACTTACCAAACTGTTGTAAGTCAAGGACTACCTGTATTTATCTAGTACAGCTGCATTGGCAAGGCTCACCAATTTGGGTGGGAAAATGGGATACTATTGCATAGTGTATTTAAAAATAAGCTCCCTTACAACTTTGAAGTAACCAAAATGGAAAGGAAGACTATTTTTCTTAGTTAAGGGCAGGCGTGAAATTCAGCAGGTTCTGACAGGTTTTGGAGAACCGGTAGCAGAAATTTTTGAGTAGTTCGGAGAACCGGCAAATACCACCTCTGGCTGATCCAAGAATGGGTGGAAATGGAGATTTAGCAATATCCTTCCCCTGCCACGCCCACAGAAGTGGTAGTAAAAAAAATGGAATTTCACCACTAGTTTAGGGCACATTTTTTCCCTTCACGGAGCTGGGGTGGGGGTGGCTTGTGTGTGCCACATCTGGCCCATGGGCCGCCAGCTTGACTTCCCTGGTTTAGGATTTCCTGTAAGAATGGACATAGATTGATTTGGATTCTAAAGGGAGCACTTCCATGAAAGAAAAACAGCATTCACTTAAATGAAAATTAACACATAGAATTCACTCTATGTTAACTATAACCTCTTCATGATTCTCAATCCACCCTCAATTTTTCATTCTCCTCCAAATCACTCTGCTTTTAACGCCACCAAACATTCATTCAATGTTAGGCTTTTTAATACCCAGAAAACAGGGTCATTTTTTGGGGACTCAGGAAGTACACCTGCCCTCTGGAATGGTATTCTCCCCAACCCTCTCCCCAAGATTTTATGGCTCCCAACTTTACAACATTATGGACATTAATAAAAACTTTGTGGTTCTCTCAGGTTTTGGGCTAGAACAGTTGCGGATCATTAGTTTAGCTTAATTTTGTTCTTTTGGTTGCTCATGTTGTCTTTTATTTATTTTATTTGTAAGTCATCTGGGTCTCAAAACTGGAATAAATAAATAAATATTTCCCTGACAGAAAACCTCAAACTTATCTTAAAAACAGCAATTCATATCTATTGGCAGCCTATTCAGTTGCTCATTTTGATCAGAATATTATTAGGCACTTTTGTCTTTTCCTCATACAAATATGTAGTATTTTATTTGTAACTTCAACTGTTAATCATGCAACAATTATAGTATATCAAAATGTTCAAACGAAGTATTGCAGTAATTTATTACAGTTTAATAAAATTTGAATAATCAGTTAATAATTTTAAAGGCTTGTTTTTTCTCTAAGTAAAATAAAATATTATTCAGCTCCTGTTCAGCTCCTGGTGATTTCATAGACATGTCCACAAGTTCCCTGCCTTCAGTTCCGGAATATTTTCCACAGCCTGCTCTGACGTTTTCTATCCCCGTTCAAAACACTAATCCAACCCTGCTCCCTTTCTATACTCCCACAAAGTCAGTCAATACACTGTGATGTATTGAGGACTTCTAAAAAAAAAAGGATGGTGGAGTCACTCATCTAATGCTGCTGCATGCATTGATTTATTTGTGCCTCATATTTGTCCATATAATTAAGACAATGTAGGTTAACTTCCAGTTTCTCAGTTACAGACCAGATTAAAGTTTAGAAAATTTGCTTTGTTATATTCTACACATTTACCTCCAACCAGTGAATTATCAGAAGCACATTACCACAAAGACATATCCCAATATCTAACTCTGGGTCAGAGGAGCCAAGAGAAAAGAGCTGTTAAATAAAAAGAAACATGGTACTTAAGAGAAAATGTAAACAATGTCATGCAGAAGTGAATATTTTTTTAACATTCTTATTCTATTAGTATCTTGTGAAGTCAAAACACATCAAGCCCAATTTTCTACCAGATCATAGTTTACCAGAGACCTCCTCTTCCTAAAGTATTTTTCTGCAAGCAACTCGCAGGCTGGTTAGAGAGCAATTTAACTAAGCTAAATATCATAGTAAAAGCAGATCAACCAAGCAAAACTAATAACTATGGCCCACTAGCTACCAGAAACCTACCAGAAAACTACTATTTCATTTTGAGTTCCTATTTGTTTGCAATCCAAACAACTATTAATACATACCCAATTCACAGTTCTCTGGGCAATATTTTAGAGTCATTATGCCCAAAGGACATTAGCTCCTGAACAATAGCTCTGAGAGAAAGAACAATCCCACATGTAATCCACCACATATATATATATATAAATATCCACACTTGGCAATGACTTTTTTAGGGTTGGCTTTCTCAGTAATGGGCATGTTCATTACAATGATTTCAAAGGAACCAATTATACCTTAGCATTTGCGTTTGCCTTTTTTTTTTTTAAAGATATAGCACCAAAATTGCTAGCATGGACAAGTAATCCTGAAAATAATTATTCAGATGACTCACAATTAATGGAGAATTAATTAGACACATGAAACCTTGATCTTAAGTCTCTGCACTGATTAAGGATCCTGGCCTAGGGTGCGATAGGAAAATTCTCAGCAAATTAGTGATATAAAAGAATTTAAACTGTCATTTGTGAAAATTAAAGTACAGTAGCTTTTCAAAGCATCATAATATATCATGAACTCTGCCCTAAACCAAGTATGTTTGAGGATGGAATATTTTTTTTAGTGAGATATCAAAGCATGGCACACTGGCATATTTTCCACCGTTGGCATATTTTCGATTGTCACATTTTCCATTCCATTGTTATGTGCAATCGAGATTAGCACCTTAAGTCAATCAATACAATATAATATATATGACAAATCAATACTAATTTGAATGATCCATGAAGATTAGATTTCTCAATGAGCTGACGAACACTTTGAAATTTCTCCTGTTTTCCATGTGTTAATTCATGATAAAAAGGGGCTGAGTATACAATACCATTATAACCTATCACAGAACAGCAGTGCGTCCATATGCACATGTGTCATATGCAGGTAGAACTATAAATTATAGGGTGCATGACAGGGGTGAAATTCAGCAGGTTCTGACAGATTTTGGAGAACAGTTAGCGGAAATTTTGAGTAGCTCAGAGAACCGGCAAATACCATCTCTGGCTGGGGTGGGAATGGAGATTTTTGCAGTATCCTTCCCCTGCCATGCCCACCAAGCCACGCCCACAGAACCAGTAGTAACAAAAAAAAAAAAGAATTTCACCACTGGTGCCTGACTCCATCATACTTCTTATAGTATACAATATACATTTAAAGCAATATAAATGCAAACAATGCAAAGTGGAGACAACCAGAAATATAACACAGAATTCTCACAAAACAATTACAGCTAGTCCTCGACTTTCAACAGTTCATTTAGTGACGACTCAAAGTTACAACAGCACTGAAAAATGTGACTTATGACCATTTTTCAGTTACAACATTTGCAGCATCCCCATAATCCTGCTTTGCAACTGGTTCATATTTATCACCTTTTGTGATCTGACAAGCAAAGTCAGTGGGGAAGCCAGATTCACTTAACCAAGTTACTAACTTATCAGCTGCACTGATTCACTTAACAATGGTAGCAAGAAAGGTCGTAAACTGGGGCAAAACCCATTTAACAAATGTCTCACTTAACAAAAATTTTGGGCTTAATTGTGGTCGTAAGTTGAGGACTACCTGTATTGGCACAAAACTGGGGGATGAGACAGGTTTTCCTGGGTCATTTGAATAAGTTCAGGATGCGGACCATAGGAATATCTGGGGATATATCATTCTAGAGAGCAGACAAGACCACTTCCTGGGTTCCATCAGATGCCAATTTTTAGCTGATGGGACCAGGAATATGTGACCCTGCCAGATTGTATAGAATGGGCAACTGGTATTTTAAATTGATTGGTTCACATTACAGGCGGGAAACTCAAACAATCTCAGTGGCTGATCTGTCAGGCAGCTCCCTTCAAAAAGGGAGAACTGCCAGACAGCTATGACTCTTCTGATAGCAGTCTACCAAATAAAGAGCTGTTGTATTAGGTGAACGTTGTATCTTAGGAATCATTTTAATTCTAATGAGTGAAATCCTTTAAAAAAAAGCATTTCCCCCAGATTTCAACAGATTAAACTACTTTAACGAAGAACAAAGAAGTGAGTTTGAAAGTGTTTTTTCAGAATCCATAGGTAAAAGGTAAAGGTTCCCGTCGCACATATATGGTAGTCGTTCCCGACTCTAGGGGGCAACCCTCATCTCCGTTTCAAAGCTGAAGAGCCAGCACTGTCTGAAGACATCTCTGTGGTCATGTGGCCAGCATGACTAAACGTTGAAAGTGCACAGAACCCTGTTACCTTCCCACCAAAGGTGGTCCCTATTTTTCTACTTGCATTTTTACATGCTTTTGAACTGCTAAGTTGGCAGAAGCTGGGACAAGTAAGGGGAGCTCACTTCATTACGTGGCACTAGGGTTTCGAACCGCTGACCTTTCTGATTGATAAGCCCAGCTTCTTAGCCACTGAGCCACCGCATCCCTGCATAGAAGCATATTCCCCCTAATAAGAAAATAAAATATAAAGAATAATAATAAAAAGAAACAAAATTGAGAAATGGGTAAACTATACAAGCCCAATAACAATTTGCTGCTTCTGGGTGCTAGAAATGAGAATCCCAGTCACTGATTAAATTCTTTTTTGCCACTACAGTACTTTCCCTTTACTCCAGAACTACTCAAAGACTAGAATCAGGTTCTGAAATCACATTTCTAGTTCTTTTAACATCCTGGAAAGAAATCCATCCAATTTCAGAAACATAAAGCAGTGAGGTGTTCCCTTACAAATTCCTAGATACAAAACAGGAATTCAGTAGTTTAGCCTCTTCCGTGTAGCCCATAACCATCTCACAAAGCTCTGTAACCATTGGGCTTGCTTAACTTTCTGTTGTAATGCAAGATCTCTTATTTATTATTTCTGACATTTCCGAGCTTTCGCTTCCCAATCCTATCTTTATAGTTGTGACTGTTCCTTGGTATTTTGCTTTTGTTATGTGTTTGTCTTTCTCACCCAAGGAATTAATTAATTGGCATACATTTGTATGTTGTCTCTGATGATCATTCTAAGGTCTGCTTAACTTCAGCAACATGGTGCCCCAATAGCTATGACCCTTTAGCTATTTTGTGAGATGGAGAAAACCCAGCTTTCACATGAAAGGCAGTTGTTTATTTCAGTGGTATGTACCATTGCAATGTTGCTTCTGATCAGGTTGTGTCCTTTTATAAAATAGAAGTTTTTAATAGCCTAGAATAGTAGCCATTTTGTTCAACTGTGTACAGGTAGTTCTTGACTTGACTTACTACAGTTCAAAGTTATAACAGCACTTACGACTGGTTTTCACATGAATCTTGCAGCATCTCCATGGTCACATGGTCAAAATTCAGACAAGTGGCAACTGACACATTTATGATGGTTGCAGTGCAGTGGTGGGATTCAAATTTTTTTACTACCGGTTCTGTGGGTGGGCATGGTCTGCATCAGTGGTGGGTTTCTGCAGGCTCGCACCTACTTGCGAGAGCTGGTTGGTGAAATTTAGAGAACCGGTGAGAGGGGGTTCCACTGGCGTACCTGGAAGTAAATCTGGCCTGCTGCTGCCAGTGACCCAACAGAAAGGAAAGGAAAGGAAAGGAAAGGAAGGAAGGAAGGAAGAAAGAAAGAAAGAAAGAAAGAAAGGAAGGAAGGAAGGAAGGAAGGAAGGAAGGAAGAAAGAAAGAAAGAAAGAAAGAAAGAAAGAAAGAAAGAAAGAAAGAAAGAAAGAAAGAAAGAAAGAATTTATCATCACAATTGAGTCCAAAATTTTGGTTGCTAAGCAACAGCGTTGTTAAATGAGTTTCACCACATTTTAAAAGGTGGCCACTCCCCCCTGTCACATGACTGCCAAGCCACGCCCACAAAATAGGCCACACCTACAGAGTAGGTTCTAAAAAATTTGAAACCCACCACTGGTCTGCATGGTGTGGCTTGGGGGACGTAGCAGGTGAAGGATACTATAAAATCTCCATTCCCTCCCGACTCCAGGGGACAGATACTGTAATCCCCATTTCCTCCCGATCAGCTGGGACTCGGGAGGCAGAGAATAGACGGGGGCGGGGCCAGTCAGAGGTGGTATTTACCGGTTCTCCGAACTACTCAAAATCTCCGCTACAAGTTCTCCAGAATTGGTTGGAATCTGCTGAATACCACCTTTGTTGCTCTGTCTTGGGATCATGCGGATACTTTTTGCTATTTTCTAACAAGCAAAATCAATGGGGATAAAGCCAGATTCACTAAAACAACCCTATCACTAACTTAACTACTGCAGTGATTCACTTTACAACTGTGGCAAGGTCATAAAATGGGGCAAAACCCACTTAACATAGCAACAGAAATTTTGGGCTCAGTTGTAGTTGTAAGTCAAGGGCTACCTGTATAATTAAATTAAAAATGTATTACAGTTAGTAGCAATTTGGTGCACGTTTAATCAATCAATCAGAATAGAGCTGGAAGGGATCTTGGAAGTCTTCTAGTCCAGTCCCCTGCTCAAACTGGAGGTCCTACCATTTCAGACAGGTTGTCCAATCTCTTCTTAAAAACATCCAGTGTTGAAGCACCCACGGCTTCTTAAGGCAAGCCATTCCACTGGTTAATTGTTCTCACTGTTAGGAAGTTTTTCCTTAGTGTTTATATGTAAACTATAAAACTATTATTAAAGAAATTATAGGCATAAAATAATAAAATAGATAAGGTAGCCCCAATCAAAAAACTGTATGGGTTGACCATGCTGTAATCCATGGTTAACTCAACTGAATCCACATTGACTGAATCAATGCAACGGCCTTGATTTGCACAGCCCAGCTGAATTAGAAATTAACTATACTGAATTAGGGTGGAGATGTTGCCAAGGAATAAATCAAGTAAAGTGCTTAGGAGTAGCAGTATCTTTGAATTGAACTTTAAACCTTCTTTTTCGTGCTGATGTTAGCTCATTTGTTATATAAACTAGTGACATGGTGATTTTTTTTTACAACTAAGCTAAAAATTACTATTAGAAAAGAGGGAACACCGAAACAAGGAAGTAAGATTTTTCTTCAGACTTTATTTGACTCAGCAAGTCTTGCAATTTCAGCAAAGTCATGAAACTAGAATGTATTACGACCACAATTGACCCCAAAATTTCTGTGGTTAAGCAAGACAGTTGTTAAGTGAGTTTTACCCCATTTTACAACTTCCTTGCCACGATTATTAAGGGAATCACTGCAGTTGTTAAGTTAATAACACGATTGTTATGCGATTCTGGCTTCCTTATGGACTTTGCTTGTCAGAAGGTCGCAAAAGATGATTGCACGACCCCAGGACACTACAACCATCATAAACAAATGCCAGTTGCCAACCATCTAAATTTTGATCATATGACCAAGGTGCTGCAACAGTCACAAGCGTGAAAAATGAACTTAAGTTACTTTTTTCAGTGCTGTGTAATTTCGAATGGTCATTAAACAATTGGTTTTAAGTCAAGGACTTCCTATATTTATTTTATTTTTTTAGTCAAGCATGTATAAGATAACAGATATAAGTATAAACAGGATTATGAATACAGGAAATGGATATGAATAAGTGGGGACAGTAGGACAGGGATGGTAGGCACGTCGATGGGCTTATGCATGCCCCCTTACAGATCTCTTAGGAATGGGGTGAAGTCAACAGTAGACAGTCTAAGGTTAAAGTTTTGGGGGATGGGGGAAGAAACCTCAGAGTCAGGTAGTCCATTCCAGGCATTGACCATTCTGTTGCTGAAGTCATATTTTCTGCAATCGAGTTTAGAGCGGTTTACCTTGAGTTTGTACCTATTGTGTGCTCGTGTATTGTTGCGGTTGAAGTTGAAGTAAATATTGAAAGATAGGGCATTGTAGCAGATAATTTTGTAGTTCTAAATTGTCTAAGCCAGGGGTCTCCAACCTTTGCAACTTTAAGTCTGAAGGACTTCAGCTGGCTGGAGAAGTCTGCGAGCTGAAGTCCTTCAGACTTAAAGTGAAGTGTTAATGCCACTGTATGGTGCCTTGGTAAGGCCACACTTGGAATACTGCATTCAGTTTTGGTCGCCACGATGTAGAAAAGACGTGGAGACTCTGGAAAGAGTGCAGAGAAGGGCAACCAAGATGATTAGGGGACTGGAGACTAAAACATATGAAGAACGGTTGCAGGAGCTGGGTATGTCTAGTTTGATGAAGAGAAGGACCAGGGGAGACATGATAGCAGTGTTCCGATATCTCAGAGGGTGCCACAAAGAAGAGGGAATCAAACTATTCTCCAAGGCACCTGGGGGCAGGACAAGAAGCAATGGGTGGAAACTAATCAAGGAGAGAAGCAACTTAGAACTAAGGAGAAATTTCCTGACAGTAAGAACAATTAACCTCTGGAACAGCTTGCCTCCAGAAGTTGTGAATGCCCCAACCCTGGAAGTCTTTAAAAAGATGTTAGATAGCCATTTGTCTGAAATGGTATAAGGTTCCTGCCCACGCAGGGGGTTGGACTAGAAGACCTACCAGGTCCCTTCCAACTCTGCTATTGTATTGTATTGTAAAGTTGCAAAAGGTTGGAGACCCCTGGTCTAAGCCCAAAATTTCAAGCCTGATAGTATATATACATGAGCATGAGTTTGTGTTCTATCAGGGAGCAGACCAAAAGCCGCAGAATTTTATCGTTTGAGCCTGCGGTTTAGATTCATTTAACTAGGTTTAGTGCAACCATTTTTGCCATAAAGAATAGGACAGATGTCTTGGGAGGATGCTTAACATGCCATAACTTGTGTGCTGGCAATCTATGGTTGGGTTATAGTAATGTACTCTTTGTAGGCCCTCGAGGAATGTGTGGAAATTGCAGAATGGCTGCCATCCCCTCTCCAGCCAAAATCATGGACTTCACTAGGTACACAATATATGTCTTTGTTCTGAATGATCAAGTGAAGATGGATTCTATTTATCTTGTCTTTATTGTCCCTGTTCCCGCTCATTGCCATTCACCTGAATTTCCTCCCAATGTAACAGGTAACAGAGAGGAACAGATTTCACATACCTAGAGACTGCCCTTGAGTGGTATTAGAATGAGAAAGAAAATACAATTTTAATACTGAAACAGAGGAGAATGATTCAGGCTTGATTGTCTTGAAAGGCTGCAGCAAAGATAAGCGGCTCAAACTATTTTCCAATCCATCTGAAGGCAAAAGTAAGAAACAACGGATGGAAACTAATCAATGCAATTTGGAACTAAAGAGGGATTTCTTAATGGTGAGAACAATCAACCAATGAAACAGCTTGCCTTAAGTTGTGGGTGACCCAACACTGGAGGCTTTCAAGAGGAGACTGGACAGTCATTTATCTGAAATGGTATAGGCCAGAGCCTCCTGCTCGAGCAGGGGGTTGGACTAGGTGATCTCCAAGGTCCCTTTCAACTCTGTTATTTTGTTTTCTGTTAATGTATTGACCACCCTGCCAAATGCTTGATATGAGTGATGGTTGAGATCTCCCAGGATTTGGTCTTGGAGAGGCACCAGCAGTTTAAATGGGTGCACCTCAGAATGTTATGGGTCCCAAGCAGTGGTGGCATTTTGTATAATTAATCCCCATTTTTTGCAAGCTGTAAATGAAGTGGTGGTGACAATGGGATCCTTGTCCCTGCCCAAAGTATCATTGGATCTAGCTGATCTTAAGAGCTATCATCCAATGAAAAAAAAATCATCCTTAGATGAGATAGATTATCCTAGTTCTTTTAAGCCTAGTTTTACGCCTTGAATGATATGGAGGCATTGGTTAGAGATATAGAAATGACATGTAGCATTTCTAAGAGCTGTATGAAATTTCACACATTGTTGCTTTGACCATTAGTTTGGAAAGTTATCCTGTGGATAGCAAGATACAGACGTTGTCAGAGTATAGTAATCAAATTTGATGGATACATTCTGAAGTACTTCCATATGTTCCCTAGCCCATAGTAACAACATTATGTTCTTCCCTTAAGTATCTTGTGGATGAATATCTTTGTGGCTATTTGTTAAATATATTTGTGATTTCATATGGTATGGTGGCTTGAATGGAATTGAATTTCATTTGAATGGAATTTGAAATTGGCTGGATTCATATAATTTCTATAAATTATCAATGTAGTTTATAGACTCTAGTGTTTGGGTTCATACAATGCCAAGGGTTATGAAAAAAAACATGTTGCAGAAGTCCAGCTTACGTCTCTGATGAAGTTCTGACCCATAAACATTACTACTGTAAAGATATATCCTGATGTTTGGATTACCACAAACTTTTTGCTGCAGACAGGCCAAAATTATTTGACTACAAGTCCAATTAGACTTTTATCCACCCAAGCCTAATAATGAGTACAGTACATATTCCCATAAAAACTGCATTATGGTCAGAAGTAGCATATTGTAATCTCTCATTTACTCAGAGCACCAACTGCTTATAAATAGTTACAACACTGTAAAACTTTATTTAATAATAGCACCGCTTGAGCAGATAAATTGGTAATGTCCTTATTTGTAGAAAGTTAGTTGCTTGTTTCTATATAGATGGTTTTTAAAAAATTTGTTGTTTACCTCTTTTTTTCCTGTCCCTCATTTTACTCAAAACTTCATCTCTTCTTCTCAGACTGGTTGTTTAAAAGTTTTAAATCTTTTGGAGAAGTTCTCACTTAATTACTTAAGTTTAGTACATAGGGCTAAATAATGAATATTCTGTTATATCACATATCCCACCTTTCTCTTCAGGTTTAATACTCTTATCAATCTGGGGTACAGATTCTAAGCAGACGTATTATTTCTGTCTTGAAATCAATACATTCTATTTATACTTTGGTTAAAGAACGGATGATTAGAAGTCTTTTCTTTACAGGCATGCAATGCCTTCTGTAGTCCTAGCTGCTTTTTCTCCTTTTTAAACTTTGAGGCAATATTGCTTAAGGTTGCAATTTAGACTTCTTCGTTTTCTTATCTTCCTATTGAATTTCGTCTGCTTATTTCCTCTCTTTTTCCTTAACAAGATTGAAATTATCTGTATGTCCATCAGTTGTTTTCCCAATTGGAATGGGTGAAATTTCAGTTCCTTTTAACAGCCAGAACCTCCACAATTAGAACTGATTTTTGATTTCTTCAGTTTTACATTTTTGTGGCATTTAATGTTACGGTTCCTTAAACAGAGAGGGTAAAATACAAATGCACCCATAGGTAACTGCTGCAAAAAAAAAAGGAAGCTACTACGGTACTTCATGGTTTAATTTCTCCCCCTTTTTCCTTTATTATTTCTTACTTATCACTTTTCCTTTCCTTTCCTTTTCTTTGTTAAAAATGTGCAGCGTTTTTATGTTGTAAAAAACGATTCAATAAAAATTAATTAGAAAAGAATGCTATGATTGTTTTCTTGCCCTGCCAATCTTTCATTTCAACCACCTTCCCCTTTCCTTCCTATCTCTACCTTCTTTTGAGGAACTGGCAACTCTATTTCACCTACCATACTATTCGTAGGAAAGAAATCACTCGCTTTTCCCTCGCACGTCCTACACTGCCTAGTTAGCGCCGAAATTCCGGGGGGGGGAGAGAAGGAAAGAAAGAGAGGAGAAAGAGAGAAGGAGAGAGGAGAGCGAAAGAAGGAAAAAAGAGGAGAGAAAAAAGAGAGGAGAGCGAAAGAGGAGAAAGGAAGAGAGGAGAGAGGAAAAAAGAAAGAAAGAGAAAAGAGAGAGAGAGGAGAGAGAGAAAGAGAGAAGGAGAAAGAGAGAGAAAGAGAGGGAACGGGAGAAGGAGAGAGAGAGAGAAAAGGAGAGGAAAGAGAGAGAGAGAAAGAAAGAAAGAGAAAAGAGAGAGAGAGGAGAGAGAGAAAGAAAGGAGAAAAAGGGTGGAGAGAGAAAAGGAGAGGAAAGAGAGAGAGAGAAAGAAAAGAAACAGAAAAGAGAGAGGAGAGAGAGAAAGAGAGGAGAAAGAAAGGGAGAAGGAGAGAGAGAGAAAAGGGGATGAAAGAGAGAAAGAAAAAGAAAGAAAGAAAGAAAGAAAGAAAGTTCGTTCTTCTTTCCTTCGGTCGTTCTGGTTGCACCTTGGCCTCATGTGTTCGTGACGCCGGGGGGGGGGTCACGTGGTTCCTTCTCTCTTTCCGTAGCCCTTCTTCCGCCCGGAGTTGTCACGTGAGCTACCCGGGCAGCTGAGCTCAGCCGCCCCGGAAGACCTAGGCGGCTCTTTCGCCTCTTTCGGCGGGCATGGCGCTGCTGCTGCTACTGTTGCCCGGCCGGCGGTGTTGCTGCCGCCCTGGCGGCTGCGCCTTGCGTTTAGGACTTCGCCGACCTCCCGTACCCGTTGCTTCCCTTCACCGGGCTTTACGCCCACCAGAGCCTCCCCCGTGGCCAGCCCTAAGGTGAGGATCTGGGCTGGGAGGCAAGGTGGCTTCTGATGCCGGAGGGAGACAGAGGCATGGCGGCAGCCGCCTTTTGCATTCCCCTTCCTTGCAGGTCTCCGTGCCTCTTCCCGGGCTTCCATGCACGGGGAGCGGAGCTGCGTGGCCGGCCCCCTCCGTGCTGGAGGCGAGGGAAGGTAATAGCACTCGGAGTGCTCCCTTGCAAAAGTAACCCGATTAAGTTCTCAGCCAGAGATGGGTGGGTGGAAAGGCTTCTGCTCCGTATCGCTTAATCTCCACCTGGAGAAATTCTGCCGCGATTA
This sequence comes from Rhabdophis nuchalis, assembly GCA_039707465.1. Lineage (NCBI taxonomy): Eukaryota > Metazoa > Chordata > Lepidosauria > Squamata > Natricidae > Rhabdophis > Rhabdophis nuchalis. The sequence continues at coordinate 165,188,782 of CM077646.1, forward strand.
TCCTCTTAGGCAGGGGCCTCCTACCTTGGCAACTTTAAGATTTGTGGACTTCATCTCCCAGAATTCCTCAGCCAGCTTTGCTGGCTGAGGAATTCTGGTAGTTGAAGTCCTCAAATCTTAAAGTTGCCAAGGTTGGAGACCCCTGCTCTAAGGGTTTCAAGGGAGAAGGCGGAGGCTTGGAGGAGGAGGAGGGCAAGCGAGGGTGATCCTATCAAGAGGAAGAGTTGCTGTGCATGTGCAGCCTGGAGGAAAGATGGCTAAGGCAGCGGCAGCCGTTTGCATATTTGGGATGTCTGAGCGGGAGATCTTGGTGACTTTGTTTTCTTTGGCTCCAAAGTACAGGTAGTCCTCAACTTGCAACAGTTCATTGAGTGACTGTTCAAAGTTAGAACGGCACTGGGAAAACCTGACGTACGACTATTTTTTCCACAGTTAACCACTTTGGCAACTGGCTTATATTTATGGCCTTGCTGTATCCCAGGGTCAGGGGATCTCCTTTTGTGACCTGACAAGCAAAGCAAAATTTACCTAACAACCGGGTTATTAACTTATCAACTGCAGTGACTCACTTAAACAGCTGTGGCAAGAAAGGGAGTAAAATGGGACAAACCTCACTTAACGGATGTCTCACTTAGCAACAGAAATTTTGGGCTCAACTCTGATCGTAAGTCGAGGACTACAGTGATCCCTCGTTTTTTGCGGCTTCATGTTTCGCGGCTTCAGTGCTTCGCGGGTTTTTCAAAAATACAGGGGGAAAAATGCATCGGTAGGAGGCAAGCGCCCCCTAGTGCTTGCTTAAACCATGTCCACCAACTCAAGTTTCTGGTGCGAATCCTACTTCGCGGTTTTTCAGTTTTCGCGGAAGGTTCCGGTCCCCATTAACCGCGAAAAACGAGGGATCACTGTACTTATACAACATACAGAATTAAAGGGGGTAAGTTAGAGGAAGGGAGATTCTGCTTGAACGTTAGATAATTACTATCCAACAGGGAGACCAGTTCTTAGAGGGCAGGTGGGCTCCCTTTTGCTGGCTGTGTTCAAAATAAAGGCTAGACAGTTTCCGAAGTAGTTTGCTTGTTTCCTAGGACTGAGAGATGGTGACTGGCTCCAGATCCCCCCCACTGGCCCAGGCAGAATTTAATCTCAGTCTTCCCATCTATAGCTTGATGCCTTAATCCAGGCGTCTGCAAAGTTGGCTCTTTTAAGACTGGTGGACTTCAATTCCCAGAATTCCCCAGCCAGCCATGCTGGCTGGGGAATTCTGGGAGTTGAAGTTCACCAATCTTAAAAGAGCCAACTTTGCAGACCCCCGCCTTAATCGTTATACATCATGCTGGTTCTTAGGCAGCTATTTTGGGATATTTTAATTTGGAGTTCTCCAGTCAGCATCGGGTTGAGGGTCAGTGACCTAAACCAGGGGTCCCCAACCTTTGCAACTTTAAGTCTGAAGGACTTCAGCTCCCAGACTTCTCCAGCCAGCTTTGCTGGCTGGAGAATTCTGGGAGCTGAAGTCCTTCAGACTTAAAGTTGCAAAGGTTGGGGACCCCTGACCTAAACAGCCCCTTTCAATTCTTGGATTCTATGAATATGCTGTGAGATAATGGTAGATGTAGTCCAGTCCACCTGGAAGACAAGTAATGAAGGAAAGGTGTATGAACTCAAAACAGTCTGAAGTAAATACACCCTGCGTGGGCCGTACATTAACTCTTGTTTATTGAATATATTACAATGGCTGGATTTTTACAACGTGCTCTTTTCAAACCAAGCCAAGTAAAACACAGTCTTTGCCTTCCACTTCAGAACTACGATTACTTCTTTAGTAGCAGTTATAACCAGAAATAAGGCTTTATTTGGGGATATTTCAGAGGGAGAGAATGCCATTTTTGAATGCTTCATTTCACTGAAGTGATTATTGTCAGCCAAAGGAAAACACTTCTAAAACACGAAATGTTACTTATAATTAAGGATATGCTCACATTTGTTTCGTGATAACATGATGAGTTTTCTGTGTTCAGAGATTTGAGGCAAGATTTAAAATTTGCCTCGTGAGTTAGCAGTCTAAAGTGGTGCATTCCCTGTCATTTTGCACAGTCTATAAAACATCAACGTATATTTACAATTTGGCTTTGGAAGGAATACTTGATCTCTTACTTGGAAGAAAATCTGCTCCTCCTGCCCAAATTGCTTTAAATCCAAAATGTCTGTCTTGTTTCAAGGTTAGCAGAAGGTAGAATGGTTAGCATTGATTCTCTTGTTGTTCTTGTCACAACGCTTTTCAAAAAAGGTGGTTTACCACACTAGCTGATGAAAGCAAATGTAATTGTTGCAGGGTTTGTTTGTTTTTTTGTAGCTGGACCTGGTTTAGAATGATTTTTTTTAAAATTTGGATGTTTTCCTGATAGCAAAATATTAAAACCATATGTAATGAACCACAGCATCTGACTAACAAGATATGCATTTTGCATTTTTGTGGGGCATACGTCTTTGCAACTAGACTTCAGTGTTATTTTGCTTTAGTAATAAAACTAGGCACTCCACTTATAATTATGTATAAGTTCTATGAAAATGTGTTCCAACCTTTTTTCATTGTGGGCATAAAATACTAATATTAAGCTGTACTGTTTGAAACATCAGTCAGAGATAGCTGTTCTCCATTCTTCTGTTATAACTGTAATATGAAAGTTGTTTCTGTGTGAGCTAAGCGGCATAAAAGAGATACATGACAATACAAGTGCTGAACTTGGATGTCCTTTCAGACTTCCAGTGTGCCATTTTTCTTCAAAAGCAAATTCAAGCAAGCTTACCTCTGCTTTGGTTTCAAAAATCAAATACCTGAATCAGAAGTATGAAAGATATTTGGAAAGGAAATTCCCACGTTTCTATCAGCTATATTCAACATTTTTAAAAGGTGGGTTTTCATTTAAAAGTATAGTTTATAATTTCAGTGAAAAGCAAATCCGGGAGCATATGTCTTAATTTTGGTAGTATGCAAAATGTTTAAATTGAAAGTATCCTGTTTCAGGTTTGAAATGAATTGCACTGATGGAAGTGTGTGTAACAAAATTGTGTTGAAATTAGATGGACGCCAAATAAATTTAATAATAAATTAAATAGTTCTCTTTTAAGCTTTTTTGAAGAATCGCAAAACTTAATTGAAATAACTTGCATCCTTCCAATTTAAGTGGAACAGTTCATTATAACGTTTCAAGAGTCTTATTTGAAATTAAAATTTGATCCTGACATGTTCAGGAACACTTTAAGCTCAGCAGTCTTAGGTAATCTTAATTACAGTCTTAATTCCTAGAGGAAGAGGGAAATAGAGAAGAAAGAATAACTGAGCTTAAGGCTTCCAACAGTTTGTTCTTTTTAATAAAGAAGTGTTTTCCATGAAATCTGAATTAGTCCCGAGTTTGATCTGAGTAGGAAGAGATTAACACATGAGCAATATGCTGACATTCTGGATGAAGTTGTGTGTGTGTGTGTGTGTGTGTGTGTGTGTGTAAATTTATTTTTATGAAAGCAGTGAGTGGGTTTTGCAGAATGACAAGAAAGAAAGGAATATGTGTGTGTGTGTGAGTGACGTTTTTGAGCTGATCAATAAATAAGTTAGGGAGACTAGTATAGATCTATTTTGAGCGTTTTAGCTCTCATCAGCTAGCCATACCCTTACTGGGATTTGAACCGGGGCTGTATTACATGTTAGGCAAAGCCTTAGCCACTTAAGCCACCAGGTTCTCTTCCTGATCAGCTGAGACAGGAGGATAAGTATATACTTGTGTCACAACACCCTGTTAAGCCCCAATTAAGGGAGGAATCATACTGCTCTCCTTTTCTGCCTTTCGGCTTATCACCAGAGACCATCTAGACAGAAAGCTATGAGTTCTGTTGTGTAATTTAAAATGTAACACACACACACACACACATATATATATATTTGTCCCTTTAAGGGGAGGTCCCTTTAAGGGGAGGAGCAAGCATAGAGAGCTTGCCTCAAATGCTGGAAAGCCCTGGTTCAAATACCAGTAGAAAGAGTATGGCCAGCTGAAGAAGGCTAATAAGCCTGAAATGGATCCATGCTGGTCTCTTTATTTTCAGCCCTTAAAAATCTAACACATATCTAAAAAATGTCACACAGCAGTAATCTAATGTGGTTCTCTGTCTGGATGACTCTGGGTTGAGTCGAAGGGCAGAGAGGGATGACGTTGAGTCTCCTCCCCTTAAAGCAGCGTTTCTCAAATAGTGGGGCGCGCCCCCCCAGGGGGGCGCGAGGCTCCGTAAAGGGGGGCGCGTTTGATAGTCAGGAGCCGCACACCCGGAAAGACCGATACTGCCGCTGCCGCCGTCTTGGCATCCCAGGCCCACTCTGCGGCGGCGGCGGCAGCGGCTGTAGGTAAAGCCCGAAGGCGACTGAGAAAGGCGTCAGAGAAGGAGCAGCTGGAAGCCGTGCCTCTTGAGCACCACTAGGCTGGACGAGGCAGAAAGCGGACGCGGGGATAAGGAAGGGGATGCGCTTCGGGCCAATCAGCGTGGAAAGGTGAGGTTGAAGGAGGAGGAGGCAGCCCCCTGGCAGAGCGCGCAGCCAGGCGGCCGGGGCAGGCTAAGGCGAGTGATCGCGGCGGGCGGGGATGGGGGGCGGGGACGGGGACGCCAGGTTCCTTCGTCCGGGGGTGGGTGAGCGAGCGAGCCAGCAAGCGCGGGCGGGCAAGGAAACTTGCTGCAGCAGCGCCCAACAACCTGCCTGCCCACCGCCTGCGGTTACTCGCTCGCTCACCTACCCACCGGACGAAGGAAGCTGGCGTCCGGTGGGTGAGCGAGCGAGTGAGTAACTGTGGCCGACTGGCCGGCGGGTGGGTAAGGAAAGTTGCGGCAGCGCCCAACAATCCGCTGGCCCGCTGGCCGCGGTTGCTCGCTTGCTTGCTCACCCATCGGACGCCAGGTTCCTTCGTCCGGTGGATGGGTGAGAGAGCGAGCGAGCGAGTAAATACAGCCAGCGGGCTGGCGGGCCGGTCAGGCTACTTCCAGGAGCTGAGGAGGTTTGTGTGTGTGTGGGGGGGGGGGGAAGACAGACAGACAGAGAGAGGCACAGACACACAGAGAGACAGGGAGGGAGGGGGGAACCAGAGAGTGACAGACACACACAGAGAGACAGAGAGTGGGAGGGAGGGAGAGAAAGATAGACAGAGACACAGAATGAGTGATTTAAGTGCCTGAATGCGAGACACACACACACACACACACACACACACACACACACACACACACACACAGAGTAACAGATGGGCAAACAAAGGAGAGAGAGACAGAGAGAGAAAGAAAAAAAAGAAGGTGGGAGAGAAAGAAAGAAAGAGAGAAAGAAAGACAGAGAGAAAGAGAGAAAAAAGAAAGAGAGACAGAAAGGAAAGAAAGAGAAAAAAGAGAGAGAAAGAGAAAAAGAAAAGAGACAGAAAGAAAGAGAAAGAAAGAGAAAGAGAGAGAGAAAGAAAGAAAGAGAAGGAGAGAGAAAGAGGGAAAGAAAGAGAGAGAGAGAGAGAAAGAGAAATAGGGAAAGAGAGGGGGGGAAAGAAAGAGAAAGAAAGAAAAAGAAAGAAAGAGAAAGAAAGAGAGAGAGAGAAAGAGAAAGAAAGAAAAAAAGTGGGAGAGAGAGAAAGAAAGACAGACAGAGAAAAAGAGAAAGAAAGAGACAAAGGAAAGAAAGAGAAAAAAAGAGAGAGAGGGAAAGAAAAAAAGAGACAGAAAGAGAGAGAGAGAAAGAGAGGGAGAGAGAAAGAGGGAAAGAAAGAAAGAAATAAAGAGAGAGAGAAAGAGGGAAAGAAAGAAAAAATGAGAGAAAGAAAGAGAGAGAAAGAGAAAGAAAGAGAGAAAGAGAAAGAAATAAAGAGAAAGAGAAAGAAATAAAGAGAGAGAGAGAAAGAAAGAGGGAAGGAAAGAAAGAGACAGAGAGAGAGAGAAAGAGAGAAAGAAAGACAGAAGGAAAGAAAGAAAATGAAAGAGAGAGTGAGAGAGAGAACTTATGACCACAATTAAGCCCAAAAGTTTGGTTGCTAACCAAGACCATTGTTAAGTGAGTTTCACATTTTCCAAATTGGCCACTCCCACCCGGTCACATGGTTTGACATGTCCAATCAAAAAATGTTTATAGTTTAATTAAGGATTTAATGCACTTTAAATCTTTTCTGCTACAGTTAATAAAGCTATTCTTTGTTGTAAATTGATCCACATTTCTTTCTTTTTTTTATTCTCTTATACGTTAATAAGGATACAGTGTTATGCAGAGGTGTACTAACAATTTTATAGACAAATGATACTATTTACAGTCGCGCGGGGGGCGCGAAATGTTTTCTTCTTCCTAGGGGGGGCCTGACAGAAAATAATTGAGAACCACTGCCTTAAAGGAACCTCTGAACAGGAGCTGTGATAATTATTCTTCATATATATATATATAATTGTTTCTACAACTTCCTGTAAGGGCCCCAATTAAGGGAGGAGACATGCTGTTTCCCTCTCAGCCTGTCGGCTCATCACCAGAGACCATCTAGACAGAGAACCATTTTTTAGTTACGTTGTGTAATATTTTTTAGATGTGTTAGTTTTTTTTTTTATGAGCTGATCAATAAATTTAAATTTGAGAGACCAAGATAGATCTATTTCGAGCTTGCCTTGGATTCATTACAGCCCCTGTTCGAATCCCAGTGGGGTGTGGCCAACTTATGAGAGCTAATAAGCTCGAAATAGATCTATCTTGGTCTCTCAAATTTAAATTTATTGATCAGCTCATTAAAAAAAAAAAAAAACTAACACATCTAAAAAATATTACACAACGTAACTAAAAAATGGTTCTCTGTCTAGATAGTCTCTGGTGATGAGCCGACAGGCTGAGAGGGAAACAGCATGTCTCCTCCCTTAATTGGGGCCCTTACAGGAAATTGTGGAAACAATTATCTATACTAAATACTCCTGGATTAGCTGATGAAACAGGGTAGAACCGATTAGGCTGGAGTACTAGGCTTCTGCCTTGGATTCATTACAGCCCCGGTTCGAATCCCAGTGGGGTGTGGCAAACTGATGAGAGCTAATAAGCTCGAAATAGATCTATCTTGGTCTCTCAAATTTACATTTATTGATCAGCTCATTAAAAATATATATATGTAGGTTTGGGTTTATTCGGGTCTTTTCCCGTGTAAAATTAAAAGTGTTTTGGCAACGTTTCGACGGGATCACACCCATCATCATCAGGCTAGTGCCTTTGGTTTCTTGCGAGTAAACTGTATGTGTGTGTGTGTGTGTGTGTATACACACACACACTATTCTGTGTTTCTATGGCATGTCCTACTAATACCATTAAATCAGAAGAGAAACAATTACATGACCAAGATTGAGCAAGACAGTCAAAGTGGGCCCTGAAATCAATGAACACAGGGAACTGTAGGTCTTTGGTGATTCTCAGTCATCCAGGTCATGGTTGTCTCAAAGGTGCTTTTTCAAAAGGCAACTGAACTGTGTTTTTTTTCCCCTTGAGGAAGAAGAAGAAAATATTTTGCTTCTCATTCCAGAAGCTTCCAACTCGGATGAGAAGCGAAATGCTTTCTTCTTTTTCCTCGAGGAAAAACAACAACAATCCAGTTGCCTTTTGAAAAAGCACCTTTGAGACAAGGAACTGTAACCTAGAAGGGAATGGGTTTATTTTAATTTTCAGATTAAAATAAATATATGAAATACACAATAAAAAAAGTGGAAGTGAAATCTGAAAATAATTATATGTTCTGTTCAGGCTTGCAGGTTTTCTTTTCAGAAGCAAAAGAAATAAGAAGAATAAAGGCAGACATGTCAAATAAAAACATCCAGTTCCATCAACTTCCTTACAGGGAAATGGAGAGACTAAGACAGGTTGGTTTATATTCCAAGTTTTCTCTTTCCTGTTGACTTTCTAATGCTTACATAGCACTAGATCAGGGGTCTGCAAAGTTGGGCCTTTTAAGACAGGGGGACTTCAACTCCCAGAATTCCCCAGCCAGCGTGGCTGGGGAATTCTGGGAGTTGAAGTCCACCAGTCTTAAAAGGGCCAACTTTGCAGACCCCTGCACTAGATGTTGGAATTAACAAATTAATGCGAGGCAGCATCTAGTTCCCGCACTTTAACAACTGTCTTTATTCATGCATGAGGAATTATCTTACATAGTACATATCTAGTATACCTGTTTGCTTCTACGTTCAAGGATTTTAACAAAAATGATCTACTTGAGGTAATGAGAAGTACATCTATGCTGGAAACATGTTTGCTTTAGTTTGATAGTTTTACAGATGGTCCTCTTTTGAAATGATCAGAAATGAGCATCCCCCTTCTAAGCCTCCATTCATTCAGCAATAATCTGGAGTCTGTTTTACGATTAGGGGAAAAAACAAGCAGCAGATGGGGCTAGAGTTAAAACAAATATAAAGCCACCCAATTTCCTAACAATTATTTCCTGACACAATCTTACATTTTTCCAAAGCTGGAGGAAAACAACTGACAATTCTTATCAGAGGCCTGGACTGATTTTTGCAGAGAATTTCGAAATTGGGGCTAGGAATACATGACATACGGCCTCAGGGCTGACCTAGATTCCTGGCATAACATCAGGCATAAATTGTGACTTAAAACCCACAGTGACTTATGTTCACACGATATAGCAAGTGAATATCCGATCTATCATATATAATCTTGTGTCCTAATCACCATTCAGATCATATATAGTGGAGCAGATCCGTCATAAAATGTGCAACAACATTTCCTTTCCCCCTCCCCAGTGGTAACATTATTGCGATCTGGGTGCTTGGCAAACTGTTTGCACTTTTGTGCAAATGGAGAGGAGTTGAGCTCAGCGGGCAATTCTTTCACTCCATGGGCAACAACCCAGGAGATCGCTTAATGGCCATAACTGGGAGTGCCGTGATTGCAGACACTGAGTGAAACAGTCATGTGGGCATCTCAATATCCCCATTGTGAAATAATCGAGATTCCAGTCCCAATTGTCATGGACTTCCTGTATTGCGTGAATCCAAATAGTTGTGACTTTTTAAATAAACGTTGGTTAAATTAATCATGATTTATAATAATGAGTGAATAATTATGTGCCATGGACAATGCTCAAACACAGGAGTCTCTAATAGCTCTAAGTTGATTAATAGATCATTTCTGAAAGGGATTAGAAAATGAGGCTTGAGAACCTAATGTCCTTTTAATGACTCCGCTCTAGCTATCAGCAAGATGGCCTAATCCCTTCATCTCCCACTGGTCAAACCTGCAGAAGACCACTTTCCTGCAGTCTCCTTGTGAGGGGAAACCATCCAGAACAGGGGTCCCCAACCTTTTAGACCTCAGGGACCACTAAATTCATAATTTTAAATCCTACGGACCACTAATACGATCTGCCTAATGACTGTGTGGGTGGGTGTGGCTAGATGGTCATGTGACTGGGTGGGCATGGCCAACTTGATGTCACTCACGTCAGAGGGTGCCCCTCTCCTCCTAGCCACTCCTTGCCTCCATGCCCGGGCTCCTTAGGGCCCCAATAAGAAACAATTGTTGGAGCTAAGCAGCCACCACAAGAAAGAGTTGGTAAAACAGCTGGCTCAGTTCAAATTGGATCTGACTGAGAAGGAGGCTCAGCAGAAGCATCTTACTGAGGACTATAAGCATAGGCTTTCCAAGCAGAGGGAAGACCTGCGGAAGTGCAAGGCTAAGTACCGGTGTCTGGAGGCTCAACGGGCTGAGAGAATCGGCCAGTTCCAGGCCATGACGCAGTCCCACTAGAACAAGGCCCTCCAGCTCTTTGTCATCAGGGGCACTTCCCTCAGCCTTTGCCCAAAGTCCTGCACCAGGAGGCTGAAGCAGATCCCAAGTCAGAATTTCTGGGACCCCCCCTCCGACCCACACAAAAAGACCCCAAAGAAGGAGATTCTCTGCAGCAACGCAAGCGTTAATTGCATGTATCCAGAGGCTGTAGTTTGAGGACCTCTGATTTAGTGCAATATAAAAAATGCAAATAATGCAAAATTTTCTCACGAACCACCAGTTGGTGACCGCTGACCCAGAGCACACTTGGGTCATCTCCCATCCTCTCCTTGTCTGGAGAGATTCCAAAGAACTAGTTTACTCACCTTTCCTTGGTCTGTGCCACAATCATCAACTTTGCTTTCCCAGAGTTGCCATGCCTCCCCCAGAAAGCCAATCTCAGTCGTTTAATTTTTTCTTTATCCTACTATAGTACTTTCACATTTGAGTATTGCAACCCTAACAACTATACATTAGAAATAAATAGTCTCTCTATTTCAATTATCAATCAGCATAATATAATATTAAAAAACTAGCCATTCCCGGCCATGTGTTGTTGTGGCCCAGTCTGGTTAAATGGCCAACCAATCTGTGTAGATCTACACCTGCATACACAAACACGTACACACAGCCACCGTATAACCCCCAACCTACCTACCTACCTACCGTATTTCTCCCTGTCTCTATCCCTCTACCTACCTACCTACCTGCCTATCTACCTACCTACTGCATTTCTCCCTCCCTCTCTCTATCCCTATAGCTGCCTACCTACCTACTGTATTGAAATACAGTAGGTATTATGACATTTTGTATTATGTCATCCTGTGGCTCACTGCTGATGTATTTATGTTTGTATGTTTTTAATTCCCCTGTGCACCGCTTCGAGTCCCTTCGGGGAGAGGGAGCGGTCTACAAATTAAATTTATTATTATTATTATTATTATTAAATGGAGGTTGGTAAATAGCTGGGGGTTAATAGGTGATCATTAAACGATGGAAAATCATTTTTCTGAGGTCTGTGTAGAGTTCCATGTCATTTCTAGTCTTAAGGTTAAGAAGCTAGTGAAAAGATAATATTTCTTAAGGTTGGATGGTCGCTTGCCAATGACAGTGGGCTTGAGTTTTTCTCTGTTGTTGTTCTTCATAATACTATAGTACTAAATTATTTTCATATAATAAATGTTTGGGATCAGTGAACAATCTGAAACTTCATCAATCAATGAGCTAACGAGTTTGGGGACTCCTGGCCTATATGCTAAAAGCATTGACTAAAACCTGATCTCTAGCACAAAGTATATAACATCATGATATCAAGGCTTCTAAGGGCATGTTTTGAAAGACAAAAGTGAATAGAAGAGAGATAAATGAGGGTAAAATTGTAAAATTTATGAAGTTAAAGTAGCTATCATGTAATACAAAATCGCTGTCTCTAAAATCTAGAGGTAAGCTAATATCAGGTAAAATCTAGAGGTAAGCTAATTATTTATTATTTATTTAATTGGTTTTTAAATTTTGTTGTTTATTTATTGTTGTTGTTATTTATTGTTTTTATGCTACCTGTGCACCGCCCCGAGTCCCCGTGGGGAGAGGGGGCGGTATAGAAATAATAAATTATTATTATTATTATTAGTACTGTAACTATAGTCACTATAAGTGTAGTATAAGGTTTGCAAAGGAATTGTAACAACTTTAAAAGGCTAAACAACCAAAAAGGAGCAATTGTAATAACTGGTTTCCTGCAATTGTTAAGGGGGTCTCTGGCAATTAACAATAATAGTAACTGTGCATTGTTCCTCTAGTTTCGCCGGGATCTTATTAAAGCCATTCCTGTTGGGATTCTCTCTCTTCCACCCTTCGCCAACTATTTTGTTCTTTTGCTTATGTAAGTAGAATTTTGTCTTTAACTAGTTCCTTAAGATTAACTGGGATTCAGCCTTTTTGCCTTCTCTCCTGTCTTCCAATATAATTGCTAAGCGCTTTAAAATGCTCCCTTTGTTTAAAGGACAAATGGAAAGATTGGAAAATGTTTAATTGGGGGGGGGGTGGAGTTGTGCAGTCAAAAATGCTTATCTGAATTGGCATTTCTCTTGCCCTGTTTCTTCATAATACAAGAAGGAAAAAGAAGCACGAATGGGGTGAATTTTATTTTCACTTTTTCCAGCCCAATGTGGCTGGATGGCAGGGCAGCCTGGCCTTGCAAAAACATTGTAGGTTTTCATTCCAGAAAAGGAAACAGGACATGAATACGATTAGCTGTAGCAGATTTGGACTAAAATATGATTAAAGGCCACTCTGTCTACCGATAAAGCCTGTGACTGCCAGCATTGAAAATGGGACATATTGCACAAGAACAGGACTGGTGTATTTATTAAACCTTCCACTCATTTTTCATGAGTGCAAAAATATTAAAAGAAATATGTTGGAAAACAAACAGTAATAAAACCACAAAAAAGAACAAGAGACCAATAAGAATCACATTTACTATTAATGGAATCATCAAGGTAAATCTGGCCTGGCACCTAAATTACAGCATCTGGGAATTCCAAAGATTGGAATTTTCCAAGACCGAGGACCCAGATCTCAGACGGTTATGTGTATTTCCAGGTCAGATACTATTTGATAGAAGAAATTTTATTGGATAAGAGCTGAGGTGGTGCAGTGGTGAGAGTGCAGTACTGCAGGCTACTCTTGCTGATTGCGAAAGTTCACCAGGCTCAAGGTTGACTCAGCCTTCCATCCTTCCGTTGTGGGTAAAATGAGGACCCAGATTGTTGTTGGGGGCGATAGGCTGACTGTAAACCGCTTAGAGAGGGCTGTAAAGCACTGTGAAGGGGTATGTAAGTCTAAATGTTATAGCTATTGCTATATATTGACAACATAAGAGACCCTATTTCTTTTTCTTAAGTACATTTTCAGCAGTCCTATTAAGTTAACTTAAAAGTTGGCTTTTAACAAGACCTGGCTAAATTTCCAAAAGAAGAGTTCCATAGGATTTCAGGACGTCAGTGCCATGGTTACAGTTGCCAGGCTGCTGTTTTCTACCTCCCTTAGTGCAGGGGTCTCCAACCTTTGCAACTTTAAGTCTGAAGGACTTCAGCTCTCAGACTTCTCCAATTCTGGGAGCTGAAGTCCTTCAGACTTAAAGTTGCAAAGGTTGGAGACCCCTGCCTTAGTGGACATTATCTTAAGTAAAAGCCTTCACTGTGGGTGGAAGCTGTAAAATCCATTTCCTATTGCAACATTTAGGTTTCCCTTGGCCTAAATTTGATTGTAAATGTATAATACACGTATTCTAAATTTGTGTTTGTTCGTCGTCTTGGTTTAGAAGCAAGTCACTTCTTCCAAACAATTTCTCCTTCCCAAGGTATTTATTCCCAAGACAGCTCTTAATACGCCACTTCTGGACTCCTAAACAACAAGCTGAGTTTCTCAACACGTACCACAATATGAGGAGGGAGGCATATACTGAAGTGATTGATGGTCTAACACATCTATCTCACTTCCCAGATGATCCTCAGCTTCGCCAACGGATGCTATATCTCTGCAAAAAGGTACCTCTTTCTCCATTGACAAAGAATCAATCCTGGATATTTTAAAGTGTTATTCTTAAAAAAAAAACCATGGCTTTTCCTTTTTTGTGAGCTGCCTTTTAAAAGAAGTTTAACTTTTAATTCTTTTTCTTGCCATAGCATAATTCAAATACACTAAGACAGGGATGTCCAAACTTGGGAACTTTAAGACTTGTGGACTTCAACTCCCAGAATTCCCCAGCCAGCATAGCTGGCTGGGGAATTCTGGGAGTTGAAGTCCACAAGTCTTAAAGTTCCCAAGTTTGGACATCCCTGCACTAAGACACTCTTTGATGAATTACTGTATTTTTTGCACTTTTGCCTCCCATAAAAGAGGGTGAAAATTTCTTATACACGGAATGTAGCCCTACCCACCTGCTGGCCCCCAACCTTTGGCCTCTGTTTCTCAGCAATTTTCCTCCTTGCAACAAACAAACAAAGCTGCTTCAGTTCAGCACCAGCACAGCCTGATTAGCAGGAGCAGCTGATGATCGGGAAGCTGATCCAACTGAAATCAGGTGCTTGTGCTAATCGGGCTGTGCTGAAACTGAAACACACTGTTTTCTGTTTGCTGCTAGGAGGCAAATTGCTGGGAGGCAGATTTTTTTTTCTTGTTTTCCTCCCCCAAAGCTAGGTGTGTCTTATACTTTGGAGCGTCTTATACTCCAAAAAATACAGTATGTTTTACTAAATGACTATTTTATACTGCAATACAGGTAGTCCTCAACTTACCACTACAATTGAGCCCAAAAAGTAAGGCTGTTAAGTGAGTTTCGTCCCAGTCTACTACCGTTTTGCCACAGTAAACAAAAGTGTAAGAAAGTTTCAGTTATTTAGTGGTTTGACACTGTTGAAAAGATATTGTGCTGATGCACTCATAATGCTTTATAAAATAATGTCAGCATACATTATAGTGGAAAGAAACAAATAAGCACATCCTGGTAGCATGTAGCCTTACATACTACAGTTGTAGGGAGGTACCAATTGACTGTTGTAGCAAGGTGTTGGGAAGACTTTAATATTCACATTTTCTGATGCAATAAGGTATAAAATTTGGCATATAGTAAAGAAAAGCCTAAAAGGGACGTGGTGGCTAAGACACTGAGCTTGTCGATCAGAAAGATCGGCAGTTCGAATCCCTAGCGCTGGGTAACGGAGTGTGCTCTCGTTACTTGCCCCAGCTTCTGCCAACCTAGCAGTTTGAAAGTGTGTAAAAAATGCAAGCAGAAAAATGGGAACCACCTTTGGTGGGAAGGTAACAGCGTTCCATGCGCTAGTCATGCCGGCCACATGCCCAAGGAGACGTCTTCAGACAGCGCTGGCTCTTCGGCTTTGAAACGGAGAAGAGCAACGCCACCTAGAGTCGGGAACGAGTAGCACATATGTGCGAGGGGAACATTTACCTTTAAAGAAAATCCTGGTGGGAGGATGTATTAAGCATTTGTGGTAGTTCAGTTAGTTGTGCATGGGATCAGGTCCTGCTTTATACTTGGGGGAAAAAATGATTTTCTGTTTCTTAAACTTTAAGGTTCAGGAAGGATTTCATCCAGATGTAACGGAGCTTAAAGCTGTGAGGAGTTTATTTGTGGGGCATCCTTTTGGTATCCAACAGCTCATGGTTCAGCATGTGGTAGGTGCCATTGAAGGAATAACTTGGCTTTAATCAAAGAAAAGAATACATCTAACTTCGTTTCTACTTGGAAACCGTTTCTAAATTTTGTGCTTGAGATAGAAAAAAAAAGAAACTTTAGCTTTGGAATTTGCTAATTAGATAGATTTCTTTTGTTTTTTTTCAAGTTTTTTATTTTATTTTACATAACATATCAATGGGTGAACAGTGTGGCACCTGAGTGTCATACATTTTAATACAGATAAAACTAGTAATACTAATCATGGTTGTTACATTCATCCAGCTTATGTATTTCTAATAATAATACACATTTATATTAAGTTATAGTCTTTCATTATTAAATTACTAGTCGTTTCCAGCCACGCGTTGCTATGGCCCAGTCTGGTTAAATGGCCAACCAATCTGTGTGTACACCTACACACACAAACACGTACACACAACCACCGTATAACCCCCAACCTACTTACCTAGTTCCTTTCTCCCTCTCTCCCTCTACATACCTACCTACTGTATTTCTCCCTCTCTCTCTATCCCCCTATCTACCTACCTATGGACAGAGTATTTTATGTCATACAGGATGACATAATACCTGTGGCCCACTGCTCTCTGTATACATCTACCTACTTTTTTTACAATTTTTTACATTTCCGTTGCATATACCTGGCACAGGTGTGACATCTACACAATCTATATATGTCATTGGTACCCTACTTGAAAGGAACGTTGTGTGAAAATTTGGAAGCGATCGGTGCAGTACTTTCGGAGATTAGCGGTTTTGAACAAACTCTTGTTACATTTTTATTTATATAGATTCCATGTTTCAATATATTGTTCTAATGCCAATCACCATATTGTTTACATAATAATACCACCATTCAATTTCTAAACTTCCCTCTTGTTATTGCTTTTATTTTATTATGTAAAAATGTGTATACTAATATTCCTCCTTTCTCTTATTTCTGCCTTTATTCTGACTTTTAATCATGTCACCCTTATATTAAAATATTTTTCTTTCTATCCAACCTCTCTCGCCCACTTTGGGGCTTTGAATCCTGTTGATCTTTAACTTACCTCCTATATTTCACTCTTTGCATCTATTTGTATTAAGATCCAATCCTTCTCTATTTCATCATTCAGTGTTTCAATACACAGTTCTAATACCAATCACAATATTATTTAAACATACAAGATTATTCTAATCATATTCTTTTCAATCTTCAAACCATATGATTCTGATAGTAATACACATGTTTATATTAAGGTATGTTCTTTCATTATTTAATTGCTCAGTGTTTCAATATATTATTCCAATGCCAATCACAATATTATTTAAACCTACTTAATAATACCATCATTCAATCTCTAGTTTTCCCATTTTATTATTGCTTTTATTTCATTATATAAAGGTGTGTGTATACACACACACACACGTTCCCCCATGTTCTTATTTCTACCTAACTTCTACTCACACCACCATTCTAAAAAAGAAGGAAAAGAAAAAGAACAATAACAAAAACCCTTTCCTTTCTATCCATCGTCTCTTGTCCGCTTCAGTACTTCGATTCTTATTCTTTTTTTGACTCGCTTCCCATATTCCTCTCTTGGATCTTTATCTGCATCTACATCCTGGCTATTCAACCTAGGTGTTTCTCCCATCTCTATCCTCATCCACTGCCTAGCTTACAAAATACCTGCCCGATATTTGGGGTTCAGGCAGATAAGATGAATTTCTTGTTAAAGAAATGGTGAGCAGAGGCTGTAATATTTTTATTCTATAGCACTGAAAAGAGTTGAAAGTTGATTCTTTTATGGGGAGGTTGTTCCTTATCCCCACTTTCCTCTCTCCCTTCTTCCCCTTCCCCATATTCCTATATTTGTTTTCACTTGTACATTTTTATAACTTTAATAAAATTATAATTAAAAAAAAGGAATGAAACTGGGTATCTGCTTAAAAGCCTTTGTTGTCCCTTTATGATGAATCTGTTAACTAACAATTCCTCTTTCTGCTCATGTGCTTTGCCTAAAAGGCTTGAAAAACCAAATAATAATAATAATAATAATCCCCAATTTCTTCCTACTTACAAATCTTAAAACTCCATATTCAGCAATGGGTTTGATTTAAATCAGGGTGCAATTGCATCTCCCATCATTGTTCACCCCTACTGCCTTGTCCACAGGCTATAAAATGTTTCAGAAATGGAGATTCACAGTAAAGCATTTTGATCTGAAAGCCTTTGGATGCTTTAATGTTACCTTTGCCTTGTTTTCCTCAGAAAGTTCTCAGTCACGTTTTGTTCCTGACGCCTCGCTTGCCATCTTTCTTTCTGAGAAATCGTTTGAGGAGCCATCTCTCTGAGCTGCTTTATCTGGACCAGGCAATGGTGAAACTAGGAGTAAGCCAGCTGACAGATGAAGAAGTGCAAGTGGTAAGATGAATTCATATGAGGTGGTTGATTGGGCCTTGTGGTTGACTGTGGACTAATTATTATTCATCTTCTGCCTTAACCCTCATAAGTGCTGGGCGGTTTACAAACAAGTAATAGTCAGAGTTACCAGTCTCAAAACCAGTATAGACTTTCTATAATGTGATGGCTTATTCAACAAACTAGGTATAAATTAGTTTAGCTTATTGTGGGCAAAGGTGGACAGCTGTGGGCACTATCTGGCCTTGCTTTCAGTTGTACAGGAATGCTATGGAATGGAGAGGGATGCCTCCCCATCTGTCTTCTCAGCTGAGAGGGGATACATTAAGGCTCTAGTCTAGGCAGATAGACAGTTAGAGGAATTAGCTCCTTCTCCCAATAGCCCTAAACATATTGATTTTTAGCTCCTGTCAAAAATATCAGTAAAATTCAAAATGTCAAAGGCCATGTCCAAATATTTGGGGCTGTATGCAACTAAGAGTTATATCCTTCTTATATGTACCATGTTTCAGTGAAAATATGACATGTCCTGAAAATAAGGCCATGCCAGACTTTTGGGGTGGGCAAAAATATAAGCCCTTCCCTGAAAATAAGCCCCCTTGGACAAACCCCTCCCCCTCCGGCCAGGCAGAGTGCCACTCACTGACTTAGCGGTATTCCAAAGGCGGCAGGAGCTGGGGGGTAGGGGAACAAAGGGGCTTGCGCAGCGTTGTGCATTCGGGATACCACTAGGTCAGTGGTGCTCTGCCCAGCTGGAGAGGGGGGTTGCCAGGCAGCTGCTCATGAGTGTGGTCATTTCATGGCTGCTGTGTTGCGTTGCTACGACAGCGCAACACAGCCATTCGCCTTTGAGGCTGTGTCCAGCTCTTTGGGAACTTGCTTGCAAGAGAACAGTCGCCCGGCAACCCCAAAACAATAAAAAAAAACCAGGCCATGTTTTGGGGGGTCAAAAGAAAAGAAGATCCTATCTTATTTTCAGGGAAAATAACACCAATATAGCTATTTGCTGGATTCGATTATTCTTTGTAACACAAAAGCATCTTGCTGCATTCCAAGGGGTTCCTCTAATTTTTGCAGGCATGCTATACCCGTGGCTTGAATTCCGTTCATCTTGATCCAGGCGATTGTAGGCTCTGGTTGAACCAGTGGCTATCACTCTCCTGTTCACTAAGAGGTAAGATTGGCTGAAGGAGGATTTGTGTTATAACTATTCTGGAAAATTTCTCGCATCAAAATGCACATCCACCCCTCTCTGCCTAACTAGGTGTCTGCAGAAATAAAACCTAAAAGGGAGCCAACCATAGATAAGTCAAGAATATTAAAGCAGAATCTCTTAATAATTAAAAAATATTATTGTGGGGTTATTGTGTCACAAACTCTACTGGTCATAAGCCATAGCATAGTGACATACGATCCTCAACAATCATATTTGGGATTGGAATTTCCATCGCTGAGTGATGTCATAAAGCAATGTCATGTGACCACATTGCTTAACAAAGGCAATCCTGGCAAGCTTGTTGCCATTGTTAAGCAAGGACCTCACAACTTCACGTGGGTTTCCAGCAACCAAAGTCAGTGGGACAGCTGACAGGAAGTTGCAAGTTCCAGGTAGTTCACAAACAGTTCAGTGGGCAGCTAAGTGGCAGCTAGGGAAGGTTTCATGGGTGGCAAAAGTAGCTGCTGCCATGTGGAGGAGTGTGCGTATAGGTGGCCGGTGCAGTGCCAACCTAGCGCGCCTGGCTACTGCCGAATGGAGGACACTTATCCTAGCAACTTGCAATCTTCCCTGCCGGCTTCTCCGTTGACTTTGCTTGTGGGAAGCCACAGGGAAGGTTGCAAATGATCATGTGACCAGGGGCTGCTGCAACTATCATTAACGCGAAGCGGTTGCCAAGCGCCAAGATTATAGTGAGATGGTACAGAGGTGCTGGAACAGCCTAAACACTGACTGGTCGTAAGCTGACTCATTTCAGCACCGTCATAACTTTGAATGGTTGCTGCATTAGTGGTTTTTAACCCAGGATTACCTATAGGAAAAAAAACTTTAGTACTGTATACTACACAGCAGAAGAGAATTTCTTTGGGATATTAGCCTGGTATTGTTTGGGGTAAAAACCTTAATTTCCTGTAGTTCAAGTCAGGAAAATTTATCTGCAGTGGTAAATGTCAGGCATTGAACAAGCAACTCCAAAAGGAGTTGGAAAATCATGGTGGAAAATGGGGATTCTCCTCTAACAATCCACAAATATATAATTATATACATAATGCAGGTAGTCCTTGACTTACAACCACAATGGAGCCCACGACTTCTATTGCTAATCAAGAAAGCTGAATTGTGCCCAGTTTCATGACCTTTTGTCTCATAATCGTTAAGTGAATCATGCAGTCATTAAGTGAATCTGGCTTCCCCCATTGATTTTGCTTGTCAGTAGCCAGCTGGGAAGGTTGCAAATGATCACATGACTCCAGGTCAGCGCAACTGTTATGCACAGTTGTCAAGTGCTTTAATTTTGATCATGTGGCCTTGGGGGCAGTCATGTGAAAACTGCTCATAAGTAGCTTTTTCAGTGCCGTTGTAACCTCAAACCGTAACTGAACCAACAATGGTGGTAAGTTTGAGGACTCCTTGCATCCATATATATATATTATCAACTGAGTTCTTGGAATGCTTTATCTCGCCTTCTCTAGTCTCCATTTAACTGTTTCAATTTTGTGCGTATATTTTTGGATGGATCATTGTAACATTTAGCTCTGGCTAGGTGATGTCCTGCACTTTTGAGTGCTCTTGCTGCTTTAGTTTAATAAATGACACAAAATGAAAATCTCAGTTTCCATCTTTAATAACACGTTAAGGCTGTCGGCCAGATAAAAGTCCTCAAAAGATCAAAATCCCTAGGCGAAGAACCCAGTTGAGCAGAGTTGAGCTTATTTCAGGGTGTTTTATGCCCTCCTTTCTTATTAATATGTTCTCTGATCATTTGTCCCTGATCTCCATTTTTCTCCACATCTTATTTAAACTTATAATAGTGATTTTAGAAAAGGGAACTCAATATATGCTAAGTTTTTGAGTAGGGGATACTTCATGTGGCAATACAAACTCAAAAAAGAGATGAATTCCAGTCATTTACAATTTTAAGGTTATTAAAGGGGAGGAATATACAAAACAAAAAAATGAAGGCTGGCTGAAAAATGCACAACTAATTCTTCTGTAGGCTTAGTTATGCAGAGGATCAAAACGTGACACATTTTATTTCTTGAAATACACAGTCCGCAGCTACCTTGGGGCAACATGGGCCATTTCTCTGTGTAACAAGTATCAAATTGTGGTGGGAATTTGTCATGTCAGAAACAGTGACGCTGCTACAAAAAGTTAACAGAAACAAGCAGACTGATGTATTGCAAGGAGGGGCCACCGAGAAGGTGGTTATAAATTAAAAAATGCTTAGATTGCAATGCCAGGAAAGATTAGTGTTCTACCTGTAAAACTAATAAAGTTCTCAGCTATAAAAACATAGCAAAAATAAAAATTTGTGTTTAACCTTCTGAACTGAAATAATGTATTTTTAAAACGAATGATTTATTGAGGAGACAGTAAGCGAAGCAGGTAAATCTTGTTCTTCCTAATCTTTCAGGAAGGGATGGAGAATTGTCTCCTTCCTATTTCTATATGTCAGAAAAAGCTCTTTGCAATCAAAGTTAGTGTTAAAATGTTTGTAAGTATAATCCAGTGAAATAGAAAGCTATTATCTTTTCAGACTCTGAGACGTCACTTTTGGCACACGCGATGGTCTTACTTTCTATCAACTTCACTCGTTCCTCTAAGAGCTAACCGGAAAACAGACCCTTTTGGATTATTGAATATATGCCGTATATTGACTGAAGAGTGAACCGGAAAGGGGAATACATTTTCTTTTCATTGACCCAGAAAAAAAAGGGGGGTGGTTTAGTGGGTTGGGAGGCAAGAATCCAGCAGAAGAAACATCAGTGAATTTGTTAGTGTAGAAGAAACATTGCAATACGAATTAAATTCTCCCACTGGCTGTTTTGAGCGAAGACAATTGCTAAGATAAGATTGCACAACAAAATACCTCTGCTGTATATTTCACTAACTTTGCATTTAAGCCTGGTTCAGTTGTGACCTCACAGGCCCCTTTCTTAAGAGTGTCAGAATATAATGTATGTCTGTTCAGACTTGTCGGTCCAAAGTCTTGCTAATTATGCTTGAGGCAAATACTTCCGCTTGAAAAACACACTACTCCCTCAAGTGGCTACCATGAAATTTGTTTCATATTGCGCCAGGAAGTGGTGCAAATATATTTTTAAAAATGAACAATTGTAGAATACATTGGTACAATGCAGCTTTTTTTGCTAAATATACAGTCAGAGTCACATACCACTTTGTGATTTCAGTATTGCCAGCTTAAAAGTAAAAGGGAGGAGGAGGGAAGTTCCACATGTCTTAATGTTTGTTTGTTTCTTCCATCCCTTTTGTCTTGAAATGTTTCAGGGACTGTATTTCTCTCTCCAGCTGCAATTGAGAGAGGCACTGGGATGGAAATGTTAGGAGGTCAGTATTGAAGCTAAAGCCTCTTTCCATCTAAGTCAGGGGTGTCCAAACTTGGGAACTTTAAGACTTGTGGACTTCAACTCCCAGAATTCCCCAGCCAGCTATGCTGGCTGGGGAATTCTGGGAGTTGAAGTCCACAAGTCTTAAAGTTCTCAAGTTTGGACACCCCTGATCTAAGTGTATTATAACTAACACACAC
The DNA here is from genome assembly GCA_039707465.1 of Rhabdophis nuchalis. Taxonomy (NCBI): domain Eukaryota; kingdom Metazoa; phylum Chordata; class Lepidosauria; order Squamata; family Natricidae; genus Rhabdophis; species Rhabdophis nuchalis. The sequence continues at coordinate 165,210,981 of CM077646.1, forward strand.
ACACACACACAGCAGGACTTAATGATAAAGACCCAATGCAGCAAAAGTCTGGGAAGGCACAGCTGAGAGCACTGATCCCTCCTATCAACAAGGAAGACTCAATCTTGGTCTCTCAGCAGCCATAAGATTTGCAGGATTTTAAAAAAAATATTATTATGAAGTGTAGCACACTTGAAAAATCCTTTACTTTGGGGGTGGGTGGGCGAAGATGGTTTTTTTTAAAAAAAGACTGCATGTAGTATACCAGAAGCTGGAATTCTGGACGGCATGTATAGGTTGAGGAAGTCTGTATTTGAGCTAATCATAAAATGTGTGAGAAATGTATATATTACATGTATTTTACTTGAAAGATAAATGTTTACCATTAAAGATGGCTAACATTAAAAAATGCACCGATCTCTTAATTGTGGTATTTTGAAGACATTCTTTTAACTGTTGTAACTCCCCTTGAGTATCTGAGCTTGAGTCATAAATTACTGGAAACACTCAAATTATGAATAGTTGTTTCCCCTTATAAAATAACTAGTGGCTTCTAAGTTCATGACCCAAGTCTTTGTTGTGTGTACCTTAGTCCAAGTAATATGATCAGTCTTTTTGAAATAAAATCTATGCAAGGGAATAAAAACCCTGGATGCATGAAAAGATTTTTCCATAAGGTTTCATTAGGAGATAAATTGATAGACTTGTCACAAATCAAAATTAAGTCAAACTGCAAAAACTACCTTGGGAGGTGATATCTACAATGATCCAATGCAGAATCTCTCCATTATGATGAAACATTGTACATACTGTTTAGTTCCTTTAAACAAAGGATTGTTTCACAAATGCAGACTCTGCAAGTATTAATCGTATGTTGCACTTTGGTTAAAAGCTGCTGTAAAAAATACCAGAAACCGTGCATGCACACTGGGTCTATAACTGAATAGAAGGCGGCTACAATTTTAAGAACAAAATTCGCTTCATGTAAGTTTACGCATTTATTTGCTTTTACACTTAAATATCCTCTTTAAATACAGCATTATCACAATGAAAAGAACATAAAAGGCAAAACAAAATGTAAAGGACCTGACAAGCTTTGGACTCACATTGAAAATGCCACCTGTGTTTTTCCTGCAGGAAAGCAGAGTTATGAAGTTATCAGTTGCAAGTGACAAAGAGGACAGGGCGAATACCAATAATGTCAGACTAGGACTTCTGTTAATAGAAGTCTCTTCCAGGTAGTAAAAGGGCTGTCCTGTAAACAGTTCAGTAGCACCAAAAGAAGGGAAGGAGGGAAAACAGGCGAATGTACCACCACATCAGAGTAAGAAAGATAGTTTCGTTATTAATAACAAAAGGGAGGCAGGCAAGAGAAACAGGCCTTTTTGCATTAAAGAACATTCTTTAAAACAAAAGCTTTCTAAGAAGCCCAGCCTCTATGGGATTTAGAAATAAAATTTTGTTATTTGAGATCAGTGCCCTTTCTTTTTTCATAATGCTCAGGAAGGAGTGTTTTTCCCCCTAGGTTTTTTTTTTTACAAATAACTATTTAAGGTAGTCTTTTTCTGTCATAACTAAGCGCACTCGTGGAAAAGAAAGCCAGTGTAATATTTAATAGTTCCGATGGCTATGTTGAGTTTCTGTTTTCTTCCCTGTTATCTACACCTCTGGGTAAGAATGTAGAATTTTAGTGCTTGGTTTCTACCAAGCCATTACATTAATCACTGCATTCTGGAATGTCAGTCACGAGAATTGTTTCTGCATTATAAAAATGGAATCCTGGTATTTTAAGTGTGAAGCTGCTTCCATTTTCAGAAAGTGTATTCCACCAAACCATCTGTGAGTATTGGCAGGTGGCCAAGGGGTGCAACAGCTTAAGCACTCAACAGGAGGAGATTCTTATACTGCCAGATCTGCAAGAATTGAGGTAAGCCCCATTGAAAATCTTGATTCTAGGGCTGACTGTGCCCAATCTCCAGAATAACACCATGCAATTAAAGGCAGCAAAGTCTCTGGTTTTAGCCACTACTTTAGAATAGATCTACAACACAATGGCTCCTAATTCAGGGCTATAAAGGTTGCAGCTGGAACAATGGAGGAATAATATAGGAAAAGGGCAAGTACATCTTGTCCTGAAACAAATCTACAGTTGCCCATAACAATGTTACTGTAATTGTGTAAAAAAGCAATTACGGGTCAGTATTATTACAAATAGCCAAGGTGCTTTCAAAGAGTTGAGAATTTTTATAAGAGATTCCTTCTCTTTGACCTATGCATTCTATGTAGGAGGAAAACTTTTTTGTGAAGAGCACTAAATACATTTGCTACAGTGAGAGTTGCATCTGGGATCAGCTGCCTTCAAAATAAATCTAGCTTGTTATAGCACCACTTGTTTTGTAAACTAGAAACGTGAGAATTAGGAAAGATTCCTTCTAATGACACCAATGGACCCTCAAAACCAATGGTAGCCTGGGGGTAAAACATCATGGAATAAAAGCCTAAACACCCTCTCAGGAATGAGACCAGTGTATAGGAAGGAGTGTTTATGTTTGTGTGTGTGTGTGTGTGTCATGCAACAACGTGTGGCTTTTTAAAGACAAAAAGGAGGACAGTGGACATTTTTAAGGCTGCACATTCATCCCGTTACATTTTAAAATGTACAAAGGAGACATTTGCCCACTAAACATAGCATTGCTTCTAAACAATCCCCCGAAAGAGGTAGTGATGTGAAAGCAATTAAGTAGTTAGTAGTCTGGCAAAGTACAGGAGCCCTGGCTGTATATACTATATGCTAATCGGCACAAGGAGAGCTTGGGTGAAATAAGGTAAAAATCAGACAGGAATTTTAGTACTGGAGTCTTTGCATCTATTCTGAAGCCTGGAATGTCAATAGTTACAGTCAGTTTTTCTCAGCTGCCGCCTACACAGCATTTGCTTGTGTTTATCTTACAGAGAGTCACTTTCAGGAGAATAGGCTTTTCTGGATGCACTGGCAGCGCCGATGGCTCATCACTGATCGTTAACAGCCAAGAATTAAGTTAGAGTTGGCTACTGCCAGAGTTTTCTTGTTCTTACTCCCAAGCAGCTTTGCAATTATGGGGCAAGCCTGTTAAATCTTTCCAGATTCAGCATCTAGAAACTTAAGATGGCCCAGCATTTACACAGACCTAGTGATATGCCTGAAAAACACAAAACACCTATTTAAGTTCTGATGGTGCCCGTACTATTTCTCAGCTGGGAGGTAGGTTTTGATGAGGATATACATCTCTGCAAAGGCTACTTAAATCCCACCCTCTGTTATGCATAGGGAGTTATGGGTAACTGAATTACCCAGACTAGCTTTCGTGCAACTCATTGTAAGTCTTGAGCAGTCTGAAAAAAGAAAGATTCCTAAATGCAAGGAAACCAGTTCTTGCTGAGCCCCCGGACCATACACCACAGGGCTATAACATGAGCTGGGTCAAACAGGTGATGACAGAGAAAGGCAATGATTATCTCTTATTTACTACAAGGTAGATGAAGAAGGAAAGGATGCCCGGTAAGCTGGAAAAGTGCTTTTGTTATCCTAGAGTGGTCATAGGGGTGAGTGGCAGCTTATAAGGGCGTCCTTTCTCCCTTTATTCCAAGACCAATTGGAACAATGTACACACTTCACCGGGAGGGGAATTGCAGGTGCCACCTTATTGCACATTTACTGACCCCTAAATGCTTGGGACCCAGCAGGTTGCAGTTTTACTGCACACCGACTCCATGCCCTTTCAAGTCATCCAGAATGCTAGGTTGCTAAGCAAGGAGCAAGAGGACAGGAAGCTTTCAATATCGCCTCCAAATTCTTGTGCAACTAGAATGGAAAAGACTTGAGACAGTGAAAGGGAAAATTGATCCATAAAACTACGGGGCAAAAGGCTAACAAGTACTTTTGTTGAATTCTCTGCCCACCCAAAACAGGCAGTTCTTTTCAGCAGGACGTTGGATCCCACCCAATCCTAGGGCGTTCAGTGTTTACAGAATCAGATCCCCAAAGGGACTCTAGTAGGAGGTGACAGCTCACGATCAGAGAGTCAGTGACAAGTCTTGAGTCACATCATGTCCGTAAACATTCAGTTTTTTGTTTTTTTTTAAAAAAAAGTTAATTTAAACTTAAATCAGTCCCAGCAAAGGCCAGCTAGCAAAACAGGTGAACATGTTTGGGTGACGCTATTGGCGGGGCGGGGGGCGGGGCAGTAGCTCCAGGATGAACATTATTTTTTACGACAGTTGCATGCCAAACTGTAGGTGTAAGCTAGTCATGATCAAAGTTAATTCATAGTGAATTTAAAAAATATATTGGGATTCTTCCAGGGAACGAAGGGCAGTAAATGTCACATAAATAAGAGGTTGCAGAGCTTAAGCTGTGTAACTGGTTAGAGCAGTTCAAGCAAGTAAGGTCACCGTTACCAAGACACAGCACTGAAAGGGATGGATGACGGTAGCGGTGGTGGCGGCAGCAGCAGCAGCTTCGCTTGGGATCAGCAACTGGAGGGAGAGATTCCACCACGCATAGAGACTGATTGATGTCATGAAGTGGCAACAAGTCTTCTCTTCCGCCTGCCCTCCAACCCATCCAGCGCTTCAGAAAAGGCAGCTTTGCTCTATTGCTTCCATGAGACACATTCACATTTGGTCCTTGTAGGATGGAGTCAAGGCCTCCCCTACAAAGTTCCACTGCCTATGGGCCCAACCTCTTCAGAGCCAGGTGGCTGCCCAACTAGTAGACAGATCCTCCTACTCTTGAGGCAGCTCTAAGTGCTTGTTTTAGGTCCTTATATGGTGGAGCCCACACAAAGCAGCCCCCTTCTCCTTTCCCTCCCCCACCCCAATATTAAAACAATTCCCAATGGCTGTGGCCACTTGATAAAAACCTTCGGTCAATAAATAAACATCAAGGTGATGGGTTGGGAACTGTCACACGGCCAGAGAAGGGCCCAAAGAGCACTCCTCTGAAGAGGGGAGCTCGCAGGGCCTCTCTGGAGATTGGGGCACCACATTCTGGGGCCGCAAACTGTCTTGTGGCACATCTGTGTGGAGTGGCAGGCTTGGCAGAGGAACTTCAGGCTGACAGCTCTCAGAAGACAGGGGCTCGAAAGATACAGCAGCCTTCTCTGTTTCTACACTGCTGGTGGCTGTGGCTCTGCCGCAAGACACCAGTGAAGTCACAGGGACCGAGTAGATGCTTAGCTCCTTCTCCTCTGGGTAACGAGGGGACTCCTCGGGCTCCTCTGCCCTATTTTCCCCCTTCACCGCCAGCACTGACCTTTGGTCAACCTGATAGTACACAACAGGCCCATTGTTCAAGTAGGGTTGGCTGCCCTCAGCTGAGCTGGCTTGCTCAGAACTGTCCGTGAAACACAGAACAGAGGAACCTGGTGGCAACTGAGCTTGAATGAGGATTGGTGTGGCGAGGCTTGGGCACATCCCTTCGGAGACAGAAAGCGGCTCCTCCAAAATGCACACCCCCAAGCTTTCCATGCTGGAGCCACTGCTAGAGTCTTCCTCAGCCTTCAGCCGCTCCAACTCCTCAGCTGTCTGAAGATGCATGACTGCCGTTTCGTTCTCCGCCATGAACTCCTGGAAATCCTGGGTCTCTGGGGACTGGCTCCCCAGCCAGTCACTGCCGGAGCTATGAGGGGTCTCTTCATCCAGAACCTGGGCCCGGCTCACCTGCCGTTTATTCTCTAGCTCTAATTTCATAATGGTGTGCAGGTAGTGAGTCCTCACCCGGATGGGATTGAATTCAATTCTCCCAGCCATGTTCCCACAACCATCTCTGGAACAGCCGCAGGGGAAGGACATTCGGTCCACCTGGGTGGGGGAAGCGAAGGACAGTGAAAACTGGGCCTGTGTGAGAACCGAGGAAGTGATTGGAAGGATGAAAGCCTGGCTAAAATGAGAGTAAGTGAACAGGTAGGAAATTAAGTCAGATGAAAAATGTAAAAAATCCATGTAAGCTTTTATCCAAAAGCAACTGGCTAGATAGCTCTCAAGCAACCCAGGATCTGCACCCCCCCCATCCCACTCAATCCCCACCCCCACCCCCAGGTTACAGTTAACCTACCTATAAATCTTGTGTTTCAAGGAGAAATCAAAAGAAATAAAGAATGGCCTGGAGTACGTCTGATTCGATCTATTGTGAAAGAAAGAATGTGCTCTCTGACACTTCATTTATCAAACCACCAAATGCTCAGGATAAAAGCACTTTCAGGAAAGAGGACCTGAAATCCTTTACCAGAGAACTAGACATTTAGTGTGCAAAAGATGTGGTGCAAAAGAGGCAGAGAATATTGCCAAGAAAATATTAAGAGCAAAAATGCCAAGGTACACGTTCCACAGAGGGTGGCAGGGGGATCAAAATGCTACAGATGAGAACAATGCAGAGCATGAAATTTGATTCTGGAGAGATTCCCCAGCATCTTAGATGTTGGGAATAAAAAAGGAAGTAACTTAAGACTTCCTTGTTTTAAGGCTTCTGGATTCTGAACATTGTTTTGTCTTTTTGTCTAAGATGCATAACGCTGTAAATTCCCGACCTCCGGTCCTTCTGACGTGCCCTAAAAAGTTGGCTTTTCCAGCGAGCCGGCCTGGCCTGAATAAAATAAATGATTAATGTAACTGTTAATTTTAATTTAATTTAAAATATATATATAAATGTCAATTGAGGGTTTGTTTGTTTTTTGGCTGTTCTATTTAATCTCCCTTTTAACTTTTGTAATATGTGTTTTTATGTTGTACGCCGCCCTGAGTCCATTGGGAGAAGGGCGGCATATAAATCCCATAAACCTCAAACCTATGAAAATGTGGTTAAACTTGCACAAATGCTGCGTAATGTAAGTTAACATCTGATTCAGATTCTTTTCAAGTGCTCATTCCCTATAGCGGCCAAGAGAGAGAAGCAGAAGAATAGCAGATTCCCACATGCATAACCCACAGTGACTTCACATCCTCCTGGAAAGCTAGTGCTATTTCCTCAAGACTTTCTCATCCTTTTAAGCTCCCCATCCCAGAGGCTTGGCTGCATCTTGTCGTTTGTTTTTCTCCACAAACTCAAGCAGGATTCTTCCCTCTTGAATTATTTGCTTCTTCTTTTTTTTTTAACTTCGGTCTTGGAGCATCTAAGGGGACAATACATCCTATCACCCCTTACGACTTTGTAGGTTGGCAGAGAGAGGAGTTCACTTTAAAAATCACCTCTTATAAGCTCAGACTCAACACGTGAAACAAGGCTTGAGTGGACCTCGCTCCATATCAAAAAGACACACAGGCAACAGGAGATAGGGTTCAGGCCAAAGCCTAGCGGTTTCTTCCCCACTGACCTGGCATTTAATTCCAGCCTGGCTACAGGCACAGGCCTCAGGGTCACAGTACAGCCGGCAGTCACACCCACATTCTTCTCGTGAGAGGCGGATGGCCCGAAGTTCTTGTTTTTCCTCTGCATCGATGCGATGAACACCGGAGGCTCGAAGTAGAGCTCGCCGCCGCTTGGTGGGCAAGGGCTGTAAGAAGAAGTAGTCATCCACCTCCACGTTCTCTACATCGAGGTCATCATCAGAGACATCCTCAAGCGTCAAGCCATCGGCCTCTTCGGACTCCACAGTTCCATTCTTGGTCAGCTTAGGGGGAGGGTGTGGGAAAGAACAGAGAACACAACAGACACAGACACCAGCAAAGTTAATCTTGAAATTGAAATCCCATCAGTTTCCAGTCTGGAAAAAAAAAAAGACAAATGATTTCCCTGAGTTTAACTGGGCTGCAAAGGTCACCCACTTCCTCCAAATACCGATTCCTCCCAGGCTGTGAGTTTTGACAATGCGGTTTTCTGCACTGTCAAAGCTGAAGTAAGCCCAAAAGTTGGACAGAGAGGGAGCAGTGAGCCAGCTTTACACGCACAGGCCCGAGCACCGTTCTGGGCTTTTCATTCTCCTTTGCTTGCAGAACCCCACATCCAGAGAGAATGGGGAGCACACTCTGACAGTGACTCGCCTTGGTCCATGCAAGCTTTCAAGCTACCACATGAGCCATAGCCTTGTTAGAAAAGATTAACTTTGGTTAAACCAGCTCTTGGCTTGGGTAGGCAGATCACGATCAATTAAGAGATAGTAGCTTAGTTCTTTGCACATTACCCAGCCCTGTGCCCACCGCTTCTGAACCTTTATCCAACCCATCAGTCCTTAAAATCTGACCTCTCAAAAATGACATCCCAGGGAGATATGTATTTTATTTCGTTTGAGGTGGGGAAATTTCAAAACACGGTTTAGACCAGGGGTGTCCAAACTTTTTGCAAGGAGGGCCAGATTTGGTGAGGTGAAAATGTGTGGGGCCGACCATTTAGCCCAACATTCTTTGAACCATTAACATTAAATGCAAATGAACTATTTTATGAAAGACTAAACAAATAACTCTGGTGGGGAGAAGAGACTGCGGGCCGCTCAAAATTTGAAAACGGACCGCAATTGGTCCCCGAGCTGGACTTTGGACAAGCCTGGTTTAGACAACGGTAGCCTCCATACAACCCTGTAGAGCTCATTATTCCCCAACACTCAGAGGAGCTATATATAGAGTAGCACATTTTCCAAGCCAAAATCCTGCCATTAAATTTGATGTTTCTAGATAATGGTATCCTAAAAGCACAAATAATTCTTTCTTATCAGTGTTGACCATGATACTGTATATTTTTTACGTTGACAAACTTTGCGTTATGTTATTTACGCAATGAATAGGCTTGCTCAAGATGGCTTCCAGGCTTGACAGAATATACGTAACTGGTCCTTGACTGACACTCATTCCTTTTGGCAACCATTGAAAGTTACAATGGCATTGAAAAAAGTGACTTATGAACGGTCCTCACATTCATGACTGAAACATCCCCTAGTTATGTGATCTACATGACTTGGACAACTGGCATGCATTTATGGCAGTTGCAGCATCCCATTTGCGACCTTCTCAGCCAACCTCTGACAAATCAAGTTGATAGGGGGAAGCGGTTTCGCTTAACAACAGCCGCGTTCACTTAACAACTGCAGCCATTCACTGCAATGGCAAAAAAGGTCATTTAATTCAGGTAATAGGCATTATGTTTAGGAATAGAAATTCTGCTCTCATTTGTGGTCACTAGTCGAGGGCTAACTGTACATTTTAATAATAATAATAATAATAATAATAATAATAATAATAATAATAATAATAATAATAATAATAATAATAATAATAATAATAATCTTTATTGTCATTGTAATAAAATTACAATGAAATTGGTTCGAGCGCTGTGCCAACATTCGCATCAGGTGGAATACCGACAGCAGTGACAGCCATAACAGGAATCTCTCCAGGCAAACAAAATGGCTGACAAAGAAGCAAAAAGAAAATAAATACTGTGCCTGTTTTAAGTGGGAAGCAAAAAAAAGATCTCAACCATGGGCAACATGGAAGCCGTGTTCACATCTTTACCAAAAAATGTCAGAAGTTATTCTTTTTGTAGATATTTCCCTCATTGACTGCCACCCCAGTTTTTCCCCTCCTTCCTATTTTTTAATTTTTTAAAAAATAAATTATTTTATTTTATTTTGGGGTTTTTATACCCTTTGTAAAATGGAATAAAAATAAAAAAACCACCAAAGCTGATGGCAAAAACAAAGCGAATAGTAGTGTTTCATCAGAGTAGCCGTGGCATTACCATTCCTCAGAGACATGATGCAACACAGCCAAGGGCTGAGGTGAGAGCTAAGCTCTGCTCAAGCGCTGCAATCTGGTCGCCTTCCATTTTCCGAGGGAAGCAGTGTGACAGGTGGAGCTCGGATTTGGGAATTCTAGAACCTGGGGGGGGGGGAAGGAGGGGTCTGAGGGGCGACCTTGATACAATCATTACATCATGTCTTTGCTGAGGCACTAAACGTATTTGCAGCTTGATGTTTCTTACACCAAACAGATGACGGACACTCCTATTTGCATTGCTGGCCATGTGGAAAGCACAGTAATCTTTCTACTGGCAGACACAGCCTGTCCTCAAGGGCAAAGCAGAAGGCACCCTTGGCTGATTTGTGCCTCATACCAAAAAAACAAAGCAAAAAAAACCCTCAGCGTCTGCTTTAAACAGAGTACAAATTTGTTTCACCTCCATTCTTGGGATGAGGGGAGAAGACTGGTGTGAGGTTGTTTTTTTTTTTGGTAGAGACAAAGCAGCTAAAGGAGAAAAAAGATAGGGACTTCTCTGGGTGCCGTCCACTAGGCAATGCCAGCGGGTGACGCCCAGGGAAAGGGCCTTCTCTGTGGCGGGCCCTACCCTCTGGAACGACCTACCCCCCGAACTTAGATCTATCCCGGACCTCCGCTCCTTCCGCCAGCAACTAAAAACCTATTTTTTCCAACAGGCCGGCCTGGCCTAACCAACCGTACTTAGCCTTATTTTTTAGCAGAGAAATTCGTACATTGGGTTTTATGGATTAGTTTTAATGGGGTAGATTTTAGCACAGGGTGTTAATTTAATATAGTTTTAAGTATTTATGTATTTATTCTGTGATATATTGTGTTTTTATATTTCCTGTGCACCGCCCCGAGTCCCTTCGGGGAGGGGGGGCGGTTAATAAGTCGAATAAATTGAATTGAATTGAAAAAGATGCTGTAGATCAGTGATGGCGAACCTATGGCACAGGTGGCACGCGGAACCATTTCTTAGGGCATGCGAGGCGTTGCCCTGTCAGCTCCAGAACGCTTGTGTGTGCTGGCCAGCTGATTTAGGCCTTCTTTTGAGGCCGTTTTTCACCCTATGGAGGCTTCAGAGAAGCTCCTGAAGCCGCTGGAGGTGGGGGGGGCTGTTTTCACCCTCCCCAGGCTCCTAGGAAGCCTCTGGAGTCTGGGAGGGCAAAAAAAGTGCGCCAAAAGCAGGGGGTTGCGCAAATAGCATTCTGGGTGTGGCACGCCCACGCACGACCCCCCTGCACTCCCCCTGCTTTTTGGCACGCGAGCCAAAAAAGGTTAGCCATCACTGCTGTAGATTGTTGTAAGGTAACAAATACACTCCGGAAGGGGGCTGAATAAGGATCAGATACGTGAGAAAGCGGAATTGACATTAAAAATGACAAGGTGTTGCATGACAACCATAGAAATGGAACCTTTAAAATGTAGCTGATAGGACCTTCAAACTTTCTGTGCCACTAACAGACCGTGAAAGGGAAAAATGGATTTTCAGAATGCCAAATTCTCTGTGGAATATACAAAACACTCATGTTTTAGAAAAGCACCCTTGCATGTTTCCCATAGGCTTCAAGAACACTAGTCATATTACCAAAGCTGCAACTACTTTGTTTTGGAAAATCAGCTGGGTAACTGGGTCAGTTTCCCCGAAAATACGACAGTGTCTCATTGATATCCAGAACCAGATGCTCATCCATACAACCAAAACCACCAGAAACAGCCACCACAGAAAGCTAGAAAGCTCGTCACAACCTAGATCAGGGGTGGGCAAACTTTGCAACTTTAAGTCTGAAGGACTTCAGCTCCCAGACTTCTCCAGCCAGCTTTGGCGCTGGGAGCTGAAGTCCTTCAGACTTAAAGTTGTAAAGTTTGCCCACCCCTGACCTAGATCCTTCTCTTTTGCACTTTCTGGAGAAGGTGGCATATGCTTAAACTAGGATGGATCGTATAAGGACAAACCTAGACCTTGAAGCAATGCAGTTCAGAAACTGGTTTCCTTTACCAACTATAAGAAGTAGGCCAGAGTTGCAGGACTACAGAGTGAATATTTATCCTTTTGGCTAAGCCGGTTGTCATGGTAACAAGAGAATGATTGGGGCATCTATGTTTTTTGACAGAAGCATTCAATTCAGTAAGGGAAACCCAGTTGCTAGGCAACCTATAGGACACACCAACTAGGCTGCCAGGAGGCCCGATAAGGAGATGGACCTGCTGGAGGAGGCTAAAAGGGGAGAGGCTTTCGCTGCAATTGCTGAGTCTTCCCATGAATCACGTTGACACAAAACTGAGGCTAGAAAACCAGTTGGCATGACTAGCAGTACTTGTCTCTTGGCTGCGAGGGCTCCCCTGCTGCTGGATGGCGGGGGAATCCTTAGCTTTTCCTCAGAAAGCTCATCTCTGATCCTTCCTCACCAAGCCCCAGAGGGAAAGCTCTTGTCAACTTCATAGTCCTTCACTTCAAGAAGAAACTCTTCAACGCTTATTTTCACATCACCAGCGGCATTTCTTATATTCCAATCAAGATGGAGGGCTGTATGTAGTCTATGAAATATGGGGAAGTCCAGGGGAAAATGGGCTTCGGTTTGGGGCACAGTATTAACGAAATGGGAGTAGACAGGAAAGAAAACCAAAATGCAAAATAATTAGAAGTGCATATTTAGAATACTATTTCTTAATAACTGCAGAGAAAAATAAAAGAGCCCAGGCAAATGCATCAAAGAACCATATGATTGTCTAGTTCAGGGGTGTCAAATTGGTGGCCCATGGGCCAGATTATATGATAGTAACGTGACGTGGTGAGTTTTTCACCGATGGTATAGGTCTTCTCTACCACTTCTCACAGGTAGGCCTGATATGAACTCACCATATCAAATGGGGAAAAGAATTATAGACATTCAAAATCAATTCCCAACCTTGCTATATTCGCTACGTATGCATCAAAACAGGGTCAAGCTGCAGCACCAAAAACTCTGCGAACGAGTGACCAAAACGGACTTCTCTGCCTGCCAAAAGCCTACCTTCATTTTCTTGGCGTGAAGCTTCTCCTCCTTCAGGTGTTCTCGAAGGATCTCACGGTGATTCACTTCCTGCTCTTGGGCAAATTCACCAAGGGTATACCTGCGGACAGAGTTATGCCGCTGGGCCATGCCGAGGGAACTGCCCCCTTGGCTCGGAACGCTGGTAAATCCCTGACGCCTTGCAAAGTAGTACACGGTCACCTGGTCGAAGCGCACGTTCTTCCTACGCAGCTGTTTCTGCCTTTTCAAGATGGAGGTTGCTGAGATGTATGGAAGCAAAACAGAAATACCGCTTGAAAATTGAAGCAAGGATGGGTCTCCTATCACACACCCCATTGAATATTTTCTTCATTGCTACAGAGTACCCGTGGCAAATGTTGTTTGAAGAATGTGTCCTCCACCATAGAAGCTTACAAAATCTTTCTCACTGACACCTACCTGCCACTTAATTCTTAAGCACTGGACAGGATTCTGAGCATGTTCCAAGGAAATAAAGAGCATTGGCCGAAACCCCCAGTTTTATTGTAGCTCTGAACAACCAAGAGTGAAGTCTGTAAGCAATTTAAAATTCTGGTTGTGCACCACACAGGCGTATTAATAGTGACAGGCAAGCTGTCTTTCCAGAAATCTGGGAAATACTGAGAAATCCTAAGGTCCTGTAGAATCAATGCGGCATCGCAATTGATTTTTCAAATGCCACTAATGGTTTAAAACAACAGGCATGGCACTGTTTTGTCAAGTCAGGTCCTTATCTAGCAAATCATCTTTACATATCTAACCTCCTTCTCCAATCATAACCAGCAATGAAGTTAACGTAGGGCAAGGCTATCTGAGTAACAATGATCAGGGCAGAATGTAAGCTATTTGAACGAATGGCTATTCTACTGAACTTAAAGTCCTGGAACGAATAACCTGATTAATTAATTTCTTATAACTCTTCATGCTCCAACAGTGGATAAAAGAGGGTAATCGATATGGCTAGGCAGAACACGAGGGCAGACACATGATCCTAGGAAAAGACACAGCTGCTTTAGGGAATTTATTTATTTTACTAGGCTCATACGCTATTCTAATCATGTCCGACTCTGAGCAGCTTACCGAGATCCAGAACAGTAATAAGGTTAAAAGCTAAACAGAAAAATGTAACCAACGTAAGAAATAACACCCAGCACTGAGAAACAATCATTTATTTATATTTCTATAGACACCCTTCTCACAGGGACAATAGTAAAACAAGTATACTTTTTAAAAAAATCAACATTATTAATACCAGGACAGTAGAGAAAGAGAGATGTTAAAAATAATGCAGCCATCTCCTTGTATCACCATTTCTGTGAGATTCCCCAGGCCTGCTGATATAGGCATGTTTTGATGGTCTTCCGGAAGGTTATCACGACAGGGCCATTGTCAACTGGGAGGCGGGAGAGAGGGGGAGGGAAGAGATGATATTCCACAGGGCAGGCGCCATGGCAGAAAAGGCCCACCTCCTGGGTTCTGCCAAATGCATTCAGTCAGGAGAGACTGAAGTGGTTCCCTCAAGACTTGCTGAAATTAGCCAGGTCTTGTAACAAGCTTACCGGATTGGCAGCTATCTGATATATCAGGGGAGTACTGCTTCAGAAAAGGAACAGAAAAGAGAGCAGCCTTCTCTTCCACATCTCACATAAATGGGGGGAGGTAGAGAACACCAGAGGAATGTAATGGATCATTTATACACACACACACACACACACACACACACACACACACACACACACCCAACTCACACAAAAGCATTTTTCTGCCTTGAATCCTAAATGCTACACAGTCCTGCTAATCAAGGTATTATAGACTACTAATCCAGCAGTCCTCAACCTTTCTGGCTTGGGTCAGACCTGTCCAACTTATTGGATGGATCTGGGTCAAAGAATGCTGACTGAAAGAAATTTTAGGCTATCTTTATGCTGCTCTTGACAAATTTTTATTGGCTGGCAATACAGAAGCAGCTGGCTAGACAGAGATCCATATTTACTACTCTTGCGTCATCCCATTCTTGCAAAGGTCTGACACCATGGAAGACTTTCTTGCTAAAACAAGGCTTCAGTGACTAACAGATGGAACAGGTAAATTCTTCAATAAGCACTGCCAAGATTAATGCTGATGATGCAGTTAGCCCTTGACTTACAACTCTTTGTTTAGTGACTGTTTAAAATTACAGTGTTGCTGAAAAACGTATGACCAGTCCTCACACTTCTAGGCACTAGCTAGGCACTAGGCAACTAACTCACACTTATGACAGCTGCAGCGTCTTGGGGTGTGTGTGTGTGTCATGCAATCACCATTTGCGATTGTCCCTGCCTGCTTCTGACAAGCAAAATCAATAAGGGAAGTTGGATTCACTTAATGACCAAATGGTTCACTTAATGATTGCAGCAAAAAATTAGGCATGCTCACAGGATGACTTAACCACCACATTACTTAGCAAGAGAGGTTCCAGGCCCGATTGCGGCCCGTAAGTTGAGGGCTACCTGCATGGAGTTAACCGTGTTTCAAAAACCCTCTAAATGCCAACACTTACGAATGAAGCCTGAGGAGCTTGGAGGATTGACGCTGTCGCAGCTGTCTGCGCTGTCGCTGTTAGAGATCTCATCGTCCGAATTGGAAATGGGCGAGCCCACGTCCACATCGTCAAACTTCCTCTTGAGGCCGGCACTTGCGATGGCATCCATTTGTCCCTGGCTCGCATGGAGAGCCAAAGAGCAGAAGAGAGATGTGTATTAGCTGAAGATTTCTGACTCCAGGCCTACCGATGGGGTTTACCAGGTACCTAGTATGGACAAAGAGAGGAAAAGATTGGTGACTACCTCGTGTCACGCACCTGCAACACACAGGATGTTCAGGCATTGTAGTAAGTCAGCTCATGCAGGTGCTCTGCATTTCTTTCTTCTCCAGCTGCTCCCCATTATTATTTTCTCCCCAGAGATAAATTAAATGGCTTCTAAGAAGAGCCACGTGTGTCAGACTGATTCCCTTTCATATATCACAGACATTAGTCACTCTTCATACAATTGCAAGAGCTGCTTTTCATCCATTCAAAGCTGTCTGTTGCTTATTGGATGGCGCCAGCAAACAGGCAATATGCTGGGAATCAGAGCATGAGATGCCCACCTGCAGCTCTCAGAACCTTTTAAGCCAGGAGTGGCCAAAAGTTGATAACCAAGGAATTACCACTTTTTTTTATTATGAGGAGTTCTGCAGGAGCTAAGTCTGATTTAAATTGCTGCATACTCAACAAACATTTTTAGGTTTTTACAGGTAGTCCTTGACTTACGTCCATTCGTTTAGCAACCATTCAAAGATACAAAGGCACTGGAAAAAAAGCGACACGACCAGTTTTCCCCATACATGACCGTTGCAGCATCTCCAAGGCCATGTGATCAAAATTTGGGCTCCTGACAATTGGCATGAATTTATGGCAGTTGCTCTGTCCTGGGATCATATGGTCACCCTTTGTAACCTTCCCAGCCAGCTTCCAACAAGCGACATCAATGGGGGGAGAAGCCAGATTTGCTTAATGACCACATGATTCACTTAACAACTGCAATGATTCAATACAATACAATAGCAGAGTTGGAAGGGACCTTGGAGGTCTTCTAGTCCAACCCCCTGCCTAGGCAGAAAGCCCTATACCATTTCAGACAAATGTCTATCCAACATCTTCTTAAAGACTTCCAGTGCTGGGGCATTCACAACTTCTGGTGGCAAGCTGTTCCACTGGTTAATTATTCTAACTGTCAGGAAATTTCTCCTCAGTTCTTTTTTTTTTATAAAATAATTTTATTGGTTTTACAATTTTATAGTAGGAAAGGGGTAAATAGGGTGTTTTTTAACAATATTCTAGAGCTTCCATATCAGTGCTGATGACCGCCTCCGAGGTCTCTTACAATATCAATTCAATTAAAGAATAAAAAAAGAAATTGGAAAGAGTACATACATTTCAAATCGCAAATTTCATAATCTAAAAATGCATACATTCAATTACTTTGTTTCCATAAACATCCTTAACATGGATTACTATATATAAGAAAAAGAAATTTTTAAAAAAATCATTTTTGTGATCTGAGTCTCTTTGCTATTGTTTCTTCTTCTTCCACCCCACCAGTAGGCGGAGCTGTAGCCCCTCCCGTTCCCGTATCATCATCGTCTAGGATTGAGGAGTGCTTTTTAAGGAAGGCCTGGGCCTCATTGAAATTTCTCCTCAGTTCTAAGTTGCTTCTCTCCTTGATTAGTTTCTACCCATTGCTTCTTGTTCTGCCCTCAGGTGCTTTGGAGAATAATTTGACTCCCTCTTCTTTGTGGCAACCCCTGAGATACTGGAACACTGCTATCATGTCTCCCCTAGTCCTTCTTTTCATTAAACTAGACATACCCAGTTCCTGCAACCGTTCTTCATATGTTTTAGCCTCCAGTCCCCTAATCATCTTTGTTGCTCTTCTCTGCACTCTTTCTACAGTCTCCACATCTTTTCTACATCGTGGTGACCAAAACTGAATGCCGTATTCCAAGTGTGGCCTTACCAAGGCCTTATAAAGTGGTATTAACACTTCACGTGATCTTGATTCTACCCCTCTGTTTATGTTTATTCCCTTAACTGCGGCAAAAAAGATTGCAAAATAGGGAAAAACTCACTTAACTGCCTTGCTTAGCAACAGAAATGTTGGCCTCAGTTGTGGTCGTAAGTCAACCTGTAGAGGCAGTCCTCGAGTTACAATAGCTTGTTTCGTGACCGTTCAAAGTTACAACGGCACTGAAAAAAAGTGACAGGATGATTTTTCACACTTATGACCCATGTAGCATCCCCACGATCATATGATCAAAATTCAGATGCTTGGCCAATGGTTCATATTTATGACAATTGCTGCGTACCAAGATTATGTGATCACCTTTTGCGAGCTTCTGACAAGCAAAGTCAATGGGGAAGCCAGATTCACTTAACAGCCATGTTAGTAACTTAACAACTGCAACAATTCACTTAACAACTGTGGAAAGAAAGATCGGAAAAATGGGGCAAAATTCACTTAACAAATGTCTCACTTTAACAACAGAAATGTTGTTGCTCAATTATGGTCATAAGTCGAGGACCACCTGTATACATTTTTATCTGGTATATTCATGCATTAATGAAAAACTCTGACCAGGCTGCTTTCTGTGGCTGCCTTCTTGGCATCTAACAATCAAACACAGCACCTCCCTCCCCAGTGAGCATAATGCACTAAAAGTGACTTGAAGTTCCTGCCGTTTTCTTGGCAAGATTTCCAGAAGGGGGTTTGCCAATGCTTTCTTCCTGGAGCTGCTCAGTCTTTTGGTTTCTAGCCTGACGCCTTAATCATTACACCAAACTGGCTCTAGCAAAGGTGGCCCAGCAAATATATACTCAAAGTCTTCAGGTCCTCGTCATACCAAGACATGCCCACTTTCTTATCCATTTAAACAAACAACCTTGGCATGTTTTCTGACTGCAAATGAAGTACAAATATTCTACATGCAGAGTACAAAAATGGGCTGCCGTTATATGGTTTTGCCACAATTATAGGTTTGTAGACTTCATGCAACATTGGGGGGTAGAGTGGGGATTCTGAAGCCAGTCCTGTCATACAAAACTTTCAAAATTTCTAAAATTCAGCTGTCTTCCTGCCATGGCTTCTTGAGAGCTGAGCATCTTCAAACCAGTACAAAGGTTTATAGACCTCCACACAAGGGAGGGGAAATGTGTTTAAAATTATGGTGCTATCTTCTATCAAATTACCATGAAAGTTCTTTTTTTAATACCCATAAAGGTATCCTCGCTTAGCAACCACAATTGGGGCCAGTATCTCTATTTCTAAATGCCATGGTCGCTAAGTGGAAAATCATATAACCACACAATGATCGTCTTACCACCTCACTTACCAGTTGGCCATTCAATGAAATATCATGTGACTGCAAGTTGTGATTTTTTTTGTTTTTTTATTTTATAGTTGTGAAGTGACCAAATGGCAATTATAACCACCGGGGTGCTGCAATGATTATAATGAGAAGAAACTTTTTTGTAAAGTTTCTAAACTTTAAAGTTGTAAAGTTGTAAAACTTTTTTTTTACATTGTTGTATGAATTGAATGAATGAATTTTTTATTTATAACCCGCTCTCTCTCCCCGAAGGGACTCGAGGCGGGGCACAGGGAATTAAAAACGGTTAAAAAGGCAAAATACAAAATTAAAACAATAAATGTACATAAATAACTAACTAAAAGGCACATTAAACAGCTGACCCTGCGCTAAAATTCCCCAAATATATTTACTAAAATCCCTAAACAATCAGGAGAGACTATCCTAGGCCGGCCAAGCGAAAAAGATGTGTTTTTAATTTCAGACGGAAGGAGCGGAGGTCCGTGGTAGTTCTAATGTCGGGGAGAAGGTCGTTCCAGAGGGCAGGGCCCGCCACAGAGAAGGCCCTTCCCCTGGGCGTCGCCCGCTGACAAAGTCTAGTGGACGGCACCCAGAGAAGTCCCTC
The DNA here is from genome assembly GCA_039707465.1 of Rhabdophis nuchalis. Taxonomy (NCBI): domain Eukaryota; kingdom Metazoa; phylum Chordata; class Lepidosauria; order Squamata; family Natricidae; genus Rhabdophis; species Rhabdophis nuchalis. The sequence continues at coordinate 165,230,229 of CM077646.1, forward strand.
TCTGTGGGAGCGAATCGGCCGTGAGGATGTATGGGGCAGGATCCGATCCCGCAGATAGCTAGGTCCCGAGCCATGGAGCGCTTTGAAGATGACAACTAGCACCTTGAAGCGCACCCGAAAGACGACAGGCAGCCAGTGCAGCTCGCGCAAGAGCGGTGTTACATGGGTAAACCTTGAGGTTCCCATTATTGTAGCTTTGAACAGTGGCCAAACAAGTTGGTAAGCAAGGACTTTCTGTACCTACTTTCCCATAACCACAGAAAAGATTTGCTTCTATCTGCTAGGACAACCTCAGTCCTTTTTTTTTCTTCCCAAAAAATAAACTGCAGATTGGTTTCTCAGGGAAAAAACTGCAAGTGTTGGAATTTAGAAATTCTGTTTTTCTGCTCCTTGCTTTGTTTACTAGCAGCTAAAGGCCGCTAGGCTCTTTCAGCCTTAGAGAGGGACCTGATGCCAAGAGCGTGAACACCTTGCTATTTCTGTTATATTTATTTTAGACATAAATGCCCACTTGTTACTTATGAAATGCTAGGCATTCTACAATTAAAACTCAAGGCGCTGAAGGTACCAGTTGTTTTCAAATTCCTGACCATGTTTACAGGTCAGACATGTGTGCTGTGCCTCCCATGTAGTTAAATCTATATTTATTTTTATGGGATGAATATACGTCATTGGAAGATGTATAAACATTCCTAGTAAAAAAGCAACAAGATCATCTGAACTGGCTTCAATACAGTAGCATCCAGTATGGAAATGCAACCATTTTACCATACAATGCACCAAGGGATATATACTTGTTTATGCCAATTATACTGGGGGAAAGTTACCCAACTATTATTCAATAATATAAATATCGGCACTGATATTTTTTAAATGTAGTCACGTATGTATGTATGTATGTATGTATGTATGTATGTATGTATGTATGTATGTTATATGTATGACTGTGGCTTGGACCTATTTTGGTGTGATCCGCTGTCTGGCTACGTCATGGCCAACAATGGATGTTTCAGAGAAAGGTGTATCGGAAACCCAACATTAGCCAGGAGCCTGATAATCCTATCCTGTGGCAGTCAAATCCTTATCTCCAACAGTGAGAGATGACATTAAGCCTTAGGAGACAGGCGCAACATGGTTTAATTTAGATGCTGCAGACCTGATGACCTACTTCAGCCAGGCTTAGCCTGCATGAGAGCAACGGAAACCGAAGGTTCCATGGTAATATTGTTTTCACGTACTTTAAAAACAGTTAATGGCAACAAGATGAGATGGGAAACTTGCCAACCTCAGTGCAGAATGAAAAGTCACAATAGAAAAGTGGGCAACACGGTCCCAATGGGAAAAAAAATCTCAACTGTTTATTATTCAAATAAGGAATAGGGGAATTTCAAGTTAACCTGGGGGATTAGAAGTAAAAAGAGAAATTGAGGTATATTCAGAAACAAGACTACACTTCTGCCTTCATTGTACTGTAGTACAATGTATGGTATGGAAAAACCATAATCCACCAATTGTCCCCAAACCTACTTCCTGGCCTGAGTGTGAAATTATGAGTAAGAAAAGAATACAATGAGTTTAAGATTTAAAACCCAAACAAGGCAGAACATTTTTTTTTAAAAAAAGATATGTGTTATTGCTACTGTATTACATTCACCTTATTTAGAATGATACCTACCACAGGTAGAGACACCCTTTGGATAAAAGGTAGTTTACGTATTTTAAATATAAATATGCCTATCTGTTATAATATATAATACTATGCAGTGTTATACATTGTCTATGTTGCATTTGGCCCTGTCTTACAAGAATCTATTTTTCTCCCCTATTGTAGGTTGTTTTTTTTAACAGAGTTGTAAGCTGCAATAGGCATGAAGCAAGCTTGTGCGTGCTCTGCTAGGACCCCTGCTATTATATCTCATGTATAACAAGAGCTGCGTTAAACCAGAGGAGGCCTACCTTCTCCACATAATGGACTGCAGATGCTTATGGGAAGCCTCTAAAGCAGTGGTTCTCAACCTGTGGGTTCGGGACCCCTTTGGGGGGAGCAAACAACCCTTTCACAAGGGTCGCCTAAAACCATTGAAAAACACATATTTTCGAAAAAATATTGAAAACATAAAATAAGTTTATGGTTGGGGGTCACCACAACATGAGGAACTGTATTAAAGGGTCGCGGCATTAGGAAGGTTGAGACCCACTGCGCTAAAGGGTTATCTGCCAAATCCCAGTCCCCGGCTATTTCCGGAGGGGTATGTGCGTGTGTGTGTGTGTGTGTGTGTGGGGTTATCTCTGATAAAAGGCTTGCTTTACCACCAAAAACTGTCCTGTTAGCATTCTCTCCCCCCCTCATTAACCTATGATATAAAGCCATGCAGAAAATAAACATTTCAGTTGGAAGAAGGGCAGGCTACAGGGAAAACAGGCTATAATTCCAAAATTAGTAACACACATTATTAAAACAAACAAACACAGATCACTACTATCATTTCTCTGCAATATGGCCTCTTCCACATTCACAAGCGGGACCCTGATAGAATAAGAAGGGGGGGGGGGGAGAGAATGCATCACACCTCCCCAGAAAGAAGCAACCAACAGCCAAAAAGAGAAGAAATTCTTCCAGCTGGAGCACAGGAAGCCCTTCCAAGGAGGAAGTACTTGGGTTCACTGGATGCCAAGTGTTCCCTCTTTGAAACACCTCATTCTCTTGAGAGGGTAACAGCTACTAGCAAGGACTGCTCCAATTTGTTCTCCTGGAGGTTAGCTCCTAACCCAGGGGTGTCAAACTCAAGGTGGCCTGTGGGGCCATCCCAGTCTACTCAATGCGAAGAGAAAACATGCCAGCAGTTTGAGGAGTGGCATTAAGCTGGCCACGCCCACCCACCCCCACCCCGTCAATCACAGCCCTGAAGTGGCCCTCAATGAAATTGAGTTTGACACCTCTGTCCTAACTTATCCATTGGCAGAAAGACTTGGCTGAAGGCCAGAAGAGAAATGCTCACAAATGGTGATTGCCTGCTCCTGTAAAGCCCTGTTTCCCAGAAATTAAGGAAAAGAATGTACATAGCTAAATTTATCACACACTGCTATAATATCACGCTGTTTGGGTCTGTGTGTGCGTGCCTTCAAGTCAGTCTTGACTCCTGGCAACTACCTGACAAGTCCCTGCAATTTTCCTGTCAAGATTTTAGAAGTGGTTTCCCTTGCCTCCTCTTCCTAGAGCTAAGAGAAATTGACTAGTCCCAGGTCACCCAACTAGCTTCATGCCTAAAGAGGGACTAGAACTCAAGTCTCCTGGTTAGCCTGATGTATTAACCACATGGCTCCATAGTATTACTCACTGCCTCATTCTAAAGAAAACTAGTTTTAATGGTAGAGGAGACAAAGGAAGGGCAGCTCTATTTCAGAAGACAGCTAGAACACCACATTGCCACAACTAGAAATAAGAAAGAAAAGCACCTGAGATTTAGAGTATTTTGCCTCTAGCTTCCCTCACGTATCACCTATATTTCATAGGTTTGTTGTTATAGAAATGGCTAGCTTATATTCCATATATAAAAGTAAAAACTGTAATTACCTATTACCTTATTCTACTGCACCAAAAGGAGTCAGAAGTCAACACTTTTTCTTTCTTTTTCCCCTCTACCCTACACTTTTCCCCCTTCCCCTCCTTATTTTCCTCTTATTTTTTATATTTTATGTTTATACTTTGATAAACTAATAAAAAAAATTGAAATTATAAAGCTTGGTTGTTGTCAAAAAGTTGAGTAATATCAGATTTGGATCATTAGGTGCTTGGAAAGGGGTGTATATATATATGTGTGTGTGTGTTAGTTTTTATGAGCTGATCAATAAATTTAAATTTGAGAGACCAAGATAGATCTATTTCGAGCTTATTAGCTCTCATCAGTTGGCCATACCCTTTACTGGGATTCGAACCGGGGCTGTAATGCATCTCAGGCAGAAGCCTAGCAATTCAGCCTAACCGGCTTTACCTTATTGCATCAGCTGAGACAGGAGTATTTAGTATAGATAATTGTTTCCACAACCCCGTTAGGCCCCAATTAATTGATCAGCTCAAAAATGTAACATACATACATACATACATATGCATACATACATACATATATAGTGTGCGTGTGCGTGTGTGGTGTACATAAATAAGTAAAATACATAAAACATACATAAAAAATTAAAAAGAGAATTTGTTAAAAAGTAGCACCTATATTTCTTATAATGACAAGACTAAAATATATGGTCTACATCTCTTTGAAAATAATCATATAAGTCGTAATAATAATATATGTACCTACCATATCAAGTAAGGAGAATATTTAAACAATTCTACAGTTGGTCAGCACCGATAAAAAGCCACCTAATATATTTACGACATTTCCAAAAATAGAAGGGATATGAAAGAAAGGGAGAGGAGGGAACCCTGAATCATGCTATGAGTTTCTTTTCCGATCACCACTTTTCTGCCGCAAGACATTCATTACAGAACAATGGCCTTTCCTTTATTCAGCTGGGGAGATAGATTAGTCTTGAGCACAGGCCTTGGTTTTTTTTTTTTTTTTAAATGTGCCTGACAACTGGGAACAAGAGAGAAATAATGCCATTTCCAAGAGAGAAATAACTTTTTTTTAAAGCTGCCCTTTCCCTGCACAAAATGCTGTGGGTGAAAGAAGAAAAAGGAAACAGCTCTTGAAAGAATCACGGGGTCACCCTCAAATGACACGCTAGAGGAGGAATACGTGAAGGGAAACGAGAAAGGTTCAGAAAACAGAGCACTGCAACGTATCAAAGAGAACTGAGAGCTGAACTCTGGTGGGAAAACAGCCTTGAAGTTAACACAACAGCCTAGTAATCCAGTGTAGAAACACAAACCACATCCATACAAAAATCACTGCTTTGAAAGCTTAAGAGAAATGCCACTCTGCAACTCTAACCCACTGCCTTTTTGGGGGGGGGGGGGGGAATAAAATTCCAGCCTTTCATAAAATAAAAGACTCTGCAGAAGAAGAATTTGGTCAGCAGATCTCATGAATCTACTTCCCACAAACTGCGTGCATGTTGGTGCAACTCCATCACCACCCACCCAGACTAGCCCTGCCCACTTCTTCCTTGCACTTGTCTGTTCCCTTCCACATCCTAGCAACTGTCTCCATAGCAACAAAGCTGAACAAATGGGCTTGTGAAAGAAACATTCCAGCCAGATGTGGCATGCAGCAGCAAGATGATCCTGACTGCCAGTCTCAGGCTTCTTTGGAAGAAAGGAGCTAGCAGATTGTGTCAGACTGACAGACAGCTGGGGGGGAGGGAGGGAAACCAACAGCCATTCTCCACTGCCGAATCTTCAGCTCTGTTCAAAATCAAGATTTTATGTTCCCTTCAATTGTGAAAGATTTCTAAGAAGCAGGAGGGAATATAACAGCCTGATTTCTGTATCTGCTAAAGCAGATACAGAAATTCTGGAGAATTCTGGGAGCTGAAGTCCTTCAGACTTAAAGTTGCAAAGGTTGGAGACCCCTGTCAACTTGGCAAGTCATTTATTACTCATCACTGATTTCTCCACCTTTAGGTAGGTCAGCACTTTTGCATCAGTTTTTTTTTTTGATAGTTTCTTCTAATGCTGTTAGTCATGAACTTGAGTTGCATGGCCAGATAGGCTGGCCAAATTCAGAAGATGCTGGGACCTTTGGTGTAAACAGACAATGAAGCGAAAGGGTTCCTGACTCACCAATTACCCTGGAATTAAGTTTGCCACCCATAAAACCTAGTCCTGGTTGAAATGTATTCACTCTCTTTGAACAGGCAAAACTAATGAAAAGAAAACAGCCTCATGTCTTTGCAACTGCATGTGCCACTAGATTCAAAAGTTGCACATCTCATTTGGTACTGTTACCAACTTCTGTTAACTGTACCATCACCTGTCTGTCTGTCTGTCTCTCTCCCCTTTCACACATTATTAGCTTCTTAAATTACCGTAGTTTCTTCTACTGTGTATAATAAGCATGTGAAAAAAACAAAAGAGCCAGAGTGGTGCAGGTAAGGTAAGGTGTTGGATTAGGAATGAGGAAGCTCACTGAGTACTTTGAGCACATATACTCAATCTACTTCAGAGGACTGCTATTGTGGGGAAAAGAAGGAAGAAAGACAGTAAGTTATGGACACTGCCCTGTATGAAGGACAGGATGAAAAATCAAGAATGCAAGACAGTAAGTACATTTTGGGGTGTCCGCCCTGTACAATAAAAGATCTTATTTAATGAAACTGTTGGCAACCTTCTTCTTGTATGGCTTGTTCTGTTTTGTCTGAAAACAATTTTAGACCGACTGTATTCTTGTCCTGTAGTGCAGGGGTGTCCAACCTTTGCAACTTTAAGTCTGAAGGACTTCAGCTCCTAGACTTCTCCAGCCAGCTTTGCTGGCTGGAGAATTCTGGGAGCTGAAGTCCTTCAGACTTAAAGTTGCGAAGGTTGGACACCCCTGCTGTAGTGGAACCCTGCATTGGTATCAGATTAATATGTTACTCGGAATTCATTGCAGATTTTTTCCAAAGTTTAAAAGGAACCATTGTTGGAATATGCACACTTCCAGAGAAAAGCAAATTCTGTTTTTCAAAGTTCATAGTATTAGGAAATCTCAAAACGCGTGGTTAATTCTTCTCAGCAACACAAGTTTAATGAGATTGGCCTCACCCTTGAAGGAACTTACTGCACTTCAACTCTACAAGTTTTCTACCAAACTTTTTTTTTTAAACAACATATTCCAGAAGCATCCTATTCACTGTTACCTGACAGAAGCAAGTTTGAAACTGCTATTTTCTGGATTCCGCAAAACCTTACAACAGGTTGTGATGTCCTCACTAAAGCAACTCTTTATAAAAAACGTTGGGGGGAAAAACATCAGAGACCAAATCATCAGACTCGTGTTTCTCCTCCCCATCTCCCCACTGAACCACCCAGTGAGCAGCAACATGAAACCTGCTCCGTGCAAGTGAGAAGAGCTTCCTTCATCAAAAGGAGCATCACCTGCTTTTCATTATGGCAAGGAATTCCAAACATCTTGAAGACATCCTACAGACTTTAGGAACTGATGGGAAAGGCAGTAGGATCCCCTTGGTGAAAAACCACTAACAAATCAATTACAAAGGGGGGGAGGACAGAACTGAAGGGAAGGGGGGAGAAGAAGGGAAATCTTCAAGGGAATTATTTCGTTTAGAAAAGGAAGCAATAAGGAATTTGAAAGGAGGAATTCACAAATGGGAACACTCAACTTCAAAAGGCAACCATCAACTGTGGGCACTAAGCCCAAAATTACTTTTGCAGGTCTGCAAGTAGGGCCCTCTTTGCCAGAGAGAGGGAGAGGATGCAATTTAATTCATTCCCCAGATTCACAAAACGGAAGTTTCATATGACTAGACAGGCTCTGCTGATTGAAGAAGGTTTTCTAATGCTTAGGACTGCAGTGCCGAGTATAATGCTTTATGCTCAGATGGCTTTATAAATGTTCACTCCTCAATCCTCACAGCAACACTGTGCAAACTGAGCCTTATGTAAGCTAAAAATTGTGCTCGTACTTCACCTTATGCTATATTTTTACTAGGGTTTGCTTGCATAGTTGGTTGAGTTTGTACCTACACTACACCATGGTTTGTTGTGATATGTGAATCCTCTTCTTGCCTCAAATCCTAAAAGGAAATTTAATGGGTTTTCACAGTTGAAAAGACGTCCAGATATGCCTAACATATTTACTACAGTACGTCTCACTAGAAAGTAGTAGAAAAAAGAGGAATAGGACATGGTTACTAATGCCTTATGACATAGTCCTAATATTCAGTAGACTTATTAGAGCAGGAGAACTATACTCTCTCAGAAACCAAGGTGAGGCTGCATATTGGTGCCAGTTTTCCACTGCACAATAGAATTAGGATACTGAAAGAATGAGGGCTCTTTCCCCCTAACCAATTTCATTGTAATTTTATTACAATATTACAATGACAATAAAGATTATTATTAACTTATTAACCTATTCTCTGAAAAGTAGTTTTTCAATTGAAATTAGGAAGTCACAAATTCAATGGAAGTTCCGTGGGTTTTCTCGTGCTTGTAGCTGTGGTATTTTTCAGGAATGGGGACACTTTCAAAAGAAGCCATGTAGCTAATTAAATCTGTATCACTCAGCAGATTCTAGCATACTTTTGAATATTTCAATAATTTTATTTACCAGGACGCACTGATATCAAAATATATTTAAAATATAAGAGTATAAGGGTCACATGAGAAAATTCTGAGCAGATTCTGCCACTGATAGGTAAACTGCAACATACATACAAAAGGTTTAAGAAAATGAATATTTTTTGAATAAAACTTGGCAATTAATAGAACAGATGGGGAAAATACCATAGGAACTGGCAGAACCAGGTCTTTGGGCCCTAACAAAAGGATTGGGGCCTATGATAGCACTTAGCAATAGCACTTAGACTTATATACTGTTTCACAGGGCTTTACAGCCCTCTCTAAGTGGTTTCCAGAGTCAGCATATTGTCCCCCAACAATCTAGGTCCTCATTTGACCCACCTCGGAAGGATGGAAGGCTGAGTCAACATTCAGCCAGTCAGGATCGAACTCCTGGCAGTGGTTAGAGTTAGGCTGCAATACTGCATTCTAACCACTGTGCCACTATGGCTCTTATAATAACTTCATAAGAGGAGTTGTAAGAGTTATATAACCCAAATCCAATCCCCATCCAATTTTATTTCTTGGAAAGTGGAATTGGGGGCTCTATTTCCAGTTTTAGCAGTTTTGCCTCAGCTGCCTGGCACTTACATCTCTTTATAGACTGCATGCACAATGCTGTAATCTCACTAATGCTACCCTGCTTCTTAGACAAAAAAAAAAAAAATCAGTAAAAAGCAAGGCTTTGATGTGATTAACCAACCCCTGGTGAGGGAGGGGAGGAGAATCACATTTCCCCATCGGAATTCCCTTTCAAACTTCATAAGTGCTTTGTGTCTATTGTGTCCCCTCCCCTTCCACCCTCACTGCCATTTTGCTCTCAATCATGGGATTGTACGGGAATTCTATTCAAGGCTGGGGAACATCGGACTGTGGATATCTTTGGTACCCATCAGGCTTCCGTCCCCCTTGACATTCGTTTATTTTTAGATCCTTTTAAGAAAAATATTAAATGGGTTATCTGGCACACCGCAAAGCGAGGTTCCAATTGCAAATATTGGCTTTGTGTAAAAGAACGTCTCTGGGCCCCACAAAAGGCGTTCTTAGAAAATAGAAATGGTAACTGGATGCATCCTAGGGCTTTTATCTGTTACTAGGCCAGGTGTCCAGGAAACCCCCCTGAACCAAGATCAGATCAAACATGATTTGAGGATGGCTAAGGGGATTAACGGAGACCAATGTCAATCAACTTGTCTTCAGATAAACAGGTGTCTGCCACTGGCCAGACTAATTAGGCTAAGCATTTTCTGAACAGGCAAGCATTTCCCATGGCAACCATTTAAAAATAATGGCTACAATGTATTCAAAACGCCAAATCAGCTTACAACTGTCAAAAGGTTTCCTCCTCCTACAGCAGGGGTCTCCAACCTTTGCAACTTTAAGTCTGAAGGACTTCAGCTCCCAGACTACTCCAGCCAGCTTTGCTGGCTGGAGAATTTTGGGAGCTGAAGTCCTTCAGACTTAAAGTTGCAATGTTTGCCCACCCCTGTCCTACAGGATCACAAAAGCTAAAAGATGTGACCCACGAGAAGCCGAGATGCAAGAGAAAAGAAATATGCTAAAGAGAAGGCATACTGAAGAGGCTTAATAACGCCTTATTTAACTAAAAAGTAGGGAAATGCAGCCAGCTTTTTAATTAGCTCTTTTTCATGCCCTGGTGTTCGGTCCAAGAGGAATTCTACTTTATTGCTAGGCATTAAGTGGCCTAGCATGGTGGAAGGTAAGAAAATATGCTTGGCTTTGGGAAGGGAACTCATTAAAAAAAAAAAGGAGGTGATTGTAAGTTAAAATAACAATACAAACAATACAATACAATACAATAGCAGAGTTGGAAGGGACCTTGTAGGTCTTCTAGTCCAACCCCCTGCGTGGGCAGGAACCTTATACCATTTCAGACAAATGTCTATCTAACATCTTCTTAAAGACTTCCAGGGTGGGGCATTCACAACTTCTGGAGGCAAGCTGTTCCAGAGGTTAATTGTTCTAACTGTCAGGAAATTTCTCCTTAGTTCTAAGTTGCTTCTCTCCTTGATTAGTTTCCACCCATTGCTTCTTGTTCTGCTCTCAGGTGCCTTGGAGAATAGCTTGACTCCCTCTTCTTTGTGGCACCCTCTGAGATATTGGAACAAGATAAAGAGGAAAGGGGGGGGGGAAAGTACAGGTAGCCCTAGTCTTACAACAACAGTTGAGCCCAAAATTTCAGTTGCTGAGGCAGTTGTTAAGTGAGTTTTGCTCCATTTTATGACTTCTCTTTCTGTGGTTGCTAAGCGAAACACTACAGTTGTTGAATTAGCAGCAAGAGTTGAAAAGTGAATCTGGCTTCGCCACTCTCTTTGTCAGAAGGCCACAAAAGGTGATCACGTCATCCCAGGGCACTGCAGCTGTCATAAATATGAGTCAGTTGCCAAGCGTCTGCATTTTGATGACAGGCTGCAATGGTCATGTGAAAAGCAGTCATGTCACTTTTTTCAGTGCTGTTGTACTTACTAAACAAAGGGTTTTAAGCCGAGGACTACCTATTGTGACCTATGACTTTTTCCAGCGCAGCTATATACAAAAAAGGAACCTAACTAACGTTTTTTAAACGAAATCCAAATCTAAGATAACCTCACTAGTCATCAAGGTGATCCCCTATTTACAGCATGTGCTAATCGGGGTGGATGGATGATTGGTTTTCTAGATCAGCCAAACCTAACTGCATTCTGCTTAAGCCCTATTGTAATATGTTTGGTCTTATCGCCCAGCCAGGTAAGCAACATTTACTCAATCTTGATTTTCTTGCAAAAACAAAAAAAGGATAAGCATGAATAAATACATAGATATAATTTTGCTGGCAGTCTCCATTCTAGACTGGAAAATCAAAACAAAAAGCAATTAAAGAAGGCAATAGCAAACACCTTTTTATATTGTTAAGAAAGCTGCATGGATGCATTTCATGTTGTTACCAGGGTTCAAATTCAATTTGAAATAAATTGTATTTTTAATCTTCTATCATTTATTAACTTGTTCCTTCCCGTTTTTCTCTCTAGCCACCCCAAATGTCCAAGATTTGGCTTTCTTCCAATATGTACTTTCTTAAGGCAGAATTAAATGGAAAGCTACAAGAATGTAAATTTGCATTACCCTCAAGGATTTCCTAATGGAAAGAGCTACATATCAAATGAAGAAAGCTGGATGGGCATGGATGTTGGTGAACCTGGCTGCAATTATATTACATGCCAGCTCCAGCACAGGGAAGCAATTAATTCAGCTCATATTCTGCTCCAATCATGTCTGATTTTGAGCAACTTACAGAGCAGTTTGTAATTTTCTTTCTTCACAGTAAGTCTCCTAGAACAGAGGTCCACAACCTTTGCAACTTTAAGTCTGAAGGACTTCAGCTCCCAGAATTCTCCAGCCAGCTTTGCTGGCTGGAGAATTCTGGGAGCTGAAGTCCTTCAGACTTAAAGTTGCAAAGGTTGGAGACCCTTGCCCTAGAATATGGAGGCTTCTCCCAAGTAGACAGACAGGTTACTCTCCTTGCCTTATACTAATTTCCCCAAAAGCTACATTCGTGACACCTACACTACAATAAAGTTACACTTAACAGTGATAGCTACATCTTTTGTTTTCTTATTAGCATATTCTAAGAAATGGTTTATTAAGGCCAATGCATCCAACATGATACTTATGTTGAGCAGCCAACATAGCAGCTGTGATTAGAGTAGTATGATTCTTTCTCTTGAAAGCTTTTTCACATCCAGTATTTTCTGACTATACAATCATCAAAGCAAAGAGAGTTTTCATAACCTTGTATAAATTCAAGAACTTTTAGTTCAAATTTGGCCTAAATGGGGGGAAAAAAAGGAGATGCGATAAACATCAGCATTCTTTCCAACAGACTGTCTAACACATAATTGCTTATGTGCCAGCAAATCGTAGCACCTAGCCAAACTTGATTATTGTTGAAAGTAATGTTGGTCCAGAGTTTGCTCTTAGATGGGGGATAACCTGGGAAATCCTAGATTGGGGAGTAGGGGGGGAAATGCTTGAAGAAGTCAAACTGATTCTGTACCCCTGCCAAAAAAAGTGCATGGACTGGTTCTTCAGGAGTGAGTTTGAATTAGGGACATCTTTATTAGGGACTCAATCTTACAATTAGGGACTCAATCTTACAAAGATAAAAAATTATGACTGTAGTGAGTTTACAGAATGTTTAGAAACAAAACTCAATTGTAGTATAGAAGTGAGAAACACATCAAGACATCACACCCCAGATCTTTGGTCCAAAACAAACTCCAAATCTCATAGATTACTTGGATCTCATGGATTAGTACCTTACTTGCTCTCTAAGAAGTGGTCTAGTGACACATGACATTCAAAAGTAGAAATAGGGGGGATGGGACAAACACATTTTTAAGTTCTCAATTTCCCATATAACAGTTCATAATTTATAGTTTATGAAATATTGTGGCAGTCCGTGACTGTAATAAAGATTGAAATGGTATGTGAAATACATTCCTTTTTTTTTCTCCCTGTGTCACAACTCCATTTACACACAGACGGGGAAAATAGGCAATTAAGTGGCATGAGTAAAGGGACAACAGCACAGATATCCATGTGGGAGTAGCCAGGAATGTAGCTGAAACGATGGAGCAGCAAGTTTCAGCCAATGAATAAAAACAACCATAAGAAGGCAGAAGTTGCAGAGAGAAAAATACTTACTGCCTTTTCATTAGAGGCTTCCTTTAGGCAAGGACTCCTATCTGCCTTGGTATTTTGGGGTATTGCAGGGATGTAGCCATAATCTGATTTTACATCCCTTCTGACAAGTATCTGGTCCTTCTTTCAGGCAAGTGACAAATGTTCTTCTCTACAGAGGCATAATAAAGGAAATTTGGCCGTCAAAAGGGATTTTAACTTCAGTTTTTTCCTAAGTTTATGATGAATTTCAATCACTTTTGAAAGACCTTAAGGCCTCCATTTTTCACAAATTGATGCTAGGGGCACATGTGCATTGTACATCGATGGCCCTGATCCTCATCACTGAAGAATCAGACAAACGGTAGATATGTTATGTCTAACATGGTATTCAAAAGAACTTCATACAATTAATCTTTCATGCACACTATACAGATGCCAGTCAGTATAAGGGACACAACTTCTTGCTAGTAACACAGCTGTCTTTGTTTCTGGCTACGTAAAGTTTGGTACTGTGTAATTCAATAAGAACGCTTTGTAATTATATTGAAGGATCTCTCTCTCTCTTGCTCTCATTTTTGCACAAACCATACTCATTGTTGCTGCTTTTGTACCTTTGTCCACTGCAGGCTCTGCAGCTTGATTACTACTCTCTGCCAAGTCACTTCATTCTATTTTATCCTTTGTTCTTTTTGCTATTGTTTGGCCACTATCCCTAACTTGCCGACAGCCTTCAAGCTCTTGCCTCTTTAGCAATTTTACAAATATAACAGTAAGAGAATGGGAAATGTTCGAGAAGCAGCCATTCTTCTGAGCAGCTAACATCAATCCACAAGAATATGTTTTCTTTCAATGTATCAATCTATGGCAAAATACAGAGTTAATCACAATGCAACAATCAAGGCTTTGCATAACAAAGGGGAAAACCCTGTTCTTCACAACCTTGTGGAAGGCTATTTCCACCAAGTCTTTTAAAGCTGATTATCTGGAAACTGAGTCATACTTGATTGGCTCCCTTTAACTACTAGATGACAAAGCTGCATATGTGGTGATCCACTAAGAACGCTATCAATGTATCTTCTGATATAGTTTGAGGAATTAAAAGCTGTTTGGCAGGTCTGTGGTTTAAATTTAATCTCTGTACTACAAATTTATCGCACTGAAGTTACCAATCTTGAACCAGCAATCTTTCCAGCTGAGATTTTTCTATACACTAGAGCATTACTAGTATTGTAATTTTTACAATGACAATAAAGATTATTATTAGTAGTAGTAGTAAACCAGACACAGATATGAACTACCTGCCACTTATATACCATACAACAGATAGCCAAGTATGAGAAGACCCTAGACAAGCATTTAAATAAAATGGTTAACTGTAGCTTTAAAAAGCAGTGGTGCAATATACAAGGAGTAATTAATGATCCCTCTCACACATGGTAGAACTCTGCATCATCCTTTCATAATGGATACTAGGGGGGATCTATCATTGGACATTTTTTTTTCTTAAGAAGTACAGATGGTACCAGTGGCAAGAAGTAGGAAATGGGAACAGTTGGTACAGGCAACAATCCTCTCAGTAATTGGTTGCATTGTGATTTTATCCCTACATCTTTAAATAAAATTCATTCCAGCTATTCCTGGCAACACCTGTTGTTTCCAGCAATCAAACTGTAACAGCTGCAGGTTCCTCGTTGATTTGTTTTAAAGAAAGATAATATAATTTTAACTAATATCATATTTAAAACTGAAATAAAGGACTGCTTTTCCAGAAGGTCTACTAGACCCCAAATGAAGATGAAATTCATGAAATTCAAAGCCTGCTCTAGGTTCATCCACACCTGGCTGAACTGGTCCCAGTTTAGCATCTGATTGTCAAGGCTGTTTCCTTGCCTCTGGAAACTTAAAACAGAGGTGACATGGTTTCATCTCTAAGCTATGATCAGGTAATCAAAATAACTCCTACGAGACTGTCACATTATTTCTGACATTTTTTCTCCTCCGCCAAGACATTTCTTTTCTCCCTCTGCACAAACTTTTGTTTTCATATTTTTCCTTAAGCAAACTCATTGGAATCTATCTAAACTAATAGTTAAATCTTAAACTAAAAAGAAATCAGGTGTTGAGCACATGAATGAATTTTTAAAACTGTTTAGGAGATTAAATAATTTTATATAGGAATTGTGGAATTGTAATTATCATGTCTTTGTCTCTTTTATTACAATTTTCATGTGTTGAATCAATGTTCCTTAAAACATTTTTCTCTCAGGACCCACCCCACCTTTAAAACTTACGGATGACCTCAACAGAGGTTTTTTTTTTAAAAAAAATAGATTATATTTATCAATATTTACTATATTAAAAATTAAAATTGACTCACTGGCTGCTATTACCACAATTGTTTGACAGGATTTTAATATTGTATTAATCTTCAATATAGACAGCCAAATCTAATCTTCACCAGTGTGTAAACAATTCAGAACTTACATTATTATACTATTCTATCAAGTTTGAAACATTTAACAATAAGATAAAGCAATCTGCATTCCAAAATAACACTTAGCCTCTAAGCCAGAAATATAAATCGGGTGACCACCTTGAAAATAGCTACCGTATTTTTCGGAGTATAAGACGCACCTTTTTTCCTCTAAAAAGAGGCTGAAAATCTGGGTGCGTCTTATAAATCGAATACAGCATTTTTTGCCTCCTGAAACCCCACCCCCTTCACCAAAATGGCTGTGCCTAGCCTTATGGAGGCTTCCAGAGAGCTCCTGGGGGCTGGGGAGGGCAGAAATTAGCAAAAAACAGGGCGTTTTTGTCCCCCCCCCAGCCCCCAGCAGCACTCTATAAGCCTCCATAAGGTTTTGCATGCTATTTTTTGACCAAAAAATGGCCCGTTTTCACGAAAAAAACAGGCTGTTTTTCATCGTTTTGCCCCCCCCCCCAGCACTCTACAAGCCCCCCCAAGGCTGTTCATGCCTTTTATTTGAAAAAAAACGGGCCCATTTTTGCCCAAAACAGTCCATTTGGGGGAGGTTTGCACAGTGCAAACCTCCCCCACAGGTTTTTTTTCCCTTTTGAAAAGAGTTTTTCCCCCCTTTATTTAGAGTGATTGATGAGAGTGATTGATGAGAATTACAATGATCAAGTACTGTGCCTGCAGAAACAAAGATTTGTTCCAAAGGTGGTCAGTGATTTCCTTCTCCAGCACATGGTTAAATACACCTGGAAACACCTACCTACCTACATACTCTCTCTCTCTTTCCCTATCTACTGTATTTCTCTCTCTCTATTTCTCTCTCTATCCCTCTACCTATCTACCTACTCTCTCTCTCTCCCTACCTATCTACTTTATTTCTCTCTCTATCTCTCTACCTACTTATCTATCTACACACACTATCTCTCCCTACTTACCTACCTACTGTATTTCTCTCTCTATCCCTTTATCTACCTACCTACCTACTACACACTCTGTCTCCCTACCTACTGTACCTCTCTCTCTCTCTCCCCCTCTACCTACCTACCTAATTTCTCTCTCTCTCTACCCCTACCTACCTACTGTATTTCTCTCTCTTTCATTCCCTCTCTATCCCTCTATCTACTTACCTACTTAAAAAAAAAATTTGCCTCTTCAAAACCTTATACTCCGGTGCATCTTATACTCTCAAAAATACGGTATGTAGCTAGCATATTCCAATCAAATTCTTTGGATTACTGTACTTCCATTCATTTAAAGTGGGAAAGAAAAATGTGTGAATAAGATCAACTAAACATACTACCTGTATAAAATATAATACTTCATCTCTTCTATTGTGTGTAGACAATTCGAAATAGTTCCCCAAAAGTGTAACCTTTCTGTTAAATGTCCTTATTTGACTTGAGAGTAATTTCCACAAATATTGATAGAGCTAGTTCTTTGCTTACCAACTGCCTTGTTTTAAGTTACAACAGCATAAAAAGAGCTTTGTCCCATAGACACACACCGTTGGTGCTGTTCACAACTGGCTTGCAACAAGCAGAGTTAATTGTGAAGACAGAAGCAAAATTGTTCGTCAAGGTCACCTGATGTTTTGCTTAGCAACCCTTGCACTTAGCAACAGAGTTGCTGTTCCCAATTGCTAAGTTAGAACTGCCTGTACTAGAAAATACTGAAATCATTGTGCTTGCACCCTATTTAGTGACACGAAAAGTTGTTAAAGAGACAAACTTTTGGGGACAATATCTTAACAAACAAAAAAATAGTGAAATAGTGCCTGTAACTAATGACTTTACTTTGTGTGATTTTACTGTTAAAAAGCAATGATATATACAGCACTCATATTGAGATACCTACAATATTTAGAATATCTTGTTTCTCCAAAACAAGGCACTTCATTTGAAATGGTAAGTCAATGTATTGTAAATGGAGGTGAGGTTTATTCTGAAGACAAGAATGCTTATAAATTCTAAACAGAAATCTTTAAAACTATCGTAGTGAAAAAGATCCTTCAATTTTAATTCAGAAAAAGATGGCTACCACAGTGCTATTGATGTTTGGGGAACACTTCATTCTGCTGCATAAAAACCATACCTTTATCAGCAAGTATCACTAAAGGCACAGCCACAGATATGTCTGCCTTCCCCCAAAAATTGCACAGCAATGTGATAAGATTTGATTTGGGGCTATGAGGCATCTTTAATGCCTTTGGGTAGGGGAACAAAGCTGAAACTACAGATAATTCTTACATTACTTGTCAAGTACAGAATGCTACCTTATCTGTTAAAGTGCAAATAACAGACTATATACCACAGTAGGCGCACTGGATCTACAAGATCAGGTTAGCAATCTATTCTTTCCATTCTTGGACCGCTATTCTTTTTCAAATCAATACAAACAGATAAGTGGCTAGGCTCAGCAACTAATGTGAAGTGGAGGTAAGAATACTATATCAGGACAATATTATACAGTACTAGGACAAGATATTTAACACATGTTCCTACCTAGACAGATACCCCTTTTAGCTAATTATCTCTTCTTCTGTCAGACTCACCAATGAAGTAAAAATAAGTGGGCAGGTGGAAAGAGAATTACATGCTATCTTGAACTTCTTGGAGGAAGGATGAGTTATCAATACAGCCTCCCCCCCCCAAAAAAAAAAACCCTAGTTCATTATAGCTAAAATCACAAACTGTAATATTCCTAGCACAAACCATGATATCAGTGTGTGGTCAAGCACCATTAATTCAAAGTCCATCTCTTGCAGTCATTTAGTTTATTAATCAAATTTGTATGTTGCCATTTTTATTTCATGAATTGGAACAAAATTGCTCAGTTCAGGAACATAAGGACTAGAACATAATTCTATATCTACTTGAATAAGTATTTTTTCTGAAGCTTTGGGAGAATCAAATCGCAAATAAACTGGCCAATCAACCAGAGGAAAAGCATGCAGAAAACTTTTGCTTTTATGTTCTTCCCATCACCGAAGGGGAGGCAAAGGCAGGTAGATATACATTGTTCCAAATAAATATCAGAAATTCCCTAGACATAACTCACATACATCTCCACTGTGGCAAAAGAATCAGGCTACAGAATTATTGAAGAAAATAATTTAACTTAGGCAAAAAATAGAGATTCAGTCATCAGTGAAAGTCATCTTAAACCTGGAAATAGGGGACTTTTTAAAAGACTGTTTTTAAGTATCCAAGAAAAACTAATTTGGAGGAGGAGATAAGACTTTTGCCATATCCCTCTGTGATATTTTCTTTTAGAATTCTGGAGTACCTAATCTCATTAAGTTACCACATACTTGTAAGCAGAAATGATGCATCTGGAATGACATGGCACCTTCACTGCAGAGCAGCAAACTGTCCTTGAATAAGATGACATCGTTAGAAGACTTAAACATCAGATGGATACAAATGATCCAAGCCTGATCTTGTTTTTAAAAAGTTCATAGCTGTTACATCTAGTATAAAATACAGGGCCTATTCCAAAGCAATGTGTACTACCATGTTTTTAGTGCAGTATTTGAGCTGGCACCAGAATTGAAATCGCTCAGTACAAAAATACTGATGAACTATCAGACAAATACTAACCAACTATTTTTTTAAAAAAGATCTATTATCTCTCCACAAATAAAAAAAAAATGCAACCAAAGAACTATTCTGTCTGCCAGTATTCATTTTCAATGGGGAAAAAAGTCAAGTTCTACCACTGTGAAAGGGAAACTCTTGGCAATGTGGGATTTTGTACACCTCTGTCATGTCTTCTCTTTCATTTCAAGCAAAAGAGAGACAGTTACAACATTACTTCCTTGCCCTTTTCTGCATTTCTCCTAGGTCAGGGGTCTGCAAAGTCGGCTCTTTTAAGACTGGTGGACTTCAACTCCCAGAGTTCCCCAGCCAGCTATGCTGGCTGGGGAACTCTGGGAGTTGAAGTCCACCAGTCTTAAAAGAGCCGACTTTGCAGACCCCTGTCCTAGATCAATAATATTAAGAGGCTGTGATTAGAAATGTACACAACACTTCAATGGCGCACTCTGGGTTTGCCTAAGCGTAATATAATATAGGTAGCATATCCTTATATAAAGTATTGTTAAAACGGGCAATTCTATTTTCAATATGCTTCATTTGGGATTCCAAGTACAGAGTTTGACTTTTATATAATAGCTGAACAAGGGCCAATGTTTTCACTGACACCACAATTTCTGCTCAGACACAGGTAGCTGAAAACTCATTTAATGTATGGGTGATGTTTTTTTGTTTTTGCTTTTTTGCATACCAAAACTGATCACCTGACTTTTATTTTCAATTGCATTTACCATTCTGAAACCCATGCATCCTATTTGAAGAGAACCTTTTAGTGATTTGCATAATCTTTTATTTTATTTTCCTGAACAATTTGCTATAATCTGTAAATATGTCCATCACATTGCTCATGGATATACAAGCAAAGCACTGCTCTGGTATCCAGAGGACTCCATTTTGCACAATATCAGTGTGGAAATTGCCTATTTATTCTTATTTTCCAATTCCTGGTTTTTAGCTTACTGCGAGTATCTGTCCTCTTATCTATGGCAGATGAATTTTCTCAAGAACCCTTGGTGAGTGATTTTTGTTACAATTTTTTTTTGAAAATCCAATTATGTAGTATTTATTGGGTCATTCTTGTCCACAAGCTTTGCCCATACTATCAAAATAGTCTACAAGGTTAGAGTGCCTTACATTTGAAGAAGCCATGCTCTCTTTTAATAGAGGAAGATCTGATCAATAACTTGTTACTAGCCGCTCAGTCATTTTTAAAAGATTGTTGTCATATTGGCTTTTTTCTAGTGTTCTGTATAGATGCAGGTATTAAAAGATTTATTAATATATTTTTTCATGTTGAACTTAAGAACTCTTGAGTAGGTAGCATCTGCATACAAAGGTTATTTTTAAATGGTCAAGTTGTCTTAAAAACATTACCTCTCATTGTGTCTACAAGTAGTTCTCACTTAATGACAGCAACAAGGAAATACTGTCACTAAGCAACAAGGTCATGTGATGTTGCACTTTAGAATCAGGTCACTTAGTGACAGACATCCTAGTCCCGGTTGCTATTGTTAATCAAAGGCGACTTATGTTTCTCTTAGTTTAAACCAATATTCCAAATTGAGAACATGTCCTACAGTGTCAAAATTAGTTCCATATTCTCCTTCAGTACACCTTAAAGCACCCGCTATCCTGAGATAATTAAAGTCACCTTAATATACTTTGCCATGCATCCACAAAATCATTCTTTTTCCTTCACTGATTATTCTCCTCACTTGAATAAGATTTGCATCTTTGATCCTGCATGTTAATCAGTTTGATTCCCTTCTGGACTCCATAGATGCTGATCTAGATACCATGACCTAAGGCAGTGGTTCTCAACCTGTGGTCTGCAGATCCCTGGGGGTCCATGATGACATCACAGAGGGACCTGCAAAGGCTTGAAGAAATGTTATGATATAAATCTTGAGTTAAATCTTTTTGGTCTGTGGCCACAAAAGATATTTAAAAGAGGTCCATGGTGAACAAAAGGCTGAGAATCATTACTCTAAGGTACCGATGTATATTCTACCTGACATTCTCTATTATAGCTTTCTAGCTCCAAACATTGTGGAGAAATTGGCTCTCTTTATTCCCCTATTCAACTTTTAATAGCTCCCCCATCTTCTACATATTTATTTTTCAGCAACAAAATGTGATTGGGTGCCCTTTCCCAGCAAGTATCCATTTATATTCACATTGAAGCTTTGACAAAATAATTACTTTGTGACTAGCTTAATAACAAAATTGTGGATGCTATTTAATATTAAGTCCAGTATAATGAGCCACAGTGGCACAGTGGTTAGAGTGCAGTACTGCAGGCTACTTCTGCTGACTGTCGGCTGCCTGCAATTTGGCAGTTCAAATCTCACCAGGCTCAAGGTTGACTCAGCCTTCCATCCTTCCAAGGTGGGTAAAATGAGGATCCAGGATTGTTGGGGGCAATATGCTAATTTCGTAAAACCACTTAGAGAGGGCTGTGAAGGGGTATATAAGTCTAAGTGCTATTGCTCTCATAGCTCCCTTGACTCCAAGAAATAATCATTTAGGATTTCTAGAAATTAGATTTCCTCATGTCTAGAGCAAGATTTTAAAGTCAAAGTGAGGATGACTGAAGTCTCCTAATACTATTGTAGTGAAACCTTATTTTAACAGACCATTTGAGGGAGGTGTTAGTTGCAGTTAAAGTATCTGTTAAATATGAAAGCATATTGTTGTGGCAATTTATATCATTTGCGTAAGGAGGTTAGTAAGAATACCATATAAATCACCACAGATGCTGTGTTAATTGCCTCATCAAGATTACTTTAGATACAAACTGACATCCATTATTTTAAGGGCTGTCTCTGATCTGCTGCATCCAGTGAAGTAAATTAGTCTGTTAAATCAGTTTCTTTTTCATACGCCTTTCTAACTTCATTTTTCATTCTACAGTTCAGTTTTAGTATCCTGGTTCAAGAGCAAAGGAATGATTGTATACTCATATTAACTTGCTTTAACACAGCTAGGGAATCCTCTGTTGTTAGATAGAAAAGTCTGTCTCATTTATGTCTTCTAAACTTTATGGAATTCCATGAATTTGATACACAAGGCAACTCTGTTCCCAGTATATCCTTCCTGAATGTACAGCCAGAGATAATTGTACCTCATTATGCATCAACACCCAAACTGGTTTTTTGTGGCTTACAGATTTCTATTATATACAAATAAACACATATGCAAACTCACCTTGAATTTTCTACACCATACATCGTTACCCTTGTGATTTTCTTGATGGATTATATTTATTTCCTAGCTATTCAGCCTTAAGCAGACAGAAAGGTTTGCACAGCCCCCCCCCCCCCCAAAAAAAACAGATGTACTTCCCTTCTTGTCAGGTTCCAATCTCCTGAAAATCAGTCTATATAGAAACAATGTTCGAATAGCAGGACCAGTCTCCTGTATTAAATTTGCTACATTTTCATTTTAACCAAACTAAATCATTTAGATCAGGGGTCCCCAACCTTTTTTGCACCAGGGACCAGTTTCATTTTAAAGAAAATTCTGCAGACCGGCTGAGTGGCTCAGCAGTCATGTGACTGGGTGGGCGTGGCCAACTTGGAAAATGTAAAATTCACTTAACAATGATCTTGGTTAGCAACCAAACTTTTGGCCTCAACTGTGGTCATAAGTTTTCTTTCTTTCTTTCTTTCTTTCTTTCTTTCTTTCTTTCTTTCTTTCTTTCTTTCTTTCTTTCTTTCTCTTTCTTTCTTTTCTCTTTCTTTTTCTTTGTCTGTCTCTCTTTCCCTCTTTCTCTCTATTTCTTTCTTTCTCTCTTTCTCTTTATTTCTTTCTCTTTCTTTCTTTTTCTCTTTCTCTCTTTTACTTTCTCTCTTTTTCTTTCTCTCTTTCTCTCTCTCTTTCTCTCTCTCTTTCTCTCTTTCTGTATCTTTTTCTGTCTCTTTCTTTCCTTTCTGTCTCTCTTTCTCTTTGTCTGTCTTTCTCTCTCTCCTTTTTCTTTCTCTTTTTCTTTCTCTCTCTCTGTCTCTCTCCTTCATCCGCCCATCTCTGTCACTATGTGTGTGTGTCTTGCATTCACTCAATCACTCATTCTGTGTGTCTATCTTTCTCTCCCTCCCTCCCTCTCTCTGTCTCTCTGTGAGTGTCTGTCGTCGTCGTCCCCCCAGCCTCCTCGTCAGCTCCTACCCAGCCACGAAGCCTGACCGAGCGAACGAGCACTTGGTCGCTCGTTCGTTCGTTCAGGCTCTGTGGCTGGGTAGGAGCCGGGCCGCAGGGCTGGAGAGGAGGAGGAGGGAGGAGGGGGCAGCCCATTGGGCAGAGCGCGCGGGAGAACGCAGGAGGATGGTGGGGGCTCTTCCTCCAGCCTTGTCGACGGAGGGACTCCTGGGCGCCGCCGGAGCAACCCTCCCTACGGCCGCCAGTTCCCTCCCCCGCCTGCGGAGCCTCCGCAGCCCCTGGAAGAAAACGAGTGGCCGGCATGCCAGCAGGGGAGGCTCCGCGGGGGGGAGGGAATCGGTGGCCGGTAGGGAGGGTTGCTCCGGCGGCACCCAGGAGTCCCTCGGTCAACGAGGGTGGAGGAAGAGCCGCACTCCAACGGCGCGAACAGCTGCGCCTGCGTTCTCCCGCGCGGTCTGCTCAGGGGGCTGCCCCCTCCTCCCTCCTCCTCCTCTCCAGCTCTGCGGCCCGGCTCCTACCCAGCCACGGACCGGCACCAGTCTGTGGCCCGGGGGTTGGGGACCCCTGATTTAGATTACGACAGATTGTCAGGTAAAAGCCAAAGATGTCAATCACTGGATTCTTGTGTCATCATATTGTAGGTGAGGTCAGCTACACATACAGACACATGTGTACACACACACACACCATTTTGCTGAGTCCATCAATTAAATCAAAGGACAAACTCCAATGTTCTTTTAGTAATTTAAGCAAGTGCTAGCTAAGGAAGGGAATCAACTAGGCTTTGGGTGGCTGAAACTTAGATACTGATTTACTGGGTGACCATGGGCATAAACTAATTTTCAGAATTATCATGAAAATAAAGTGGGAAAAGAAAGGCAACCATGAAAACTATAGTACCACGCTTGGGAAAAAAAATAGGTTTATATAATTTCATGTACATATTTTAAATATAGGCAATATTTGTTTGTTGACTTTTTTAAAAAAGATGTATGACCTCCACTTTATAATAACTGAAAGAAAAACAAAGTTTAAATTTACCACCTAAGGTCTGTTCTATGCTTTTGTTTTCACTGTAGAAATGTATCTTAATAAGATGCTCCCTACATTAGTAATATCTTGAAAGATAGCATTCTAAAATAGCTATTATTGTGACATCACTGCTATTGATCAATAGAGACTACATCTTTGGACAAACTGCAAAAGAATTTGTTTTGTTACTTATCTAGACAATTTAACAAATAATTTAACCCTTATTGTTATACATATGACAAATTAAAAAAAATTAAATATAACTATATAATACCATTGTTTGAATTATGATCATAGTACATCAAATTACCTAAAAAGCACAATATACATCTTATCAACTTTATTTTTCCTTCTAAGATTTGACTGCTGAATTTTAAAACAAAAGTTTGAGCTGGGTTAAATAATTTTCAAGTAATGAAAACATTTAAAAAGTTGATTATCAAGGTAAACTAGTCGAACAACTTCCGTTATGCAAAAATATTAATCTCTCCAACAGTTGTCCACATACAATTGTTATGAGCATGAAGAATAAAGTATTAACTTACTTTAAATCTTCCAACTCTCTTATCATCATTCCTTCAACTTCTTTACAGCGATATTATTCCTGTTTCCACAATAGGAACATAATGGCTCCTGTTATAAATTCCTGATGATTTTCACATTTTGACTCAGTTTGAAAAATTATCAGATCTTCCAGTCTCCTGAAAAAATACTGAACTGAATGACTCCTAGGGTGCAGGATTTTAGACTTAAATATATTTTTAAAAATGTGTCATTAGACACATGGAGGAGGGATGGAGTCCAAGTCTTTCCTAGGATCACATGGCTGCTCTCCATAGCTGCAGCAGGAGAAGACATTTGATTTGGTAGCAGTGCTCCTGTGTACTCCCAAAACACATTTTTCCCTTTGAATCTAAAACCTTGCAGAGTCCTAATTCTCCTCCTCCTCCTCTTAGCTTATAAAAACTGGAATCATTAATAATTCTCCTAGGTTCCAATGCTTCAGAAGAAAATTTTGCACTTCCTGAAAATTATCAAATGCAACATAATACAGGAATAGTCAAACCTTTACTGCAAGAGGTATAAAGTTTGGAGGTATACTATGGCCAAATTGGATATCTATCTAAGCATCTGCATTTATGATTTGTTTTTTATATATATGAATATTTTACTGAGCAAGTTATGGTTTGTATCTTTGAATTTTTGTTCTCATCATCTTTGATTTGGAAAATCTCTGAAACTATATGTACACAACCTATTTCGAAGTCTATGTCACATCTTTCATAAAATGTCTCTTACAATACATAATTACTATTAGTAATGCTAAACATAATTACTATTTAAGGCATCCTTTTTCAGGTTGGTTTCTATATTTCATTTAATATTTTCAAAATGAAGAGAAATTCTTTAGCATTAATAAATTAGTAAGACAAAACATTAACCACCTTAATATTTGCTATGGATTAATTTATAATATATGTGCCCTCTAATTCCAAGGCCTAGCCATAAATAGGAGTATTAGTCAAGATTTTCTAGAATCTTCCAAAAAGAGAGCTTTCAGTAATATTTAGATTTTTGTTAGTACTCCCTTAAACTTAATGTTAGAAATTAACCTCAAGGCCAAAGTCAACTGAAAATAAGCTATCCTTATCTTAAAATATCAGAGCCCACTCTTATCCCAAGGTATCACTTTCTGCCTAGTTTTCAGAATATCTTCTGTCTTACAAGATGATCCCTGATGTATGAATAATAAACATCACTTTGAGTGGATCGTGCTAAAATCCAACATTAAGGTAGTAGGCAATGCCCCACAAATGCCACCCATAATATATCTGTTTTAGTGAATCTCATTTATTGGCGAAGTGTGATTGGACACACAAGGAGTTTGTCTTTGGTGCATATACTCTCAATGTACATAAACGAAAAGATACATTTGTCAAGAATCATAAGGTAGAACACTTAACGATAGTCATAGGGTACAAATAAGCAATCAGGAATCAATTAATATAAATAGCAAGGATGAAAGCAACAAAGTTACAATCCTGCAGCCATAAAGGGGAGGAGATGGGCGATAGGCAGGTTGAGAAGACTAATAGTAATAGTAATGCAGTCTTAGTGAATGGTTTGACATTGATGAACCTTTTCCCTGCCCCCCTTCAGTTCCACATCTAGATTATTTGCACAACTTGTGAGTGACACTTTGAAAAATATCCCTCTCCTTTCCCCTAACCAAGCCCTCGATTTTAATAATCGCAGCAAAAGATAATTACTAATCTCACCTTCAGGTAACTACACACTTTAAACGTCAAGGGAGGGAGGGAATTCCTATTGAGGTTAACTGCAACCTCCCATTTAGGCAAACCCTCAACTCCAGTTGACAGGCGGCACCAAAAGCCCTTCTCTCTCTCTCTCTCTCTCTTTCTCTCCAGCGTGGAGACACACAGAAGCCCTCCGATCAGGCTCAAGAGAGGAGGGCAACCAGCTCCGAAATCACCCTAGAGACAACACCGTGTTCGATCCCGGAATCTGCGACAAAACAAGACCTCAAAGCCTGGCCAAAGGGATTCAAATGCAAACGCCAAAGGGAAGTCCGTCTCCTTCCATCCTGCAACGTAAAAGGGTGAGGCACGTTTCCCCTCCCCTCGCCCCCTCCTCAAAACCCATCCTTGCCTGAACGAGGGGGCGCTTCTCCGCTCTCCTTCCAGGGAAGCATCGCCCAGCCTTCCAAGGAAGGGACCACCCCAGGGCGGCCAGAATCACCCCCACCCCGCGCCTTCAGGGTTTTTTTTTCCCCTCGGGGAAGGGTCTCCTCCTGCTCGCTTCTTCTCAACCGCGAAAAGACCCCGAGTAGCCCGGCCCCTCGCAAGGCACGCCCTCCTCTTTACGCCAGCCAGCCAGCCAGCACAGCTGAATCTAGCCACTCACCGGGTAGGGGTTCCTCCCGCCCGCCGGTCCCTCCTCCCTTCCCTCTACACAGGCCGGGGCTGCAGGGCGAAGCCCAAGATCCCCTAAAGAGGGGATGATGCGGAGGTAGCAGCTCCGTGCCTTCGGAGGGGAGGGAGTGGGGAAAAGGCAGCAAAGGGCGGCAGCGGGCGGCTCTGGCAAGCGGCGGCGGCGGCCCAGAGCGGGCAGACCACCAGCCCCCAACTTCGTCGGTGATAACAATAGGACTGCCGGCGCAGCGTCGCCTTTTATAGGGAGGAAGGGCACGTGACGCAACGCGCGCCGCCTCTCTCCCCCCCCCCGCCCGTACGCAGCGCGCTGCACTCGCGCGGCAGCTTGGGAAACGTAGTCGCACTCAAGAAGGGCGGTGCTTGCGCAATAGAACGTTGGGGAGGCGGGATGGGGTTGACAGTTTGTCCAGGTAACGGCGGCATCTGAGGTGAGGATGAAAAGAACCACGTAACGCTTGGAACCCTGGGAAACGGAACCCATCGGCTTCTTCCAGCGCTTGCTAAAATTAGGTTCCAGAATGAAACGTGCCTATTTTCGCTAAAAGTATTTCTTTGATAATAAAATAAAAATAAAAAATAAAACAGGGAACAAGCCTGGGGAGAACAAAAAATCCGGAGAGGTTACCAGCCTGTAACTTCAAATTGCCATCTTATTCTGAGTGACTCTAATTTTAAAAACCAGATAATCTTGTATTCCAAGAGAGTGGAGGAGCATTTTCCCCCAGAACTGATAGGTTAGGACAGGGATCTGCAAAGTTGACTCTTTTAATAGTGGTGGACTTCAATTCCCAGAATTCCCCAGCCAGCCTGGCTGGCTGGGGAATTCTGGGAGTTGAAGTCCACCAGTCTTAAAAGAGCCGACATTGCAGACCCCTGGGTTAGGATGTTTGTGGGTGTGTGGAGAGCGCTATTTTATCACACTCTGCAGTCGTGACACATCTGCTGAGCTTGTGGACCAGTTTCTTTTTTGACTAACAAAACAAAAACAGAAAATAAAAACGTGAATATGGGATAGGATTTGGATGAGAATCATTTATACCAAGTAAATAACAGCAGGACTGTCTCGAGATTTAATAGCTCCACTATGCTAATTATATGTGGCTGCAATAATTGTAGTCTTAATTTAAAAACAAGTTTAGTTAACTTGATTTTAATTTTCAGTTATAATAGATTCAGTCAGTACGTTGCAACTAATTAGAAATACTGTATCAGACTTGACAGGATCAGATAAGAACCTGAGCGTAAAATGTAGATACCATATGCATAAACCTACAAAAAAAATTGTGTGTGTGAGAGACAGAGAAAGTGAGAGAGATCAGTTTTGTTATAAAACTAGATGAGATAACATATACTTTAATGTTTTATGTTTTATTTAACTTATATACCGCAGCCCTCTCCCATAAGGGACTATCTCATGAAGATAGGCATCTCCCCCATTGAAGCCTTTATACTTGGCCCTGCCGCTGCCAAATCGCTGATATTCCAACGTTTGGATGACATTGAAAGGCGACAGAATTTGGCACTTGGTGTAGGAATTTGTTCTCCATTCTCTCTCGGCATTATTCCCCTGATGCACCCTCCTAAATATCTCTCTGAGCTATCTTCCATCAAATACAGGCTGGCGTTCCTAAAGGCACGCTTTAACGTGATCCCCTCGAATGCCCGAGATAGCAGACTATCGGTGGGTGCAAAGCCCACCCACTGCTCATGTGACAGTCGATCCTTGGAATCACTAGCTCACATTGTATTCACATGCCCCTACTACCAGGAGAAAAGACTACAACTCATCTCCCCTATTTATTTATTTATTTATTTATTTTATTAGATTTCTAGAACGCCCCCTCTCCCAGAAGGGACTCGGGGCGGTGTACAGGTAAAATTAAAAGTACTAAAACCATAACAATACATACAAAGTTAAAATCAAATTAAATAGTCTTCTGTACAAATTTATAAAAGTTAAAACTAGACCCATAAAACCGAATAAAATAAAATAAAACAAAATAATTTGCCAAAGATTTCCCACTCGGTGGCCGCATCAGGTGCTGACATGTAGATCTCATATAAATTTTACATGGTATCTTCTATTTATGCTCAATTCGAACTGATCATACTCCTAAACCATAGATTTAAATTTCTATAACGGTTAGATGGTACGGTTGACAGAATCGTCCTTGTCATCGATTTTGCCTGTTGTCTCCCACCCTTCAGTGGGGCTCGGCTGTATATCCCCATGTGATATTTTTAATCTTGTCTTTTGGTCCATGACCGCAATAAAGTTTTATTAGTATTATATTTAATAATCTCAGGCACACTGATTGTACTGTTTAAAAAAATAAAATCAAAACTGCCATTATGAAAATAAAACAACCTACAAAAATGTATTGACTCTATAAAATATGCAAAGTTCTAGACCTCCAATATGTTCCCCAAATTAATCGAAAAATCAGAAGTCCTGTATTGAACCATAAAGTCTGTCATTTAGTCTCATTCTCGAGTCATTCATTGCAACAAGATCATGAAATATGGGTGGCTTAGCAAAACATGTTAATCCAGTCACTGACACTCAAGTTCCATTACATGTTGTTGTTTTTAAAAGAAAACACTGAATAGGTATTTACAGAAAATACAGTCTTCATGTTGAAATTATAGATATGGATTCTCTTAAGTTCTAAGTGAAAATATACCATATGGTTATTCTCCTAGATTCCAGGATAGAAAAAAGTTGGGGAATAAACACATTTAATATTCCTGTGTAGCTCCATTTTCAGTTTTGATTGTTCCTTCCACTCCCTTCAAAGTTAGTCTCAACATTAGATTTAAGAATACTGCATTTTCATTGAATGCAGTCAGTGACCACATCTTAAATACTGCAACACTTTTGCTCACCACTGGATGGAGTGGCACGAAAGGAAAATACATTTGGAGAAACATGCCTATTGGCAAATTGAACCCTACCTAACAAAACAGATACTTGAAGGAGAAGGGTAGGAAAGATCTGTTTTGGACTTAATAATCTGAATCACAACTGGCTTTTACTTTGTAACCAACACTTTTGTACATTACCGGAGTGTAGGGTAAAATTAATGTCACCCAACAATGTGCATAGGTACATAAATGTGACATAAGATATTAAATGTCATATTCATGATATGTTAATAATGGCTTAGTATTAAATAGCTTAGGCTAGATGACAAAGTAAGCTATAGTCTGTTTTCTTTTTAAAACCATTATATATATATATACTTATTACATACACACATATGTTAGTATTTGAGCTGATCAATAAATAAATGAGAGAGACTAGGATAGATCTATTTCGAGCTTTTTAGCTCTCATCAGCTAGTCATACTCTTACTGGGATTCGAACTGGGGCTGTATTGCATATCAGGCAGGAGCCTTTAAACCATTCAGCCAGCCTGGCTCTCCCAATTGCATCAGCTGAGACAGGAGGGTTAATATCTATAATTGTTTCACAACACCCTGTTAGAGCCCCAATTAAGGGAGGAGACATACTGTTTCCTTTATATGTGTGTGTGTTACGTTTTTGAGCTGTTCAATAAATAAGTCAGGGAGACTAGGATAGATCTATTTCAAGCTTTTTAGCTCTCATCAGCTAGCCATACCTTACTGGGATTCGAACGTAACACACATATAAAAAAATATATATTACACAACGGAATTCATGGCTTTCGGTCTGGATGGTCTCTGGTGATGAGCCGAAAGGCAGAAAAGGAAACAGTATGCTTCCTCCCTTGATTGGGGCCCTAACAGGGTGTTGTGGAAACAATTCTATATATATCCGTTGTGTGATTTTTAAAAAAATATGTGTGATAGTTTCATGAGCTGATTTATTTATTGATCAGTAGATTTTCACAGGTGTAGGTAGGCTGGTATTGCTGTCTTCAGGTATTTTCCCGTGTATATAGCATGAATTTCATGCTATATACATGGGAAAATACCCGAAGACAGCAATACCAGCATATATATTCCAGCTTTTTAGCTCTCATCAGCTAGCCATACCCTTACTGGGATTTGAACGGGGCTGTATTGCATATCAGGCAAGAGCCTTTAACCATTCAGCCAGCCAGACACTCCCAATTGCATCAGCTGAGACAGGAGGATTAGTATCTATAATTGTTCCACAACACCCTGTTAGGGCCCCAGTTAAGGAAGGAGACATACTGTTTCCTTTTCTGACTTTCGGCTCATCACCAGAGACCATCTAGACAGAAAGCCATGAGTTCCATTGTGTAATTTTTTAATATGTGTGTTACGTTTTTGAGGTGTGTTGTAGAACAATTATATATACATATCCTCCTGTCTCAGCTGAGCAGGAACAACCTGGCTGGCTTAATGGCTAAGGCTCTCGCCTGGCATGCAATACAGCCCCGGTTCGAATCCCAGTAAGGTTATGGCTAGCTGATGAGAGCTAAAAAGCTCGAAATAGATCTATACTAGTCTCCCTGACTTATTTATTGGTCAGCTCAAAAACGTAACATATATACATATGTTTTCGTAGATTTTCATGGGTGTAGGTATGCTGGTCTTGTTGTATTTGGGTCTTGCCGAAACGTTGCAAAAACAATCTCATGCTTACACAGGAAAACACCCGAAAACAAGACCAGGCCCAGTATTCTTCAACATCTTCATCAATGACTTGGATGAGGGAATAAATGGGGAACACATCAATTTGCAGACGACACCAAGCTGGCAGGAATAGCCAACACTCCAGAAAATAGGCTTAAGAAACAGAAAGATCTTGACAAACCTGAACATTGGGCACTATCTAATAAAATGAAATGTAATGGTGAAAAGAGTAAGGTTCTACATTTAGGCAACAAAAACGAAATGCACAGGTACTGTATAGGTGGTAGCTTGCTCAACAGTAGTAACTGTGAAAGGGGTCTTGGAATCCTAGTGGGCAACCATTTAAATATGAGCCAGCAGTGTGCAGCAGCTGCCAAAAAAGCCAACACAGTTCTAGGCTGCATAAACAGAGGGATAGAATCAAGATCACGTGAAGTGTTAATACTGCTTTATAACGCCTTGGTAAGGCCACACTTGGAATACTGCATTCAGTTTTGGTCACCACGATGTAGAAAAGATGTGGAGACTTTAGAAAGAGTGCAGAGAAAAGCAACAGAGGATTAGGGGACTGGAGGCTGAAACATATGAAGAACGGTTGCAGGAACTGGGTATGTCTAATTTAATAAAAAGAAGGACTAGGGGGAGACATGATAGCAGTGTTCCGATATCTCAGAGGGTGCCCCAAAGAAGAGGGAGTCAAGCTATTCTCCAAGGCACCTGAGGGCAGAACAAGAAGCAATGGGTGGAAACTAATCAAGGAGAGAAGCAACTTAGAACTGAGAAATTTCCTGACAGAACAATCAATCAGTGGAACAGCTTGCCTCCAGAAGTTGTGAATGCCCCAACACTGCAAGTCTTTAATAAGATGTTGGATAGCCATTTGTCTGAAATGTTATTGGGTTTCCTGCCTAGGCAGGGGGTTGAACTAGAAGACCCCCAAGGCCCCTTCCAACTCTGTTATTGTATTGTATTGTATTATACTTTTAATTCAGAATGTTTTCACGGTGACAAACACATTCTGGGCCATACTTATTTACTACAGTTAAATAGCTGTTTCCACAAATGCTGCAGGGGTTATTTTCATGTTAGAGATGAACATGCTGTCCCTTATATCAGTTGATCTGCATTTCTACCTCAAGTACAAAATGTCTTTCATGTTAAAAATGTTTTTTTTAAACCAATCATGAAAAAATAGGTTTCTGCTAAATTTGCTAGAATTGTATTTGCCTTGCTAAAACCATTATGCATCCAAAATGAAGCATCCAGTTATATGAAGATACTTAAGATCAGTTGTGCGTTTTGAAAATGAAATACATAATGTTTATCAAAAAATCCAACTGGTACAGAACATGTTTGCTCCGCTTGTTTTTCCTCGCTTTTCTTTTCATTACTATACAGAATGGATTTCAACTTGTTCCAGTGGTTTAGATAAACCTTCATGTTTCTAACCATTGCACATAAAAGCTTTATCCTTCAGAAAACACAGTAGTTTAAATACTTGGCAGTTACCTTTCCTCTAATTTCTAAAGAGCTTAATTAAGCTTGTAGCCAAAAAGCAATATTAAAGAAATCTAAGAGTACTCTGGAGATAAAAGTGAAATGAACCAGTAAAAAACTAAATATCAGAGCTGTGCAGTTCTTGAATTTTGATTCCAAAGTTTACTCTGGAGTGTGACTGTAGTGTCTATTGAAGTCAAAGGCACTTAATTCTGGAACGTATTAAATTGTAACCAAAATTTAGAAATGCTAAGCTGGTATATAATTCTTTCACTGGCTTAATAGACAGAGAACAATGCCTGGTGACTCAGCAGCTACAATCCTACCTTCTGGAAAAGGAAGGGGAAGATCAAACCTTTTCAGTCTATTTTTCCATTTATTTTGGATTTGGGAACAGTTTGCCTCAATAATGCTTACATTTCCATCTCTACTCTTAAAAACTGCTCCAAAATTAAGTTGCAGAAAATTGCCATTTGGTCACTGAAGATTCATGATGCAATCTTGAGGCTCTGGGGGCTCTCAAGAAGATTCAAGGTTCTCAACCCCACCCACCCCCACCTTAAAACCTTGAAGAAAAATTTCCTTATTCTCCTACATCGCAACTATTCCGTACAGCAGTTTGCTAATGTGGACAGCTCCTCTCCACCTTTCCTACAGTCCTGGATCAAAAGATAGTTTCTGTGCCTGTCAAGAAAATAGTGTTCAGAACACATTTGCAAAGAAAACTATGCCCAGTTGCTCCAATTTATTTTGAAGTAAATGAAAATATGAGGAAAAATCTTTTTCTGAAGAAAGGAATTTTTGACTTCGCATCTGCTTTGTACTTGGCAGTTAATGTTCCACCCATGTTAATGTAACTTCCAAAAAATCTGATGGATCAACAAAGCAGTGACTCTGAAAGGTATTAACAAGCAGCTGGGTTGCTACTAGGCAAGCACACTGGGTTATTTATTTACTAAGGAAAATGGAACTTCTTTTTTTTTAAAGAAAAGTGTGGTGTTTAAAGGTCCTGGGAATGATTGCCTGTATTTATTCCTCACATAATGAACAGTTCCAGTTGAATATGGGTATATAATACTATGACAATGGAAGCAGATTAGAGGCGAATGTGTTTTTGCACACCAGAAACTAAAAGTATAATGAAGTAAAGTATAAAACAGAGATGACACATTTGTCTCAATGTGTGTATTGGTTAGAGAAAATTAAAAAAAAATACAGGTTTCCCCCCCCTAAACTATCCCCCCCCCCACACACACACACACACACACACACACACACATTGTGTATTTAGCATGAAGTAGTTCACTAAGGGATGAAAGGCTGCATGAAGTCTGTTCAGGTTATGGAGTGTAGTTCATCATACTGTACGAGTGGCAGATTGACAAGCCTAAGAGAGAATAATTGGCCAGGCAGCCCATTTCAGTAAGGACTAAAATGCATGGTTTCCCAGCATCTATATCCATGATGGTGAACCTATGGCACGGGTGCCACAGGTGGCACGCGGAACCATTTCTTAGGGCACGCGAGGCATTGCCCTGTCAGCTCCAGTGGGCATGTGTGCGCTGGCCAGCTGATTTAGGCCTTCTTTTGAGGCCGTAGTTCACCCTCTGGAGGCTTCAGGAAAGCTCCTGAAGCCTCTGGAGGTGGGGGGGAGGTTGTTTTCACCCTCCCCAGGCTCCTAGACAACCTCTGGAGCCCGGGGAGGGCGAAAAAAGTGTGCCAAAAGCAGGGGGTTGTGCACATAGCATTATGGGTGTGGCACACCCATGCACGACCCCCCTGCACTCCCCCCGCTTTTGGCACGCGAGCCAAAAAAGGTTAGCCATCACTGATCTATACACTACACTGGGTCTCGTTCTCATACACAATCTCACTAGTTTCCCCCAATAGGGCACTTAGATGAAATGTCATTCAGTCTATTGTGCAGCTTCTTTTTTTACTAGCCTACAATTATTATCCACCATTTCAATAAAAGGTTCCACAACCAAATTTAAAAATAAAGAATTCCACAGCCATGTTTTATAGCTCATCGTTTCATTCAGTGGTTTACCAAAAACAAAAACACATGACAAATCATTACAGTTCCAAGAAGTATGGCAAACACTCTCATACATGCTCTTAGGACAAAAAGAAAAATGAAATATCCCCAAGTGATTCAACATAGGTTTGAGAAAGGAAGAAAAAACAAGCTGTCATTTATGGAGTGTATGTACTGTTTGACAGACTGAGTATGAAGGGTGATGGCCAGTTTAAAAACCATGTCAATTTGATTCTAGTTTTACAGCTTGGTATAAAAAAGGTTGAGACACAGTTTCCTATGAGGTCTGAAGTGGGAAACTTTGGCTTAAGATGCAAAGCTATTTCCTCTGAAGGTGGATACACAATGGAGAAAAGGAGGGACAATAATATGTGACCAAGTTTGCTTGTATTCTAATAAGCAACATTTTACTGTACTCAAATCACAAAGCCAGGTTGCTGTCTTATAAACACATACCATACAACTAGGAATACTACCAGCCTTGTCACAGTGAAAGGCATATCCTTAAAGACTGATCAGGGGACTCTATCAATCAACTATTAACTCTGCTATCACTATGCCTATGCACACAATCCATTAGGAATAATGAAAATCTATAGGTCACCATTAATTTAGCTGTATCACTCTATCCAGTCTTCTGAAGCATCCTGATGGACCACATGAGTTCCTGGTACAGAGTTAAAGCAAACAACAACCTAATTTAGGTTGATGGTCATCCCGGGAGATGGAATAGGGAGTGCGCCGTAATATAAATAAGAGCTCCAAGGGCAATCTGAAAAAACTGGTATTTTGTTTAATCAACGCATCAGGTATGAACTCTCAGATTTTACTTAAAAATGATAAAGCTACAGATCTCTTTTTAAAGTTTATTTTTCTTTTCTTAACCCAATAGGGTGTGTTTTTTTTATGAAACTTGTTTAAAATGAAAAACTTCTCAAATAATCTGGTATCGCTGGGAAACAGATAACATGGTTTCCATTTAATAAAAATGAAAGTCCTTTTCTCAAACTCTCAGTCTTAGGTTAATGTCGGCGTATATCAGCTTCCTGGCCTCTTGTCTACTCACTATGAAGAGAACCTAGCTTATGCAAGAGCACATTATACTCTGGTATGTGAAACTTACAGCTTGCAGAGATTTTTCATTTTGCTAGGGCAGGGGTCTGCAAAGTCGGCTCTTTTAAGACTGGTGGACTTCAACTCCAAGAATTCCCCAGCCAGCTATGCTGGGAAACATTCTGGGAGTTGAAGTCCACCAGTCTTAAAAGAGCCGACTTTGCAGACCACTGTGCTAGGGGGACTGAAAAGGTTACGGAGAATCTGGCTTTGTTCAATAGACTTGCTGTTCACGTCTAATTTGAGGACATTATTACCTGTAGCTAAAATAGTTTCCCCTTCTTTCCCTGCAAGACTCAAAAAATGCATTCATTGCAAAATGTGGAGACCTTTTAGTAAGAGACTGGTTGCTGCCGTGGAAACAAACACTCGGGGACGTTGTCACTACTGAGTGTTCACAGCTTTTCAAAAAGTCATTATAAAATTCTTTCTGTATGAGCCTATTCTTGGACACTGAATTCCTGTAGGATTTCATTCCATAGTCTGTATCAGTTCAACATAATCTCAAATAAATCCTTCCAATGCTTTGTTGCTTTCTAACAGTCTTTTTCTCTTCCTTGGAGCTGTATTCTTTACGTAAACAGTAGATAGCCCTGGATATTTAGTTCACAATTTCTTTTCTCTCTCTCTCTCTTTTTTTTGCCTCTGAATCCTCTTTAATAGGAGTGTTAGGTGAAATCCCAAGCAGGCAGAGTTCATGAACTCACGGCTTTCTCCTAAATGTGTACTAGTACGAGAAATCATTCACATACTTATGTATATGAGCACCTTTTGATACACAGATCTTTATCTCAAACAAGTGCTGAAAATGTCAGAACAGGAACAGTTTTTTCAAATCCAGAATTTGCTAAAAAATAGGCTTGTCATTATCAATTGAGTTATAGAGCCTTCAAGAGTTTCCCTAGAAGAGATGCACAATTCCTAGGGTGCCCAGATATCCATTACAACAATGTTTTGTCTATTGAAGTCCTAGGGTTGTTGTCTGCAGACAGCCTCACCAGCCCTCTTTCCATTACATATAATTACAAAGTTCCATCACTGGATAGCCTGGCAGTTTTAACTAGCAAACAAGTGTAGTAATATTACTGAACTACAAATAAGCAGTTCTGTGCTTATGACTGGTATCTATTACAAGCCAGTAGTGGTAAATTCCACATTGTTTGCCTAATAGGTGACAACATGTTGTGGTAGCAAGATGGATCTCTGCTGGTGTCCAGTTGCCAAAACTTATAATGAAGCTGTATATGCAGAGCGGATGCAAGAAGGTCAAGTCTTCATCTATTTTAAGATGATGTGGTAGCTATCATTGGTTTCAGCTGTAAAGAAAGCACAACATCAGACTATGGATGAACAGGAGTAGAATCCCATTACTGTTCCTCACCCATCTTCTATCTGAAAGACAGAAGCTTTACACATAGTACGTTCATTTCCATGCTGATTTGGTTTGGGTTTATGGGGTGGGGGTGGTGTTAGGATATGTAGGTTTTTCAGAAAAAATAAAGAAGAGAGTAACATGCATTACTGTGCACTCAATAAATGCGTACCTTTCATTGTGTCCAAGACAAAACATGATTCATCTTGAAAGTTCTGTATCATCTAAAATAGAAATAAAATGTTAAGAGCCTGCAGAAATCAAGCCACTATCTGAAGCAGCACATTCTGTATATCAATGTACTTTTTCAACAACTGACATTCATTGTCCCTTGTAGATGAAGTATAGCCTGGCATAGCTGTTTTTATTACTGATTTTAGTTGGGTTTTAAATTATGTTTTAGCACAGGCCAAATTTATTAAATTCAAATTAAAATCTATTTGATTGTTTGTATATTTATATTTATATTATTCCTGTGCACCGCCCTGAGTCCCACTTGGGAGAGAGGGAGGTATAGAAATTCGAAATAAATAAAATAAATAAGGAAAGACAAGTATGTACCCAGAACTATACACTGACCCTTTTGCAGAGCACGTGTTTATATCCAGGCCAGGAAGCCTCCATCTACCAATTATCTTAATTTCCATTGTCCAAAGTTCAAGGATTTTTTAAAGAGATAGTCTGGATTTTACTAAACTGGCACTGTTCACTTTTATTCTAGGATGATCTAGGATTCCAACCCATCTGGCTTTTTATATCTGCCATGAATTTCTTTCCTCTGATTAAATTTAAGCACAAAAAACCACAGGACTATAAAGCTGTAAATTTTAAAAATCCTAATCCTTTTCTAGATATGCAGTGAGAACCGTCGCATAGTAAAAATACTTGGGGGGGACGATACGGGGACAGATCATATGATCCATCTGACTCCGTCCATCTATTTAGAAGGGTCTTAAAAATCTGGGTCTTCCTAGAGGTCTTCCTGCAAAAGATGACCTGCAAATTTGCCGTAATGTTAAGTATTTTGAGTTTTGTCTTCTCTAGCCTGGCTGTTTTATTATCTTGATTTTTTTTTCCAAATTCTCTTTCTAAGCCAACTCAGATCACTTACGCAGCCACCCTAGAAATTGAAATGATTTTTTAATAGCTTTGAATATCATATCACAATGATGGCAAACCTTTTCAGCACTGGGTGCCCAAACCAGAACACGTGTGCATGTGTGTGCATGTGTGTACATGTGTGTGTGCCGCAGTACCAAAAACCCAAAGACCAGCTGTCTGGCATGCACCTGCCTGTTTTGGGGACATTTTTCAGGCCATATTCAGGCTGTTCGCAGGCCATTTTTGGGTCATTTTTCAGATGGCGTTTGGCCCAAAAACAGCCTGAAAAGAGCCCGAAAAAATGGTGTGGTTTTGGGTAATTTTTCAGGCCATATTCAGGCTGTTATTGGGCTGTTTTCCAAGCCATTTTGGGCCATTTTCAGGGCCACAAATGGCTAAACAAACAGCCCAGAAAAATGCCCCCAAAACAGCCTGAAAACAGCATTGAAAACAACCTGTTTTTGGTTTTTTGTGCATTTTCAGGTTATTTTCTGGCACTCCGGTGCCTGCGAAGACCAGTTGGTGATGGTGCCCGTACCCACAGCAAGGGCTCTGCGTGCCACCTCTGGCACACGTGCCATAGGTTCGCCATTACTGTCATATCATATGCCTTTATATCTCATAAACGTCTTATTGGGAGAACAGACAGGATTCTGGTGGACTAGCTTGCCTTCTAATAAACAAATGTTTTTGAAAGGCAATCATGTGAGTTGTTTAGTGAATAGACAAGTTTTTCCAAATGGCATCAATTTTAGTATGTGTGCCCCTCATGTGATGTCAAGAATCCAAATGAATACAAACTACATGGTGGCTCACTGCAATTTATAATCTGGCAAATGAAGAAAATGTCCATATTTTTAAAATAAGAAATCAGAGTAAGCCTGCAACATTAGATGGTTTCCGAGTCCCTTCGGGGAGAGGGTGCGGTTTATAAATTAAAATAATAAATAAATAAATAAATAATTAAACTCCTAAGCTTCTCCTAAGTAAGTACTCTTACCTCATCACTGATGAGTACATGAATCCCTGTAGGCCCTTGTTTGTAGATTTGGCTGATTTGTTGAGAGGAAATGCTGAAGAGTTGGGCTATTTTTTCTGTCAGCTCTACAGCAGTCAATTCTTCTAAGTAGATTGCATGGTAAACTGCAGAATCAATAAGAATGAATAAGTAGGAATAGTTCCAAGTTGACCTTAACTAGGATGGAGGGAGAAAGGGCTTTTAAGGAAGCAAATGGCAATACTGTCTTCCTTTTATTTATCATTTTCCTCAGATTCCGCAACCAATTTTTCTATAATCTTACTCTACTGTTCAAAATAAATGTACGCATTCCCTGACTAATAAATAACGGTTTGAATATTGGATCTTTTAGTCGACTCGATATTACCAGCGACTTCCAGCAGTCTCATAATATACCAAGTAACACAGTAAGACTGACAGGCTCTCTATGGATCGTTGTTTGGCCTAGGAGGCAGCGAAGAGAGTCGAAGCAGAAGCGGGGATGCAGAGCTGGTTTGCTAGTTCGGTTACGGAAGCAGCCTCACAGACCAGCATTACCAAGCATTTCCTAACCAACTCTAGATCCTTTGTCCACAAAACTGATGAACTAGAGCTATGGATGGCAACGAATAAGCTCATTCGTGACTGCTGTGTGATGATCATCACAGAGACCTGGCTTCATCCACTTGTACCGGATGAGTCTGTGGAGCTAACTAACTGCACCACACACCGCTTTGACAGAAACAACAATTCTGGTAAAAGCAAAGGTGGAGGACTGTTTATTTACAAACATAATAACTGGTGTACTAACAGTAGAGTTGCTTATACACACTGTTCGGCAGATGTGGAATTCTCAACTGTCATTTGTCGGCCATTT
The DNA here is from genome assembly GCA_039707465.1 of Rhabdophis nuchalis. Taxonomy (NCBI): domain Eukaryota; kingdom Metazoa; phylum Chordata; class Lepidosauria; order Squamata; family Natricidae; genus Rhabdophis; species Rhabdophis nuchalis. Next base: position 165,270,940 of record CM077646.1, read on the forward strand.
TATTTACCTAGAGAGATTTCTGTTATAGTTATCACTGCTGTCTATATTCCACCTGATGCAAATGTTAGCACAACGCTCAAACCAATTTCAATAAAGATTACTACTACTACTACTACTACTACTACTACTACTACTACTACTATTATTATTATTATTATTATCATCATCATTAATATACCTCATCACTTTCAACAGACATTGTAATCTCTATAATATACAGAAGATAGAAAATTGTCATCAGATTTATATAATAGCGGTAATATTTTAAAAACAGTGGGCTCATATTAGAATTAAGCCGATGAATGGAAGTAGGAAATTTTGGAGCAACTAAATCAAAAATGAACTACAACTAAACTGCAACACTGATCACTGATATATCTTATACCATCAGTCCCATCATCACAGGTCCAACATCTTCTTGAAGTGATGATCCCATTACAAAATACTACAGTTCCATCTGGTATAAATTATATGCAGATTTTACCTTCCCAATGCCCTTACCGAAAAAAGTACCATTGGCTGCATCCCCATCTTCATGTTTCTGTTGATCTCTCAACTGTTGTGACTCTTGACAAACATAGATGGTCAACCTTGGCCGTACCATCCTATGGAGAAAAGAAGACATGCGCTCTCCAGGATCATTAGGAATATGAGTTATGACTCTTGAATGAAGGGGGAGGAAATTGATGTGTCAACTATTTATTAGGCTTCATTTGGACCTTATCTTGGACAAAAACATTTCAAAGGAAGTAATATTGTTAGTTAACTGCCAAAAGTTTAATAAGGCATCATTAAAAAAAAAAACACTAGCACCAATAGCAACCAATTTCATTGTAATTTTTACAATGACAATAAAGATTATTATTATTAAAAGAAACATGAAGCACACCACATTCCTTACAATCAAATCAATCATTCATAAATGGCCAGTGAAAGATCAGTTAGACTGGTACTAGCCAAAAGGGAGGAACAACTGTTGCGATAGCATTTTGCAGATCACCACAATTTGATTAATTCATACATTTAAAAAATAAGATACAAGACTTTTCCTAGGATTATTTTGTGTCCGGGATGCTGGTAAGAAGACCACAAATCAGTGGTGGGTTCCTGCCAGTTCTAAGCTCTTCTATAGAAGAGGTTCCACAAATCTACAGTGCCTTTTAGAACCCTCCCCCTGCCCATCCGCACATCATCAAGATGAAGAGCGAGAGGAGGAATTCTGGGAGTTGAAGTCCACAAGTCTTAAAGCTGTCAAGTTTGAATACTCCTGGGGGTTTTTTTCTACAGGGTTAGGGGTGCAAGGGTCTTGTAACTTGACAGCTTTAAGTCTTCCTGAGCCAACATTTTGGTTGCTAAGCAAGAGCGTTGTTAAGTGAGTTTCACCACATTTTACAAGTTAGCCACTCCCACCCGGTCACATGGCCAGCAAGCCACTCCCACAAAGCAGGCCACACCTACAGAAGAGGTTCTAAAAAAAATTGAAACCCACCACTGCCACAAATGTAAATAAATAAAAAAGAAGGTTTAGGCAAAATCAACAGATAATTTCCTACTGTATTCCCTGCCTGATCTCTTGCCCTTCGTTTGCAGAATTTATGTAAAGAGGCTATTCAAAGTTCATGGGAAGCCAGAAAGATAAATCTTAAATGTTTTAATGTATTACATATGAGCACCTAACACACATATGTTTGGCTCAGAAGATGAAACGGTCACAATTTCTTTGGTTATCAGTAAGACTAAAAATGGATTTGTATTTTGTACTTAAGACATTTTTCACCCTGGCTCACTAAACAAGCCATAATTACACATTACACTAAGCCAAAATCAGAGAGACCACATTATGACTCAATCTGTAAGTCTAACCAGGGTATTTTTTGTTCAGTAAACCATGATGTAGAGAAATCTTTGTTTAGCATTATGGGAAAATGAAGTCATGTAGTCATTCAGCAGATCCAAATCATCTTGAATTCTTGTGGGATAAATATTATCCAAAGATAATATTTCACTGCAGGCACTCCCTCCCTCACATAAACACTGCGTGTTTAAGGGCCTTTTTTTGTTCTATGCAGAAACATTTAACATGGTGATGAGATGGAAGAACTCTCAACATTAAATTAGGTGGCTATAATGGCAAATTCCATTCTTCTTCATTTTGCATCATCTTATAATCGCATTTCTGCAGCAGAGTGGCATCATTTTTTTCCATTCTGCTGAAGCCCAATTACTACCATTTTCTACTAAATTCAGTGAAGAGAAATAGAAGGAGGAGAGGCAGGGAAAAAGAAACCCAAGAAATGTAAAGAAAGAAAGAAAAAGGGATAGTGAAATGAGATGCAGAAAGATTGGTAGTGGTCACACAATACTTCTATTGAGTAGAAAGGGGGAGGGGAGGGGGGGAATATTGTATGCAAATGAAATAGAAAGAGGAAAGACATACTAGTGCAAATCTTCAGCAGCAGACAGGAAATATGCATATTGTGAAGTGAAAGGATAAAGGCATCATAAATATACCATGGAGAACGAAGAAATAAGCAGAGTTAACAAGATACTGAACTTTTTATAAAATAAAAAGGGTTGCAAAAATGCCTGTGTGTTCTTAATATGGTGACACAAACCTGTAAGTACTGTACAAAACTGGCCCATATTTAAATCGTATTGAAGGTGCCGTTAATAAGATGCATTTGTAGAGCGGAGTATTTTCATACAAGTAGTCTGCTTAATTTTTTTCAAAAAAGCTGCAAAAGCAGCAGCTGTTTGAAGCTATGATGGTGCTGAATGAGGAGATCTAAGACTGGCCTTTGAAGGTGCGGCTGTGGCAGCATCCTCGTGGTCTCATGATCACCATTTGAGACCTTGCACTCATTCCCTTAACGGCAAGGACAGTGAGCTTTCTGATGCAGAAGCAAGCAGTACATCAATCCAGTGAAAAGCATATCCATGGGGGGGCGGGGGGAGAAAGAGGAGCATGACCCTTGCAGTTCTCTTCTTTTTTGGAGTATTCGCTGCATGAAACCAACAAAGCCTACAGCATTTCCTCCAAACCCCTCCCCCCCCCCCCCCCCCACACACACACACTTTAGCCAGTCCTATCTGAACAATCAGAACGGGTACATTAACTCGGTGGTATGGTGTGATATTAGGAAAACTTTTTTTATATTTTTTGCCAGAAGCTGCTATTCACCTGCTTTTTCTTCACCTGAAGGACAATTAACAATCCAAGAAACCTGCACATTATTAAAGCCTGCTCTAGTCGCACCTCAAATGTGGCCAGCAAAAGGGGGGGGGGGGGAATATCCCAAATGTATTTTAAAAAGAAGAGAAATTAAGAAGCAAGCCCTTCTTTAATGAAAAAGGCATATACGCTCACATTTGCTCATACTTAGTGTTAGGATATTCAGCCTTATATTGGGTTGACAATATATATGAGCCTATGTTCTTAAGAAGTTATGTAGCTTTAAGAACTAAGTATAATTTGATTGGCTGTAATTATACAGCTCTACTATAAAGGAAGCTCAGGAACGCAACTCATTCCCTGTTTGATCCCTGTTTGATTGCTTGTGATCCTGTTTTACCTGATTGTCGTTTGAGAAGCTGAACTGTGAAGAAGGAGGTTTTGTTTGCATCACTGTAAGATAAACTTTGTTTGATGTAGGACTGTTATCATTGTTAGAGAAGGTAGTCGGAAGAAGTATTTTAGTTGTGACAAAGTATAAAGACTATTTACTTTCTTACTATCACTGTTTTAGAGTTTGTTTCTGGTTTACAGCAACGTATCTTCTTACTGTCCGGTGAATTACACTATTCCGCATTTATTTGCTAACCCTGGTTATGGGACCAGAGTTCTAATACTGGTTCTGAACCCAGAGTTGCTAACACTTAGCTACCAAAAGGAAGGAAATGAAAAGCTACATAACTGAACTCTAAAATGCCCCCCCCCCCAAAAAAAGTGAGGGGGATATATTTGTGATTTTCTCTAATTTGTCTCATCCTGAGTGTATTGAACATGCTGTAATAATCAAGTTTATTTAGTATCCTAGTACAATTTGTGTTCTCTCCTGTTTCACAGAGGCACTCTATAGAAGAGATGCTTTTCTGGAGTAATATATCAATATTGATTATAAAGCAATAAAGCAAAAAAGCAAAATGTCACAGCCAAGTGCCAAAAAGCGATTGAAAGACAATTTGGGGGAAAAGGCATGTTTGTTTCAGTACTGCCCAGCACACATAAAGCCTCAACTGTGCAAAGTCCATTTGGCTGATACACACCGTCCTTTCAACGCGTTGAAGAGTCTGATGCCATCTGCAGGACCGCATATTTGTATGACATCTTCTCTGGTTAATTTCAGTAAATCTGCCCCTAAGATTTTTTTTTTTAAGTGAAAAGGGATAATAAGCATTATTATTGTTGTTGTTATGTTATTTGTTGACATTTGTAGTAAACTAATTCGGCACAATCAGTTATCTTGTATATTAGGCTTTCTCCTGATGGAATGTTAAGGTCTTTCCACCTTTGCGCAAGGAGCATCCTTGCCGCAGTTAGCACATACGTGATCAGGTACTTGATTCTTTTACTCATTGGGTCTGGCAGGATTCCCAGGAGGAAGAGCTCTGGCCTCCTATCCACTTTAATCCCTGTTATCTCCTGTACCCATCTCCTTACTCTATCCCAGTATACCTTAACCTTTTTTCTTCATTAATGGGGGCAACTTAACAACCCACAGTGCAAACCTCATTTCCGTTCCTCTTATTTCCAACAATTGCTTATTTTTCTCAATTCATTTATTCATTGCTTTTCTTCTCAAACAAAGGTCAAAATGAATGTACTGAGTTGCAAGCTACTTCAGTTTTTTTTAAAGCTCTGCCAATCTCTCCCCACCCCCATCTCAATGAAAAATGTGCCCCTGCCCCCTCCAGCACTCTCCCTATTTCAGCTCCTCACCATCTACAGCACGGGACCAAGCTATCTGCGAGACCGCATCCTACCTCATACATCCCTGCGGCCAATTCGCTCCCACAGAGAGGGACTTCTCCGGGTGCCGTCCACTAGGCAATGCCAGCGGGTGACGCCCAGGGGAAGGGCCTTCTCTGTGGTGGGCCCAACCCTCTGGAACGACCTCCCCCCCCCCCCCCCCGACCTCAGAACAACCACGGACCTCCGCACCTTCCGCCAGAAATTAAAGACACTCCTGTTCCATCAGGCCGGTTTGGCCTAAGTTATTTACCTAGCCTTCAGTCTGTATTATAAATTGTTTTAATTGGGTTTTTAAGGGATTATGTTTTAACTATTTAAATTTTAGCACAGGGATAATCTATTTAATTCAATATTAATTATTTATATTTTGTATTGTGTTTGTTTTAAACTTCCTGTGCACCGCCCCGGGTCCCTTCGGGGAGAGGGTGCGGTTATATAAATTTTATAAATAAATAATAAATAAATAAACTTAAGAAAATAACAACACATCCTAATCTAAAAAAAGGATTTCTGCTTCAGAGCCCAGTGCATCTGAATATTAAGTAAAAAGATGCATGATGTGCAAGAGGAAGATTATTACCCAGGTCATAAATGATCTATCACTGCCTTTTTGGCACAGGGATGAAAGAGAAGAGACCCAAGTCCTTTGCCTGTTTCAGATATGGAGAGATAGGGTATAATTTTTCAAATCTGAGCAGGCTAAGTGGTGAGGTTTATAAGGTTTCATTTAAGCCTTCTCCCTCCAATCATTTAAGCAGCATTATCTGCTCAGAACTTGCAGCTCATTTGTACTGCCATAACCAAAAAGCAGATACAAAATGGTGCTCCTGTGTCATTTGGACAGGAAAAGGTGGGATAATCCTCAAGGTAGAGAACTATTCAGATGCATTAGCCTGAAGAGGTGTAGAAAGGAATTCAGAGGGGACAAGTCATGAAGGGAGAGGGTTAAGAGAAGGTGGCAGGGAAATAAAAGGATGCAAATTCAGAAGGCCTCTCCTGGTTATCAAAGAGAAAGAAAAAAAAGTGTTGGTTTTACCTGAGAAGTTTGTGAAAAGCCGTGAGAAAGCTGAGAAGCGATTCCGGTGCAACCACTGCTGGGCTTCCTGAGGTGTGGATGTTGGCAAGAGGTTCTAGGTGAGGAAAAGAGACTCAATTGCTTCTCTACAAGAAGAATGCAGATTGATAACAGAACTACTGCAGATAACTATTACAACATTTAAAATTTTGAAACTATGACTTCATATACAATTTTCTCCCAGCATCTCCAAATATAACTTGAAGCCTCCAATTAAATCTGCAGTGTTTTTGCTTCGTGTGAAGCCTTGGAGTAATACCAATTTGCAACTTCTATTGGCCAGTTTGAACAGCAGGTTGAGGGTAGCCCTCCAAAAATGGATGGAGGCAGGACCTATTCCAGGAAGGAGGTTTAGGAGTTTAAAGAGGCAAAACAGGTGCCATGAGCATCTGCACAGTTTAAGGCGTCCATCTTCCCCTTAAATCTTCCCACATTTTGGCTCTACCCATGTAGGAATGGCGGGCGGGCTCCATGGTAACCTCAGGCTAATCATTTGTCCACCTTGATGGCAAGACTCACTGTGAATCACGTTGCAGCATTTTGCATCAGGAAGAGATAATTCAGGGAAAAGAACCCTTTGGTCAGCTAGATCAGACCATCCCATGCCCACCTGTAGTCGGCAGTGGGGTAGAGAAGAGAAAGAAGCAGGAAATGTGAATTAAAACGTACATCTGTAATTGGAGCTGGAGGTTCAGGTTGGTGGTTTGGAGACCCGTTCCTAGTTTTAGAAAAACAAAACAGAAAAGGCACCTGAATTTTGCTTTTCTCTTCTTGGCATCTTATTTAAATATCCCACATCCTGTCAACAAAATTGACGGGAGTTTAACAGAATAATAGTTAAAAAGAACAATTAAAAAGCCATGACCTTTGCACAGTCTTTCCTTTAAGCATCACCAAGGTTCAAGCCTTTATCAGAATTAATCTTAATAACAATTATTAAGATGGAAGGTAAGAGTAGCCTACACAATCATTAAAGGTCGTGCGAATGTAACACTTTTTGTGTGTTTTGGTTTTGAAGTAGATCTTTCAGGCTATTTAGTCCAACTCCCTGCTCGATGTGGGAAATCTTAAGATGAAAGATTCCCTGAATAACCATTAAGTCTTGGCTCAAAAACCTCCAGCCAACAAAGAAAGCTAGACCTTTGCTCAAAAGCAGAAAGAGCAACCACTTTCCTTTCTTCTTTTTTTTATATAAAGACAGAGTAAAAAACTCTTTTGTGTTTGATGCTGCTGCTGCTCAAGATTAATACTTCTTCTACATGATTTATATAAGTCAGGCTGCCTCAGAGACATCTGGGAAAATAATTTTAATAATAAGGAGCAGGTTAGTTTCAGCAGCACCTCTATCCCTACAAGCTAATATACCTTCTACCCACAAATAGGTTTTTTCTAAGTGAAAAATATCCATTCCCTTGAATGGCCGTGTGACGGCCGTGGCCAGGGGGGCGTTCCACCAGGTTCGCCTGGTGCAGCAGTTGCATCCCCTATTGGACCGGGACGCCCTTCGCACAGTCACTCATGCGCTTGTGACATCCCGGCTAGACTACTGCAACGCTCTCTACATGGGGCTTCCCTTGGGGTGCACCCGAAGACTACAGCTAGTCCAGAATGCGGCCGCGCGGGCGATCTTGGGAGCCTCTAGGTACTCCCATGTAATACCGCTCCTGCGCGAGCTGCACTGGCTGCCTGTGGCCTTTCGGGTGCGCTTCAAGGTGTTGATTACCATCTTTATAGCGCTCCATGGCACGGGACCTAGTTATCTGCGGGATCGCATTCTACCATATACATCCCTCCGGCCGATTCGCTCCCACAGAGAGGGACTTCTCCGGGTGCCGTCCACTAGGCAATGCCAGCGGGCGACGCCCAGGGGAAGGGCCTTCTCTGTGGTGGGTCCAACCCTCTGGAACGACCTACCCCCCCGATCTCAGAACAAGTATGGACCTCCGCGCCTTCCGCCAGAAATTAAAGACCCATTTGTTCCATCAGGCCGGTCTGGCCTAATTTATTTTACCTAGCCTATAGTCTGTACCTTAAATTGTTTTAATTGGTTTTAAATGGGGTAAGAGTTTTAATGATTTTAAAATTTTAGCGCAGGGATAATTTATTTAATTCTGTTTTAATTATTTATAATTGTGATATTCATATGTTTTTAATTTCCTGTGCACCGCCCCGAGTCCCTTTGGGGAGAGGGAGCGGTTATATAAGTCCAAATAATGAATAAATAAATAAATAAATAAATAAATAAATAAATAAATAAATAAATAAATAAATAAAAATAATAAAAAAATAATAATAAAATATTCACTCTTTTTGCCCCATGCTTTTTGGGGGGCGGGGAGGAAGGGGCGTACTAATGCAAAGGCATGAGAAGATGACCAGGGCAGCAAAAAATTGCTAAACCTTAGGGCAGGGGTCTGCAAAGTCGGCTCTTTTAAGACTGGTGGACTTCAACTCCCAGAATTCCCCAGCCAGCTATGCTGGCTGGGGAACTCTGGGGGTTGAAGTCCACCAGTCTTAAAAGAGCCGACTTTGCAGACCCCTGCCTTAGGGTAAAGAAATGAATAAATAGCGAGGCCTTTGAAAAAAATATATACAGGCAAAAGGCATATACTTACCCTTCACTGATAGAGAAACTGCTGTGGGAGCTGCTAAAACCAGGTGATGGCACATTGTTGACATATGTGATTTCAGGCCATGGAGAGCACTGGGAGAAAAACAATATACCCTTCTAATGTTCCACAATGTTTCTGTCACAGATTTTCTAATGATAAATATGAATATAATCTGCATTCCCTCCCTTTGCTTCTATGGATTTTCACTTTTCCAGCACATCCAATTTAGCTGAGGAAAAGTATACATTTATTCGAATCATTTTGTTCATTCTAAACTAGCAGCACAAGCTCTAATTTAAAGCTTTCCTTTCGGAAAGGCTACAGCGAACAAAGCTTATTCTGAGGTTAAAGGTACAACTGAGCTTTTTTCAAAAGGAATCCCTAAAGTTGGCTATGCAGTCTTTGTATGCTCCACGTTGCTTTTAGATTGCTTCTCAACAGAAACTATGAAAAACTGTTTATTTTCATAAAATTGGTATACTAGAGTGTTCTGACCCCCCCTTTCTCCGACTAATACAAGACTGGCTGCTTGCCACTAACTCTCTTGGCTGCTTGCCTGAATGACTCTTAACAGGTACATGACTAAACATGAACCTAGAAATCCAACGTTGTTCTCTGCAAGAACTTCTTCAGCAAAGACTTCCTTTTAAACCTTCTTGGGAGGGGCCAGTCATTAGGCAGCTGAGACTAATTCAAATCCTCCGAGTTCGCTTCTGATGCAATTGAAGCTTCCTTTTTTCAGCCCTTCTCAATCTAGCATCAGGGACAAACTGGTCCTGATCCTCCCCACTACTCCAAGATCCAGGTGCCTCCTGATGACCAGCCCGGCTCTCTGCCCTCTCAAGGTCGCCCTCCTCCTCCAGAGCAGACTCATAGGACTCCTCACTAGAGGAGTCCATCAGCAGCTCATCCAGAGCCACAACACTAGAGTATTTGAAAAAGCTTCTTTTTGCACCAATCCTCATGCTGGTTGGAAGGGATGAAGTAATGCTGAATGTACTCGTATTCTTCTTATGCAAAAGGTATTGGTTTTAATCAAATTGTGACTCAGGTTAAGATCTTTTGCTATTTATGAATACAACAGTTGCACCAGTGATTTACAATTTGGGAATCTGATGCAATGATGTACTAACATAGAATGAATGGCTTGCTTAAAAACAACATGGAGCTCACAAAGACTGAATAGCCCACTTTAGAGATTATTTTATTGTTTGTCATGCATCTGTAGAATACACATATTAACAGGCCTGAGGAGATATTAATAGCGTGGCACAATAACCTTCTCTGTGTTGAAAGAGCATGCTCCTCAGCTGCTTATCTGTGTTGAAACAACTACTTAATCCTGGAATGGTAAATACAATCAGATTTGCTTAATACTTGAATGAAAGATCCCAGGAAATCCCAAATCCCAGGGCTTTTAACTAGACTAGGGAATTAAAAAAAAAAAAAAACAACAACCAGAAAGTGACAATGGCAGATTAATGTGTATGATTGCTAAGAAAGCCATATGGATAAATCTGTAAAATCATTAGGAGCCAAGCTTGATTCCTAGAGAGGCATTGTTAGTTTTCAGTCATTAGCATTCTTTTATTTGCTATATAACACTGGTATCTCTTTACTACAGCCCTCAAATTCCAATTTAACTGAGCTTTCATCCTTTCCAAACATCTTATCTTTAAAATAAATAACTATGCTTACTGTGTAAGGGTGTTGTAATTCAACAGTGTCCAAGGGCATTAGACTGGGAAAGCCTGATTTATAATGCTACCAGTATTTGATCTAAATTAGTATGTGGCTATTAATACAGCAGTGTGAGCATATGAACAACCCTCTTTCTTGAACCTTAGCTGAAGTGTTTTGTTCACAGGTTTCGTCTTTTACCTCTGTAAGTATTGTTGTTTCATATGAAGGTTGGTATTTTTCCTTCTCATGAGGAGTTCGCTTTTCCATTTTCTCTCTGTCGGTCTTTTGTTTTCTATCTGCTCCTTTGGGCTGGAAATTAAACATGTTTATTAAACTAATGTATAAGATATAGGAAAAGATGAAGCAAAAGTTTCCCTCTGGTTGAGGACATCACAGTGTCCATTTGTGATACACAAACAGAATACATAAATACACTATGACACTTGTCAGGAATAAGGAGTTGTGATTCCTCTGCCATTAACTGCTGCATTGCTGCCTTTGTAGGTTTTGATCATGAGGGATGCAATATTCAGTTGGTCGCTGTGTGTGTAGACTTTAGCTACTCTGTTAAGATAGAAGATTGGGCAGAGTGTATTATCATGTGGTCCAGTGTTTCTCAACCTTGGCGACTTTAAGTAATGTGGACATCAATTCCCAGAATCTCCCAGCCAGCACGGCTGGCTGGGGAATTCTGGGAGTTGAAGTCCAGAGGACTTAAAGTTGCCAAGGTTGAGAAATATTGATGTAGTCCATTCTTAATTTATGATTTTATTTTAATATATTATATCCTATATTGTACTGTTCACATATCATTCTCTCCCTCCTTCCCATACACAAATACTTCATGCCATATGTTAAATAAATAAATAAAAACAAACTGCTGTATTTTAAAGGCAGTAGAAAGCCAAGTAATGCCCTCCCAGGCTTATTCAAGATCCTGTTTTCATCTCACAATCAGCACTGACAAAAGTTAGATTCATATTGTTGGATAAAACATAATGTGGTTTATTTGATATTGGTTCAGCCTCTGTGTAAATCAAGTTTATAACTTACTCCAAAGTGTAAAGGCAGGGAAGAACTAGCAGGACTGGCTGTATAATTCTGGGTCTTTGCTATGGTAGAATTCCATCCAAGTGCCTATTAAGTTATTCAGAAACTAGTCAGGATGTTTTCATCTAGAAGAGGCTAACAAAGCTGTTCTTTATTTGTTCTTTATTTTATTTCTTTATTTTATTTTTATGCTGCCCATTTCCCCTATAAGGCAACTCTGGGCAGCTTGTGTATACCGTTTCCCCGAAAATAAGACTCCCCGGATAATAAGCCCAAGTGGGCTTTTGAGCGCATGCGCTAAAATAAGCCCTCCCTTGAAAATAAGCCCTCCCCAAAAATATTGCAACACAGCAGCAGCCATGAGGTGACCACGCTTGCCGCCTCCTGTACCTCAAAAATAATAAGACCCCCCCAAAAATAAGGTTTAGGTTTAGGTTTTATTAGTTTTTTATACCACCCTACTCCCGAGGACTCAGGGCGGTGTACAGCCAAAGTAAAACAGATATATAAAAGTTTAAAAAGCTTTTAAAAAACATATTAAACAATTTGGCCTCAAAATTTAAAAATGAAACAAACCCCGATTAAAATTAATAAAAATTCGTAATTTAAAATTCATTTTTATGCCAGCCCAGCTTGTTGGAAAAAAAGGTTTTGAGAGCACAGCGGAAGGTGCGGAAGTCAGGGATAGTTCTTAATTCCAGGGGCAATTCGTTGCAAAGGACAGGTGCTCCCACGGAGAGGGCTCTCCCCCTGGGTGTCGCCAGTCGACATTGTTTAGCCGACGGCACCATGAGGAGACCCTCTCTATGGGAGCGTACTGGCCGGTGGGAGGCTCTCGGTGGCAGAAGGCGATCTCGTAAGTACCCAGGTCCTAAGCCATGGAGCGCTTTAAAGATAGTAACCAACACTTTGAATCGCACCCGGAAAACCACCGGAAGCCAGTGCAGCTCACGCAGGAGGGGTGTTACATGGGAGCGTCGCGTCGCCCCCATAATTATCCGTGTGGCCGCATTCTGGACCAGTTGGAGCCTCCGAGTGCTCTTCAAGGGGAGCCCCATGTAGAGAGCATTGCAGTAGTCCAAACGGGAAGAGACAAGGGCGTGAGTGACTGTGCGCAGGGCATCCCAATCTAGGAAGGGACGCAACTGGTAGATCAGGCAAACCTGATAAATTTATTTATTTTATTTTATTAAATTTATACCCCGCCCTTCTCCTTGCAAGGACCCAGGATCAAGCGCTTATTTCGGGAGTCAAAAGAAAATAAGATCCTGTCTTATTTTCGGGGAAACGCGGTATTATACATGTAGATTCTGCTGCAGAAATTGCTTCTTTGTTTTTTGCCCCCTCTCGTGCTTAAAAAGGCTGTGAACTCTGTTCCGAGTTAAACAAGTATTTCAATGGCATAGATATAAGAAAGATGACGTGTATGTATGTTTAATATAATTTTTTTTTTACATTAATCCCCACAAGGATATAGCACTGACCAGAAGAGATGGCCACATGCACTTCCCCTACTGGGTGTAAAAGTTCACTCTGAAAATTAATGCAAACATGAAAAACCAGTTCCGCTGCCTCCCTGCACTTTCTGAAGTCCTGTACTGTAGATGTTTATCTTAGCAAGCGTTGTGGAATCTGTTTGAATAGTTATAACAGAAGTGCTCACCTTGTACAAGATTATGCACAAGGAGGTGGGGTTTTTTTTTTTTTTTTAAACATTCCAAGAAGTGTGGGTACTATCTGGAGGATCATCAGGTTAAACTAAAAGTGATCACAGAGGAACAATTTGCTTCACCAGGCCTGTCCCAGATGCACACAGACTAATGGCATGTTGTTTTTAGAGCAAAATAATACACATCCTTTGCCCACTGGAAATTTTCTCTTCAGGCATACACTAATTTCTAATTTTAAAAAATGTCTTGGCAGCGGGTGATGGAATAAAAGTGGTGAAGGTGGGAAATTGCTTACCACTTTACGAAATCTTTTGCTCTTGAATTTCTGTAGTTGTGTAAAACTGCCTCAGATATACAGCAAATGTGACTTCCTCACTGCCTAATGTGATTTAGCATATCTGAATTAGATTAAAACCATCATATGTCCCCATTTTACGATTCTTACCAAATTAAGAATGCCAAATTCTGTTGTAGGATGTAATCCAATACTGCACACGCATATAATTCAGCCTTGTATCTCATTACATTTACATCTAAAAACGAGGGATATTAGAATCCTAGCTTCCCGCTCATAAGCACTTAGGCTGATTCATAGTGCTTCGCTATTGCTGATAAGAGTGAATAGGAAAATTCAGTAATTTCAGCAATTGTGAGAGAGGTGCTAATTAGAATGGAAACTGCTGGTATGGCTTCCCTTGATGATAAAGTTGAAAAGGTAAAAGTAAATGCGAAGATATACACAATGAGAGTAAGAGCAGTCCTGAGGAAAGTGCCATTTAAAAGAAGGAATTCCAAAACTTAGAGCTAGAAGAAGGCAAATCCTTTCTATATTGTTGCCAAGAAACTGTGTAGACATAACTGAAACATATCTATGGAGATTCTCAGTCATGCAGGTCATGGTTTTTCCTAAAAGCCTTTTTTTAAAGAGGCAACTGGACTTTCTGGTTTTTCTTTGAAGACATTTTGCTTCTCATCTCTCCAGAGCTGAAGAAGTTTCTTGGATAAGAAATGAAACGTCTTCAAAGACAAAGCAGAAAGTCCAACTGCTTCTTGAAAAAAGTGCCTTTGGGATAACTGGAACATTTATAAATTTGGTTGTCATGTGATAAGAGCACCACATTGAAAAGCACTGCTTGAGTTACTGAAGAAAGAACACTGAATTTTCTCAGAGACCTGAAATGGCATGATGGGATCCAATCAAAAGCACAAGGACCTCTGGTCACTGATGGTGCTATCATACTGAAAAGGATACTTTTTACAAGGATACATGCAATGGGAACATGGAATGTTAAAACCACAAATCAAGAGAAAATTGAAACTGTCAAGGCAATATTAAAGCATAATAAGTAAAGCATAATAAAATAAGGTGGCCAGAAACGTTTTACGGGACTTTCTGAGATGTTGTAACATTGTAGCTTTGAACAGTTATTAAATGACATAAGTGAAGGGTTACCTATACTATTAATAGATATTTAGAATGCAAAAGTTGTAAAAATAGAAGAACTTGCAAATACAGCATTATCTCAATAGGATAAATGTACTAGTTTTATTAACATACATAAAAGGATATAAAAGAGAAGAAGAAAGAAATTAGAAAACCAACCAGATTTAAAAAAAAATTCCAAAAGCAAATTTCATATAAGAAATTATTCAGCCTAATTTTAAAATCCTTCATTAAATCTTAACAGAGGCTTTCCAATACAAAGTCAGAGAATTAATTAAAACCAAATGGGCACACTTTGACAATCTAATATGATAAACCTGAAATCTTTCCAACATCAAACGGTAATTTAAACAAAGTTACTCTGCAGTGTTGTAACTTTAGCAACAGTAACGTAAGTAAGTTTTGATTAAGATCTTCTAATGAAGAATGGTGCCATATATAAAGAAAGAAATGTCAAATGAATAGGCAGGTTTAAGAAAAGGCAGAAGGATATGAGATCAGATAGCCAACATAAAGTGGACAATAGAGCAAGCAGGAGAATTTAACAAATTTTCCCCTTTGCTTAACCTTAAACTACAGAAAAGCATTTGAACATTAAATCTTGTTAAAATAGTGGACTATATTAAGGATAAAGGGGTGCCAGGACACCAGGTTGAACGACAAAAACAAGAGGTTACTGTAATTATTGAATTTAGAAAAACAGCAGATCAGAATAGGCAAGAGAGTGAGAAAAGGGACGCATATTGCTCACATATATATTTAGTGAAAAACTTGAACTAATAATAAATATTAAAGAAAAGATAATGTCAGTCAGCAAGTTTAGAAAACTCACAGTTGACAGCAAAGAAGGAAAGGCAGTAGTTTTGTTTCCTTGGCCTCAACAACTAGGATGGACAGTGTTCTACAGAATAAAGAAGATTAATCTCATGGGGAGTAGGGACGGAAGCAATGAAAAACTAAAAAAAAAAGATCATAAAAGGTAAGAATATTTCTATGAGAAGAAATATCAGACCAGTTGACGCAATGATATTTCCATTTGAAATATACATGTGAGAAAAATGGACATATGAATGAATGGGTAGAAGAAAAAAGATAAGACATCTTTAAATTATGGATGCAGAAATAATCACTAACAGGACCCTGTGTTACAAGAATAAGCAATCAATCACTGTTGGGCAAAATAAACAATTGCTCTTAAATCGATATTGCGAACTAGTCCTCATTGATGCACTTTACTTTCATTATTTTAACATCTATTTATGAAATTTTTTAAATCATGGCTAACGATGCTTTTTAAAATGAATGTATTTTAACCCACGACCCATAGATGAATTCCACTCTTCATTGTATATTTATTGATAATTAGTTTTTAATTATTTATTCATAGCACAATGTACTCTAGAGCGAATCTTCTGTCACTACGAGAGTCCCCGCTCTCACAGGTTTGGCCCTCCGTTTTATCGAGGGCCCGTCTTGATGAGGGATTTATTAATCCGGAGAGATGGGCGAAGCGCGGCCTTAGGGGTTTTTTAGTGCATAAACTATTGTCTTTTTTAGGGGGTACCAGGGAGGGGGGTGGGTATAGACAGGTAGAGACTGAGGAAAAAAGGGGCCGGACTAGCAGTCGGCGGAGGGAAGCGGAAGGATCCGGTAGGAGGGGGGATACTCGAGTCGTTCCGATAGAGGGCATACCCATCCAGAGGGTCGTGGGGAGAGGCAGGACCGAGGGGAGACAAGTTTCACCCTCCCGGTTGGAGGCACACGGCCGTTGGTTGCAAACGGTCAGGTGCCACAACCCCCGCAGGCTAGGTGGTCAGGGAGTACAGAGCCAGGGCCTACGGCTGATGTTTTGCAATGCCAGGTCCGTTGTCAACAAAGCCCCCCTCATTAATGACCTTGTGTCAGAGGGGGAGCCGGACCTGGTCGGAATTGCGGAGACCTGGCTGGGCCACGAGAGAGGACTCCCCCTCGTTGAAATGTGCCCACCAGGTTACCGCGCTTTTCATCAGCC
Organism: Rhabdophis nuchalis; assembly: GCA_039707465.1. Lineage (NCBI taxonomy): Eukaryota > Metazoa > Chordata > Lepidosauria > Squamata > Natricidae > Rhabdophis > Rhabdophis nuchalis. Next base: position 165,287,457 of record CM077646.1, read on the forward strand.
ATGGGCCCTAGACAGGGGTGGTGGGGTAGCGGTTATCATTAGGGAAGGTCTGGAGCCGAGAGAGACCATTGTGCCACAGACTACCGGTTGTGAGTCCCTCTGCGTGAAGTGGGGCCTTGGGAGGCAGTTGGGCGTGCTGGTTGTATACCTGGCTCCCCGCTATGTAGCAGCAGCCCTGCCCGAGCTCCTGGAGGTGATCGCTACGGTGGCAGTTGAGACCCCCAGACTTTTAGTCATGGGGGACTTTAACCTGCCATCGGTGGGCGAATCATCCGAGGTAGCTCGGGAGTTCATGGCTTCCATGACGGCCATGGACCTGACCCAACTAATTGAAGGCCCCACCCACGAGGGTGGACATACACCGGATCTCATCTTCGTCTCTGGCCAATGGAAGAGTGATCTGGGTATAGGGGATATAGTCATCACGCCCTTGTCATGGTCAGACCACTCACTTCTCCGGCTCGACTTTCCGACCGCTACTCCCCTCCGCGGGGAGGCGGAACCTGAGTCACCGATCTGGTTCCGCCCCAGGCGCCTGATGGACCCTGATGTGTTCCAGACGGCGCTTGGGCCACTTCCTGTACCTCTGACCCGCGCCCCGATGGAGGACCTCGTGGCCGCATGGAATATTGCGACCATGGGAGCCTTGGATCGGGTCGCGCCCTTGCGGCCTCTCTTGCGGCGGCGAGCCACCCTGGCTCCTTCGTTTACCGAGGAGCTGAGGGTGATGAAACGCCACAAGAGATGCCTAGAGAGAAGATGGAGGTCTACCCGTTCTGAATCTGACCGGACACAGGCAAGAGCCCATTTACGGACTTACATTGTGGCGCTGAGAGTGGCCAAACGCCATCATTGTGCCACTCTCATAGCATCCGCAGATAACCGCCCTGCCGCCCTGTTTAGGGTGACCGGCTCCCTCCTTCAACAGAGGGTGCGGGAAGCCCCACTACAGGGTAGAGCAGAGGAATTTGTGACTTATCTGCAGGAGAAAATCGCTCAGATACAGAACGAGTTAGCACCCATTGATGGCCCAGTGGGATTGCACGAGGCGGATCTTGTTTGGGAGGAGTTTGACTCCGTTACTTCCGACGATATGGACAGGTTACGTGGGCGACTGCGAGCCACCACATGTTTATTGGACCCGTGTTCCTCCTGGCTTGTACTGGCATCCTGGGAGGTGACACGAGGCTGGCTCCAAGAGGTTGTCAACGCTTCCTTAAGTGAGGGTTCCTTGCCTGCCTCCCTTAAAGAGGCCATGGTGAGGCCCCTCCTGAAGAAGCCCTCTTTGGACCCAGCTTTATTAACCAACTATTGTCCCGTCTCCAACCTTCCCTTTTTGGCGAAGGTTGTTGAGAGTGTGGTGGCACAACAGTTTCCCCGTCACCTGGAGGAAGTTGATTATCTAGACCCGCGCCAGTCCGGCTTTCGGCCCGGGCATAGCACTGAGACGGCATTGGTCGCGTTGGTAGATGATCTCTGGAGGGCCAGAGATGGGGGTTGTTCCTCCATCCTGGTCCTATTAGACCTCTCGGCGGCTTTCGATACCATCGACCATGGTATCCTATTGCATCGGCTGGGGGGGTTAGGGGTGGGAGGCACTGTTTTACGGTGGTTCTCCTCCTACCTCTCTGGCCGATCGCAATTTGTGTTGACAGGAGAGCAGAGGTCGACCTCGAGACCCCTCAGATGTGGGGTGCCTCAGGGGACGGTCCTCTCGCCTCTCCTGTTCAACACATACATGAAGCCGCTGGGCGAGATCATCCGTGGTTTTGGGGTAGAGTACCATCTCTACGCTGATGATACTCAGCTGTATATATCTACCCCAAACCACCCCAACGATGCCGTAGCGGTGATGTGCCAGTGCCTGGAAGCCGTGCGGATCTGGATGGGAAGTAACGGTCTCAGGCTCAACCCGACCAAGACCGAGTGGCTGTGGTTTCCGGCTGCCCGATTCAACCAGCTGACTCCATCGCTGGCCATAGGGGGCGAACATCTTGCCCCTGTGGATGGGGCGCGCAACTTGGGTGTCCTCCTGGATACCCGGCTGTCCATGGAAGATCAAGTGACAGCCGTGGCCAGGAGGGCGTTTTACCAGGTTCGCCTGGTACCCCAGTTGCGCCCCCTATTGGATCGGGATGCCCTTCGCACAGTCACTCATGCTCTCGTGACATCCCGACTGGACTATTGCAACTCTCTCTACATGGGGCTCCCCTTGAGGTGCACCCGGAGACTTCAGCTGGTCCAGAATGCAGACGCGCGAGCAATAATGGGAACCTCAAGGTTTACCCATGTAACACCGCTCTTGCGCGAGCTGCACTAGCTGCCTGTCGTCTTTCGGGTGCGCTTCAAGGTGTTAGTTGTCATCTTTAAAGCGCTCCATGGCTCGGGACCTAGCTATTTGCGGGATCGGATCCTGCCCCATACATCCTCACGGCCGATCCGCTCCCATAGAGAGGGACTTCTCCGGGTGCCGTCCACTAGACTTTGTCAGTGGGCGACGCCCAGGGGAAGGGCCTCCTCTGTGGCGGGCCCAGCCCTCTGGAACGACCTTCCCCCCGACATTAGAACAACCACGGACCTCCGCTCCTTCCGCCTAAAATTAAAAACACATCTTTTTCGCTTAGCCGGCCTAGGGTAGTCTCTTTTATGGTTACGGTGAATTTTTAGCAATTAATTGGGGGATTTTAGCGCAGGGTTAACTGTTTAATTTGTTTTTATCCATTTCTTCTTATATTTATTGTTCTCATTTTTGTATTTTGTTTTTTTACTGTTTTAATTCCCTGTGCCCCGCCTCGAGTCCCTTCGGGGAGAGAGAGCGGGTTATAAATAAAATTATTATTATTATTATTATTATTATTATTAATGAATGGTAAATAGAAACATACATACTTTGGGCATATGAGGGTGAGCGATGAATGAGACAAAAATATTTCTATCCAAGATTGAGGGCAACAGAATAAAACAATTGCTAAGTCAGTTAATTGATCTACCTGTCTAACCAGATAGCCCTGCCATCTTTATTATTCATAGCAAAAACTTAATTTAAGACCCCAAAGGCCTGAACAAGAACATGTAGACCAGAAATGCCACAATTCTGTTTTGCCTTCTTATGAAATAATTTAACACCCACAAGCTTTTTTTTTTTAAAGCAGCAGGATGCTAAGAAAATCAGGATCTGTGCTCTCCAGCCCCTGTTCCTGCATCATGTATCATAAAACACAGGTAATACCTTGAAAACCTTGATCTGGCAACTGGCAGAATGCAAATGCTCCGTGTATTCCCCATTTTCGTTTTCTTTGAAGGTGTCAATCTGGACTCTGAAGGGCACACCTTTCTCACCACCATGCTTCCTCATAGTGAACTCTGTACTGATGCAATGTACCTGTAAAAGAGAGCCAAAAATATGCTCCAAACTGCAACAGTGCAATAGCGATGCTCGTACAACACAAGAGTAATAATTAAAGTTTCGGTGTATGTCTAAGTTAGTTCTAACAAAGCCTGAGATTCTATCTGCATAGTAAACCAAGATCGCAGGGATGTAAAAGAGCCATGGGGGAGTGGGAGGCATTTTCTGCAAAGTGTTAATAGTTGCCTTCTCTCTTTGAACCAGGCCGGCAAAATACTAGACCTAACCAACAAAAAAATAATAAAACATTGCACTTAATACACCATATTTGACATCTAGGCAGAAACCATATGTGCATGTCCCTCAAAGAGAATGAAGAACAACCATGGATGAGAACAGGAATCAGGCCTGGGGTACATCAAAACATGTCATTTATTTCTCTTCTAAAAATTAAGCGCAGCCCAAGTTATTTTTTTAGCAAACTATGCAGCAAGAAAGTGCAGGTAGTCCTCGACTTACAACAGTTCACTTAGTGACCGTTCGAAGTTAACGTTATCTAAAAAGAGATTTATGACATTTTTTTCACATTGACAACCATTTCAGCATCCCCATGGTTACGTTCCAAATTCAGATGCTTGGCAACTGACTCATATTTATGATGATTGCAGTGTTCCAGGGTCATGTGAACCTCTGACAAGCAAAGTCAATGGGGAAGCCAGATTCATTTAATAACTGCACTACTAATTTAACAACGGAAGTGATTCATTTAACAACCGAGGCAAGAAAGGTCGTAAAATGGGGCAAAACTCACATAACAATTGTCTCACTTAGCAACAGAAATTTTGGACTCAATTGTGGTGATATGTTGAGGACTACCTCGCACGGTGTGGACAAAGTAGAAAAGGAAAAACTGTTTTCCCTATCGCACAACACTAGAACTAGGGGGCACTCCATGAAACTTTTGGAAGCTAGACCTCAAACAAATAAGAGGAAGTACTTTTTCACCCAGAGGATCACTGGTCTATGGAACTCCCTGCCAGAAGAAGTAGTGACAGCTGTCAGCCTCGACACCTTTAAGAAAGGATTAGACGAGTTCATGGAGAACAAGGGTATCAATGGCTATCATTATGGATGCCTAAGGATACCCTCTGGGATGGAGAGATAGTCAGGATATCTCTCAATGCCATTTGCAGGGAATCACAAGCAGGTGAAGACATCTGCTTGGGAAGACCCTGAAGCAAATGGTGAGCCACTGTGGGAGACAGAATGCTGGACTGGATGGGCTGTGGCCTGTTCCAGCATGGCTATTCTTATGTTCTTATGTACCTATACTTCAATTGGGTATATCTGATTTGAAACTCCATAATCTCTTAAAAGATCTGGAAGACACAAGACTGAGATGTACTTCCTTTCCTCAGCCTTACAGACATAACGATTTCTATCAATGCTAACACCAAGTTAATGCTAACAATGCTCTGAAGCCATGACTGGATCATGGACAGAGCACTATTTTCACTGGGAAAAGAAGAGAAATTGAGCAAGAAAAGAAAGAAGCAGGAGAAACGAAGATGAGAGTTATTTTACTATTTTACTGAGTGACTTTAAATATTGTGCTAAGCCAAGCCATAATGATGATTTTTAGTTTCTGGCTTAATGGGATGTTCCAATTCACTATTGTGGCTAAGATACGTGTGTGGTTCAGATCACATTAATTAAACCACATTGGTTTAAAATTCTGGCTCTGTATATATGTATGAACTAAGTTAATATTTCAACCGTGATAAAGAAATAAGGAAAAGGAATGCATACACGAAACTCACAACACTGAAAATACTGTTTTAAAGTTCAAGGAAAATAAACTGGGTTAGTTTGTTCTTGTTTTATTTAGAAGCTTCTAATCTTTTTTAAACAAATAATAATTCTAATCAGCATGTATAAAGCTTTATTTTGTAAAAATGGTATGTATTTATGTTGGAATGGAAAGTGAAACATTGTTTTCCTTGACATTAAGGATATGTGAACACTAAAACAAAACAGTAAAACAAAAAAAAACACAAATCACTTAGGAAACTGGAAGGCATTTTTTTGTTTGTGTGAAATCTACACTTCTCTTTTTACTTTTCCCTTAGTTATTTTTACCCTTGAGAACCATATGGCGTCTATGACGAGAAGTTCTAATGAAAAAAAGAGACAAAACTGGAAGCAAAAGGAACACCGCATAATTTCAGGAATATGACCGAGGGAGTTGCTCTGGGGATACATTATTAGGAGTGTGAGTTTGCATGATGAGTGTTAACTTCTGCTTCAGAAATAAATTCATTTCACAGTTCACGTAAGAACTTTGCAAGAAAGTTCAGCAATTCATAGCTTTGAGATTCCCATGCTTTTAATAATTACCTACATCAACAAGGTGTAAAGCTAAGGGAATATACATTATTCCTTAGAGTTTAAGGATCAGCAATAGATCAGATATTATATACTGTATGTCAGTTCTAAATTTCTCAATTGCTTAAATGTAGTATGCCTATCCTTCTGAAAAGGTCTGATATTTTCTTCTCCCTTTCTAATATTTGTCCTGTAGATTGGATTAAATTACAGTAGGTAGGCTCCTCTCTCAAAACGTCATAAAATGAATGGTGACTTTACCAATTTTGATAGCTGGGTAGCATTATTGTTTAATTTATGAACTTCTCAACATTTATTGAAGCTCCAAGAAATTCCAGAGACCTTCACCCATTTGTGATGAAGAGGTTGATCTTAAAACAAAAGCAATGTTGTTTTGAATTGAAACATGGTAACTACGAATCCTAAGTTATATTTAATCATTTATTATCCAGAATTACATCAAAGCAAAGAAGGATGGGAGAAGGTCAATAGACAAGCTGCGTTTACACATTGCATTATAGTGAGTTTGGCTTGTGTTTGACTTGTATTTCCCCAGTTGTATCCCCAGAATAAATATTCTATAAATTCTAATTAAACAAACAATAGCATAGCAGAATCTCTAACTTTAACACGTATGTTTAAATACAATAATAGAAAATACAACCCCAAAATTGGGAAAAACAAAGACAGTGAATTTATTATTATGATGGGATATATAGGAGGTTATATGGTAACTAGGTTACAATATTTCAGTCAAAGCACAAATCAAATTTAATCACACATGCTCTGTAGCATTTTCTAAGTTCTGTTGTCTTGTACTCCAAGCATCAATACTTTAAGATAACTATTTAAATCTTATCATCCCTTCGCTATGTACGCTTAAAGAGATGCTGTCACATTATATGCACGGTAGAAGAACACATTATTCTTATTAAAAAAACACCATATTTTTCGGAGTATAAGACGCACCAAGGTTTTGAAGAGGCAATTTTTTTTTAAAAAGTAGGTAGGTAGATAGAGGGATAGAGAGGGAGAGAAAGAAAGAGAAATACAGTAGGTAGGTAGAGAGAGTAGTTAGGTAGATAAAGGGATAGAGAGAGAGAGAGAAATAGAAAAAGATAAATACAGTAAGTAGGTAGGGAGAGAGAGAGAGTAGGTAGGTAGGTAGAAGTTTCCAGGTGTATTTATCCATGTCCTGGAGTAGGAAATCGCTGACAAACCTTAAGACTTTGTTTCTGCTGGCACAGAACTTGATCAATGTAATTCTCATCAGTTAAAGAGCTTTCCAAAAGGAAAAAAAAAGGGGTTGCACTCTGCAAACCTCTGAAAAATGGCCCATTTTTCACAAAAACGAGCCCATTTTTTTTCCAAATAAAAGGCATGAATAGCCTGGGGGGGGGCTTGCAGAGTACTCCTGGGGGGAGGGAGAGCAAAACAAAACCCGTTTTTTGCGAAAACGGGCCTGTTTTTTGTCAAAATTTTTTACATGCATGGCCTTATGGAGGCTTATAGAGTGCTGCTGGGGGCAAAAAACGGCCCATTTTTTGCTCATTTCTGCCCTCCCCAGCCCCCAGGAGCTCTCTGAAAGCCTCCATGGTTATCCATCTCACAAAACATGACTCTCCTTGATTTACCTGAATAAATACGGAAGTTCTCTTTGAAGGATCCCAAAGAAACTCTACTGTATTCAATTGTGTTGGATTTGCTCTGGGATCTATTATACCCACAGACATTGGAATATCTAAAGACAACAAAAATTAGCCACATTTTAGCACAGAAAATAATACTTAACAGGTCCATTCCAGTCCAAGTAAAATAATGTAACAACTAATGTCAAGACTCTACAATCAAAACATGAACGATACCCACAAGCAACAATCTTGCAGAATAGGAAGCTATCAATGATATTTATGTACAAGTAAAACGATTAAAAATGTTGGAATTAGCAAGTTTGACAGAATGCAAGCCAAGGGACAAACTAAAGGCAAAATATGTGTATGTATGATTTAATTGAATTATAGGCATTATCTCTTTGGCCATTCGTGTCTCAGTTCAAGTGAAGACTTTTGTGAGTGACCAAAGTTATAAGAGACCCAGTTTGTTGGTTAAGATATCAGGTTAGAAGTTGGAAGACCATGAGTTGTAGACCTGTCTTAGGCATGAAACCAACTGGATCACCTTAGGCCAGTCATTTTCTTTCAGCTCTAGGAAAGAAACAAGGGCAAACCAAGACATCTTGCCAAGAAAACTGCAGGGACTATTATTATTATTATTTTATTATTTCGATTTATATACCGCCCTATTTTCCCCAAAGGGACTCAGGGCGGTGCACAGAAAGATAAAAACCCAACAATACATACAAAATATAAAAGACAATTAAATTATTAAATCTGTGCTAAAATTTGGATAATATAAAAATTAAAACCAATAAATATCAAATTTTAAAATTATAACCTTAGTCTATGTCAGGCCGGCTAGATGAAAGAAATGTGCTTTTAACATCCGACGGAAGAGGCGTAGGTCCGTGATGGTACGAATATCGGGGGGCAGGTCATTCCAGAGTGCCGGGCCCGCCACAGAGAAGGCTGTGCTGGCTGACGGCACCCTGAGGAGGCCCACTCTGTGGGAGCGGACAGGTCGAAGGGAGGTATGTGGCAGGAGGCGGTCTCTCAAGTAACCAGGACCCGTGCCATGGAGCGCTTTGAAGATGGTGACTAACACCTTGAAGCGCACCCGGAAGACCACAGGCAGCCAGTGCAGCTCGCACAGGAGAGGTGTTACATGGGAGTAACGAGAGACTCCCAAAATCCCCCGCGCGGCCGCATTCTGCACTAGCTGGAGTCTCCGGGTGCACCTCAAAGGGAGCCCCATGTAGAAGGCGTTACTAGTTCAAGTAGTTGTCAAGAATCAAAACTGAACTGAAGGCACAAAAATTTATGATACATGATAGCTAAAGCATAACTTAATGGTAAGAGAAAAAAGGGTTTACGTTTGGAAATAACCTAAAAAATGTACATGTGTGCAAAGACTGTGTGAGATGTTCCAAGCCAAGTTAAGAAAGAATAGAAAATTCTTCAAATCATTTGAATAAAAGTCCTTGTGTTTTAAATGGCCATGATCTGCTTCCTCCAACTTTTCAAGGCTTTCTCACATTTCAACTCTCTGATTTCTATCTATAAATAAGAACCAGTATTTTTCTTTCTTTCTTAATGGAGAGCTAGCAAAGATTCAGCATTTCTAGTATTCAGAGGACTTGTAAGGATATTTTTCGTCAAGTCACTCTCAAATAAAAACAAAAGCAACTGACACAACTGTGTAGAAATAGGAGACAGGGTGAAACTCTTTAAGAATTTTACACAAGTCTTAACTTTCACTAGAAACACTGGAATCCTTTATTCAGAAATTCAATCCACTTTGTTTCTAGGTGGGGGGGGAACAGGATTGCTGCTATAATTCCCTACCTATATAGAGCACTCTGATTATTCTATATAGGTAAGGAATTAAATAATTAGGAAAATACACAAATGAAATAAGATATGCTTTCCCAATTTAAAGCAGCTTTCAACTGATTAATCGTACAGGAATATGAAGCCAGAAAATCCTAAAAAGACCTCTGATTCTGCGAGGATTTTAGCCACAAGGACCTAAACAATGCAATCTAAGCAGTAATGCAACCTGAACAGAGTACAGGATTGTGACATAATAATAATAATAATAATAATAATAATAATAATAATAATAATAATAATAATAATAATAATAATAATAGTTGTTGTTGTTGTTGTTGTTATTATTATTATTATTATTATTATTATTATTATTATTTAATTTAGAGACCGCTCCCTCTTCCCGAAGGGACTCGGGGCGGTGCAAAGGGGAATTAAAAAACGTACAAACATAAATACACAATAAATATATAAAATCAGATTAAACAATTTATCCCTGCGCTAAAAAACCTAAAATCCTAAAAACTAAATCCCTTAAAAGCCAATTAAAACAATTTATATATTCAGACTAAAAAGGCTGTGGGTGGTTAGGCCGGGCCGGCCTGCTGAAAGAGATGGGTCTTGAGCTTTTGATGGAAGGCGCGGAGGTCCTGGGTTGTTCTAAGCTCGGGGGGTAGGTCGTTCCATAGCGCTGGGCCCGCCACAGAGAAGGCCCTTCCCCTAGGCGTCGCCCGCTGGCATTGCCTAGTGGACGGCACCCGGAGAAGTCCCTCTCTGTGGGAGCGAAGAACCAGTGCTGTCCGAAGACGCCTCCGTGGTCATGTGGCCGGCATGACTAAATGCTGAAGGTGCACGGAACGCTGTTACTTTCCCACCCAAGGTGGTTCCTATTTTTCTGCTTGTATTTTTACATGCTTTCGAACTGCAGGTTGGTAGAAGAAGCTGGGACAAGTAATGGGAGCTCATTCCGTTACGTGGCGCTAGGGATTCGAACCGCTGACCTTTCTGATCGACAAGCTCAGCGTCTTAGCCATTCAGCCACCACATCTGTTTTAATAATGGAAAGTAAGCTGTGAAAGAAAATGCTTTCCAAATTCTGTAACATAATAGCAGTCCAGATTTACAGGAAAAAACTCACCAATATCCAGTATCCTGTCCCCTGGCCTGTTCCACCTCCAGCCCTCCAACTGTTGATGCTCTGTGTACTGCAGCCGCCGATCGTGAAACACCACTCTAAATATACTCTAAGAAACAAAAGAACTTCCCATTGAGCATAATTAACACGATGACATGCAAGTAGGTTTAAAAGAGAATCAATCAGTGATTGAAGACAAGATGATTCTTGGAAGGGTTTTCCAAAAATATGCCCTCACAAGATCTCTTTACCATAACGTTCATGAATTATATGGATGGAAAACATTTAGCTTAACACTACCAATCTGCAATTCAAATTCATGTTTCTATTTATAACAAGAGACACATAAAAGCCAAGATTCACTTCCACACAGCATTGCATTCTAAAGCAGAATACTAGAGCAATGTGTGAAAAGGTTCCAAATTTCTCCAAGGACTAGTTCAAATATGATTATAAACGTGAGTCGAGGGAATGCATGAACAGGTTCCGGTAAAAAGTTTTTGCTTCTAAGTGAATGTTCTATCCAAGACATCTGAATTACAATTTACAGGTAGTCCTCAGGTTACAACCACTCAAAATTGGCCATTCAAAATTATGACAGTTCTGAACAAGAGGGATTTACAATTAGTCCTTGGAATTCAAGCTGTGGTAGCCTGCTGAGGTTATGTGATAGCAATTTGGGCACTCAGTGCCTGGCTCACAATTAAAACATTGCCACAAACCATGGTCACGCATAGGCCATGTCTGATGTTCTGTCAGCTTCACACAAGCAAAGTCAAGGGGGAAGCCAGCAGGAAGTTGGAAGTTGCTCCCGCTCCAGCCGTCCTTTTGCCCGTGGTGTCTGTCACAGCAAACCCTGCTATCCCATAGCAGCTGCATGCAGCACTCCATCCCCACCTGCACTCGATAGCACCTGCTCACAATATCCCTCCTACCCACCTACAGCTTTCATCATGCCTGGGACTTTCATCTCTTCTTGCCTGACAGCACTCATAGTCCTGTGATTATGATAGTAACTGGAACTGTCGGGATTGCCATCACTAAGCAATGCAGACATTGCCTTTATGACTGCATTGCTTAGCAAAAGAAATTCTGGCGCAAATCGTCATTGTAGCCCAAGGGCTACCTGTACTTTCATGATTATTTGCCACAATTTAGTATTCCCATGGAGCGATGTGTATCATGTGATCTATTTGGCTGTGCCTTGTAATTCAGCACCAGCTATGACAACAAAATAAGATGTTCAGTAAGGTTATTCTTAGAGGGAGCATCCCCAGTGCACTGAATACTTCCATGATTTCTAAGCACTCCAGAGGCCAAAGGGCTAGAACAGTGATGGCGAACCTATGGCACGGGTGCCACAGGTGGCATGCGGAACCATTTGTTAGGGCACGCGAGGCATTGCCCTGTCAGCACTAGCGCGCATGTGTGTACTGGCCAGCTGATTTAGGTCTTCTTTTGAGGCCATTTTTCGCCCTCTGGAGGTGAGGGGAGGGAGGCTGTTTTCACTCCCCCCCCCCCAGGCTCCTAGAAAGCATCTGGAGCCTGGGGAGGGCAAAAAAAAGCGTGCCAAAAGCAGGGGATCGCACACATAGCATTATGGGTGTGGCATGCCCATGCACAACCCCCCTGCGCTCCCCCCGCTTTTGGCATGCGAGCCAAAAAAGGTTAGCCATCACTGGGCTAGAAACTATCATGGTATTCAGAAGAGGGAAACTCTCATTATTCTTCAATTGTAGATGATATAATGAATCCACTTTCTATATCAGGACCCAAAATGTGATTAATTCAAAAAGCTTAGACTTCCAAGTTTAAAAAAATGCAGTATTAGAAGAATCACCTGTTAGCAACAGACTCATTCTCTGTAACATAGGAAAATGCTACATTTAGTACTCATCCGTTATCACCTATCTTAGCTACTGTTTAATTAATCTTTGTGTGTATACCTTCAAGTCAGTCTTGACTTCTGGCAACAATTGAGACAAAATTCCTGCAGTTTTCTTGACAATATTTTTGGAAGTAGTTAGTCAGTGCCTTCTTCCTAGGTCTGACAGAGAGTGACTGCCCCAAAGTCAATTAGCTGGTTTTGGGCCTAAGGCAAGACTGAACCTTAATCTCTTGGTTTCTAGCCTGACGCCTTTATTTGCTAAACAAAATTGGCTCTGTTTAATTTACATAAGGAGTTACAAAACAGGATTCTTTGAATAAAATATTTTTCATGGCAGTAACGTTTTATATGTCCACCAATTTTATATTAACATATTCAAGTATAAGCTATAGCCAAAACACAAAAGACTTAAATAATTTAAAACAAAGCCATGATTGTCTCAGTGATTATAGTTTACAGCACACTGCAAATATTCATGTATCTTCCATGCTAGTGTGTTTTGTCCAGAATATCATTCTATCTTAGAAAAATGTCCAGGTTAATGTTATAAATTCCATAACATGGAACAACGAATAACCAGACTGGCATTAATAAAAATGCAGAGACCATATCACACTTGGGTTGAAAAGTATTGAACTGGCTGCCCGTTGCTACCCAGAAAAATATATATAATGAGATGGATATTATACAATACAATAGCAGAGTTGGAAGGTACCTTGGAGGTCATCTAGTCCAACTCCCTGCCTAGGCAGGAAACCCTATACCATTTCAGACAAATGGCTATCCAACATCTTCTTGAAGACTTGCAGTGTTGGAGCATTCACAACTTCTGGAGGCAAGCTGTTCCACTGGTTAATTGTTCTCCTCAGTTCTACTTTGCTTCTCTCCTTGATTAGCTTCCACCCATTGCTTCTTGTTCTGCCCTCAGGTGCTTTGGAGAATAGTTTGACTCCCTCTTCTTTGTGGCAACCCCTGAGATATCGGAATACTGCTATCATGTCTCCCCTAGTCCTTCTTTTTATTAAACTAGACATACCCAGTTCCTGCAACCGTTCTTCATATGTTTAGCCTCCGGTCCCCTAATCATCTTTGTTGCTCTTCTCTGCACTCTTTCTAGAGTCTCCACATCTTTTCTACATCGTGGTGACCAAAACTGGATGCCGTATTCCATGGGTAGCCTTACCAAGGCATTATAAAGTGGTATTAACACTTCCCTTGATCTTGATTCTATCCCTCTGTTTATGCAGCCTATTATTTTTAAAGCCTTATGTGGATAAGGTACAAGCTATCTGGAGAACATTTTTTTCTATAGTAACCTTATTGAACTTCCTCTGTAGTTGCTGCAAGCTGATTTGGGGGACCTGGGATCAAGCATTCTCTGCTGCCACTTCAGTTCTTTCAAGTGTACTTCCCAAAAGGTTCAGGGACCTATCAACTTCATTAGCTTTTTAAAAACCCTTATAACACATTTTACTTAGAATTATTTTTACTAGAATGGTAAATTTACTTTGCTATTTTAACTGTTTTAATACATTGATTTTAAATCTATTTTAATTCTTAACCGCCAAGAGATTTCAAAGGTCAGAAATTCACTTAGTTAAACAAATACTTTTGCTCTCTAAGGTAGGGTATGCTTTAGCTCAAAGAACCTGAATCTAAAACTATGAGGGTTGCAATGGAGATGATTTCCCTACTTTGTGTATTACTTCAGTTTGTCTTCCAGCAGTAGATAAAAAGAACATTTGTTCCTGCAATTTCTGCTGTCTAAACATTGCTAAATTTTCCTGCTTTATGTTTGAGTAAATATAAAGCAAGCTTACAATTCGAGTTATTCTTCTATCTTACTTTGATGCTGAATCTTCTACTGCCTCCTGAGCTTCATGCAAGAAGAGTGAGATAGTGGGGGGGAAAGTGTCCCACTTGTGTTTTATGCTATTTTATAATAATACAATAGCAGAGTTGGGAGGGGCCTTGGAGGTCATCTAGTCCAACTCCCTGCCTAGGCAGGAATCTTATACCATTTCAGACAAATGGTTATCCAACACCTTCTTGAAGACTTGCAGTGTTGGGGCATTCACAACTTCTGGAGGCAAGCTGTTCCACTGATTAATTGTCCTAACTGTCAGGAAATGTCTCCTCAGTTCTAAGTTGCTTCTCTCCTTGATTAGTTTCCACCCATTGCTTCTTGTTCTGCCCTCAGGTGCCTTGGAGAATAGTTTGACTCCCTCTTCTTTGTGGCAACCTCTGAGATATTGGAAGACTGCTATCACGTTTCCCCTAGTCCTTCTTTTTATTAGACATACCCAGTTCCTGCAACCGTTCTTCATATGTTTTAGTCTCCAGTCCCCTAATCATCTTTATTGCTCTTCTCTGCACTTTCTAGAGTCTCCACATCTTTTCTACATCGTGGTGACCAAAACTGAATGCAGTATTCCAAGTGTGGCCTTACCAAGGCATTATAAAGTGGTATTAATACTTCACGTGATCTTGATTCTATCCCTTTGTTTATGGATTTTTAAGGATTTTGCCATCCTTCTTAAAAATATTCTCTTACTATGCAACCATATTACTAAACTGTGGCAAACCACACATTCACAATCTTGATTCAACATCATCTAACAATCTTTTTAATTGATGTGTCTTTGGACGATTCAGGGAAATCTAACACTTTAAGAGATACAAATTTCCTCTGCCTTATTTATTAACTTGGCAATATTTATGCTTTGAGTAGCAAAGGCTTCTAATTCATCGGTGGCCTACGCACATAATTTATCACCCACTAATCTTTCATTTTGCTGCTCAATAAATTGCCATTTCTAACATCACCACCAAGATTTGTTGGAATGGTGTGACTGCATCACTTTGCATAATTTGCTATCATTTATTACCTGGAAAACATGTTTATGGAAATCTGCTTAAGTTTTCTCTCACATATTTTGGGAGAAGACAGATTATTATATACCTTTACAAGCTTCCCATTTAGTTCAGGTAATTCCCCCATTTTCCTGTTATCCAGCATTCTGATTTCATAAGACTGTCCTGAAAAAGAAAATATATTTGCAGTTATGCTTTAAACAAAAAAGGATTGGCTGTCTCATTCAGTAAGAAAAAGTAAGCAACTGACTGTCCCCAGAATGTATAAGAAGCAATGAAAAAGGACCGTTTTGTGTGAAGGTATATCTACATCACTGTATACTCGTTAGAATAATCGGTCTTTCGTTAGGTCTGAACTTGATTAAACCAGAAATGACTTGAAATATTGGTGGTCAGTTATGTTACACTGAACTGTATTACATAACGAGAAATATAAAAACAGGGATATCAACTAATCTTTTACCTCTCCAGTTACACTGATCCAATTACAAGATACTACAGATTGATGCAACCAAATCATGTTAACTGAATGACACTTCTAATAAAGTCTCTATACAGCTAATGTGCCAATGACATTTTTCACCTACCAGCCTTTTTCAAATTAGCTACATAAATATGCGAGGAGTGTCAAAAGTTAGAAGAATACACAAAGCACCACATAAATTAAGGTTTATCAAAGATGAGATTCATTTGAACCAGTAACCAGTAACCAAGGCTAAACTGACTGAGAGATTCTAAAGTGCACATTGTTAGTCACTTGCATTGCTTTGTCAGGTATTTCTAAGCCCATGAATCACATCAAATACTCATGCCTAGGACTCATGCTTTACTGTAAAATGTTTCGAAAGTTTTACCAGACAACAGCATATAAGAATTTCAATTCGATTTTTTAAAAAACTACTGTTTGTTGTTTGCCTTTCCTGCTGGAATTTTAGCTTTTATTAACGTTAGTTTCAGCAGCCAACTGACACTGATATGAACCCAGAACTATAAAGCAGCCTTTTGCCCACCTTGTATTCTAACAAAAGAGAAATGTAGTTTTTACCTTGATTGAGATAGGTGAGTGTTTCATCATGAAGTTTTACAGCAGGAGAAGTGGCAGCACACAATACATACTGGAAGGGCAGGATTTTGTTCTCATTGTCAGTAGGCAAGCTGGATTCTTCTTGCTTAAAGATGGGCAAGGCAAGGACATCGCTACAAAACAAATGTGTGGTCAGACTAATTATTTTTGTTTGTTTTACCCAAAGCATTTAAAATTACAGTAAATCTCTTTGGTTGACCATTAAAACAATTATTTAGCATATTAAAATAAGAACGTCTTAAGCGGAATAAGAGAACAATACTGTATGCTGCTACATATTTAAGTTTACCATGGACAACTTCCCTATCAAATAAATCCTTTCGGGAAGGATATATGTGTTTCAAAATGAAAATAATATTAGTTGGGAATCCAGAAACTATACTTGCTTTAGAATTGCTAAGCTGAAGGATGAGCATATTTTTAGCCAATGTTAATTTAATTTAATTTAATTTATTCGAATTTATACCCTGCCCTTCTCGTTAGGACCCAGGGCGGCGCACAGGCATTATTTAAAAACCACAATAAATACAATATACAACATTAAAATAGATTAAATTATTTACCCGTGCTAAAACCCATATTTAAAAAACCCTACCAAATTATAATTTATGTATAAAAGTCAGAACGGGGGGCTATCCTAGGCCGGCTTGTTGGAATAAATGCGTCTTGAGACGTTGGCGGAAGAGGCGGAGGTCCGAGGTAGTGTGAAGGTCGGGGGTAGATCATTCCAGAGGGCCGGGCCCGCCACAGAGAAGGCTCTTCCCCTGGGTGTCACCAGCTGGCATTGCCCAGCCGACGGCACCCGGAGAAGGCCCTCTCTGTGGGAGCGGACCGGACGAAGGGATGTATGGGGCAGGAGGCGGTCTCGTATATAGCTAGGCCCCGAGTCTAAGAAAGGTTTAAGGCTAAACCTTTCTTAGACTTCAAAGAAAAGGCTCTCTGGGTGAGATGCAGAGGTGGTATTCAGCCGGTTCTCTCCATTTTGGGCGAGCTGGTAGCGGTGTTTAAGGGAGGCTGTGCCCACCCACCCCAACATAATGCGCCAGCACTGCACATCCACAGAAAGTGATGCGCACATGCAGACGAGGCATGTGCAAGTGAAGTAAGGGAGCGCATGAGTGCACTCACATTTGCAAACCAGTACGGAAGGTGAATCCCACCTCTGGTGAGATGTTTGAGTTTCTTAAACAACTTTGAGAGCACTCTTATCCACTCTTCCCCAAGTTGATGCACTATTTCTACATCAACTTCCGATTCCTATAAGCTCCAGCCAGCATTTTTGAGAGCCTAAGTCCAATATATCTAGACTCTCTATATATTGGACTGAGGCTCCCAAAAAATGGGGTTCACAACCTTTTCTACACCCTGCACCCCTAGAACGCTTCTGATATATTCTTCCACTCCTTACAAAAGTAAATAATTATAACTATAATTTTATAACAATTATAAAAAAATATAACTATAATTTTGAAACTTTTAAACCCAAGTTTTCGCAACCTCCACCCCCCCCCCGGAATATTGTCTCACACCCCCAGTTAGGAACCCCTGATTTAGAGAAAAGAGAAGCAATGGGAGATAGGTTGGCAATCTACCATCCCCACAAAAGGCAAATGTGGTTTTATAAAATGGCACAGCACTTTTGCTATGAATCCAGAGGAGATATGCATTCAAACAATTTTTAACCTATGAGATTTTAACGCTACAGACATGTTAAGACTTTCTTTCGAATAAACAATAGATTTGACAACCTCTCAGGATAAAGACATTAGTCAAAAGACATTTTTTCATAATCCAACTAACTGCTGCATATCGATGAACATTTATGTCTTTATTCTGAGTAAGGCATAGCAACTTGTGTGACCTAAGAAGGATGCCCCAATGTTGATGCTGCTAAAAAACATAATATAAAATCCTTCCTACCCTTTAGGAAATTAATGCGGATTACTGGGAATTTGTTAAGACTCATTATTTCTTCACCATAGTAATTATGGGTGCTTGTTTTCCAAACGTACTTTGAAGCAGTCCCATCCACAATTTCCCTGCTACTAACAGTAAAAGAAAAATCTCAATTTTTCTCTACTATCTACCTTTAGAATCCCAGCATAATACTATAATTTGTTCCAAGCATGAGCTTCCACTGCAAAAAGTAAGGGATCAAGAAAAGAGAACCATTTTATCAAATACATGTATGAGCAATCTGAATTCAAAAGTACTCATGTGTATATGGATGATCAAGTTATACTAAACAATGAACTGGGGAAAAAGCAAGCACATGTGCATATTTAGGGTAAAAACTTCTGGAATGACTTCCCACACAAGCTAGATATCAACACATAGGAAAAATAGGGCGGCCACCCTACTGGAAAGCTATGAGGGATGAGATTGAGGAAAAAAATTAAAAACTAATGAAATTAATTCTTTCCCCCCCCTGCTATTTATTCCTTCTCAGAGTCAAATGCAATAAAGTTCTAAAAAATGGATGGTAGAAAAATCACAAAAGACTTACCTATAAACATTTTTATTTACTTTTGTAGGAGAGGCAATTTTGGGTGGTTGTAGTGCAAAACACTAATGCTTCCTGGTATCTAAACCAGTGTGTGAAACTTTTTGGCACTGAGTGCTGAAATGTGGGGGGGGGGGGGGGCGCATGTGCAGCGGAAAGCAGCCACCCAGTGTGAATACCAGGAAGATGATTTTCCGGTTTCTGGCGCATGCATGCACACCGGCCACCTGGTCTTCTGGTTTCTGGCCCACATGTACGTGTGACGACCAGCTGGCCAGTGCGCATGTGCATGCCCAAAACCGAAAGAACAGCTGCTCAGTGCACATGCATGCGCTGGAAAGATGATCTTCTAGTTTTCAGCATATGCCTGCGGACTAGCCACCTGGTCTTCTGGCGCTCCCACGCACATGAAGACCAGCTGGCCAGTGCACCGGAACCTGGAAGAGCAACTGCCAACGGCTTGCGTGTCCGGAGAGATGGCTCTGCATGACACTTCCGGCAGCGCGCCATAGGTTCACCATCACTGATCTAAACCTTCATTAAGCATTACTGTTTATTTCTCACACAACACTCTCTTTCCTTGCTGGCATGGAAGAAGTCTTGGCTCAGTACACACAAAAGCAAGACATCTCCTCTCTGGGCTTTGCCATTCAAGCCAAATACAAACATATAAAAATTAGTTACTCATTCAAATGCTATTCCTGGGGCATGATTGAATGGTATACATATCTACTATGTTAGTGTTTAAAATGCCCAGATGCTTGAAGTTTAAGATGGCACATTAAGCTAAACCATAATTTACTCATAGTTTACAAATAAATCACAGTGACTGTATTAACTCTACAAGCAAACTCATTAAGTAAATATGTTCCTCAAGACATAATGGTTGAACCACACAACATTAAATGATCAGTCTATATTTAATCTTTTGAGCATAGTAAAGCTCATTTCAGGTAGGACAATGATACTAAGTAGTTAAGATCCTACCATAGTACTTCTTTATATAGTTTTAACTATGCTAAGCCTTATATTACAACTTTTTGAAACAATCGTAAATCAAAGTTTGAGGGTGCATTTGAAGAAACCTTGGAAGTTGTCAAAACAGGATTCAATGTCAACTGTGAGGCTGCTTATCACCTGATCTAATCCAAAGCTAACAAACCACATGTCTCAACCTTTTCACAGGGAACTTTAAGGATTGAATCTTGGCTGTTGCCTGTATCTTCCCATCTCTTGTAAAGTACATCAACTTTTCTATCTTAAAAGAAATGCTGTTTTAAAAAGAAATATTGATTTTCTTGAAAAATGAAACGACATATCCAATAATCACAACCTACCATTCTTTCAATAACAAAAATGATAAAGTAAACTGCATGACACTACTTTTTCTGGATGTAGTTGAATTTACATTGGACATCAACCACATCATAGAGTAATGATGCCTTTATATGAATATCTATAATTAAATTAGCAGGAGGTCAGTACTATATTACAGCTCTGCTTGGTGCACATCTTAATTTCATTTTTAAGAATAAATTAGGAATTGTAACTAAATTATTTGTACAAAATATATACATCTTATATTCTATTATAATGCTATGGCCAAACATGTTACTCTCAATTTTTTCCTTCATCCCAGATACATAATTACTTTAAAATGTGAATTAAAAATTAATCTGGTCAGTAATAATCAAGGTAATACCAGTAAATGGTATCAAAAGTTTGAAACATAAAACCAGCATGGCAAACAGCAGCAGCATAATTTGTAGAAACTATAAAATCTCCATGATTATGCAAAACCAATTTCATTGTAATTTTTACAACAACAATAAAGATTATTATTATTATTATTATTATTATTATTATTATTATTATTATTATTATTATAAAATGAGAAGACATGTAGTATGTTTTCACATAATTTATCAGAAGTGCCAAAATAAGCTTTTATTACTATTTTTTAAACATATTAAGTTAGTGAAGATCAGACAGATGACTGATTATGGCTAAGACAAGAATTATGAAGGACAGGATATATATGTTTCAAAGCAATAAGCAATCCCACTTGCTGTAAAATAAAATTAAGGACATAAAAGTTACTTCCAAGATAATAAAACTTCATGGAAATAAGGTTCAAACTAAGTACATGTTTTTTTCCTTGATATGAAGCAAAATTTCCTGAATAGCAGGCCTTATTTCATCAAAACCGCTTAGCTCTTAGTATCCCAATGAGTTGCATTTCTGGAGCTTGACCATGAAGTTCTACATGCATCTTCTCTCAAATGTCCCACCACTTTTAATGGTATTATTCTCAGGACAACGCATATTGCATTGCCTTTAAGATCATTATCATGAAATATATGAAGATAAGTCCTTTCATTGTAACATTATTCTTTGCTACTGTCCCATGATAGTAATGTGTTAGTACATTATATAATAATATATAAATATAAATGGGATTCTTCAATTGAGGTTCAATGTATCATATTTTGTATTGTGAATCTAAAATATGTTGTTAACTCATTCAGTTTAAATTATGGATTAGAGATAGTTCGGCAGAGTTCACAACTCTCTCATAGTTTTAGTTTCTATGAAAACTATAGATTTCAGGCTTTTTTCATAATTTGAATTCTTGCTATGTTTTTAAATTCATAGAATCTTAAGTAGAATAGATAGCAGTGATGGCGAACCAATGGCACGGGTGCCACAGGTGGCACGCGGGGCCATTTCTTAGGGCACGCAAGGCGCTGCCCTGTCAGCTCCAGCACGCATGTGTGCACTGGCCAGCTGATTTAGGCCTTCTTTTGAGGCCGTTTTTTGCCCTCTGGAGGCTTCCGGGAAGCTCCTGAAGCCTCTGGAGGTGGGGAAGGAGGCCGTTTTCACCCTCCCCAGGCTCCTAGAAAGCCTCTGGAGCCTGGGGAGGGCAAAAATTGTGTGCCAAAAGCAGGGGGTCGCGCACATAGCACTATGGGTGTGGCACGTCCACATACGACCCCCCCCCTGCTCCCCCCACTTTTGGCACGCGAGCCAAAAAAAGTTAGCCATCACTGCTATATAGGTAGTCCTCAACTTATGACCACAACTGAGCCCAACATTTCTGTTGCTGAGAGAGTTGATTTGGCCCCATTTTATAACCTTTCTTGCCACAGTTGTTAAGTGAATCACTGCAGTTGTTAAGTTAGTAGCATGGTTGTTAAGTGAGTCTGGCTTCCCCATTGACTTTGCTTGACAGGAGGGCACAAAAGGTGATCCCATGATCCTAGGACCCTGCAACAGTCATAAATGCTAGTCAGTTTCAAAGTATCTGAATTTTGATCATGTGACCAGAGGGTCATAAGCGTAAAAAATGGTCATAAGTCACTTTTTTCGACGATGTTGTAACTTCGACCAGTCACTAAATGAACTGTTGTAATCAAGGACTATCTGTATCAACATACGAAATTACCTTCCTTTTGCTATAGCTGTCTCCGACCATGAAAAGTATTTGAAATAGCAGCTCAGGGTGTGAATGTTGGTCTTATAATTTCCTTTATACAATTCCATAGTTTTATCAAGCTTTGTCTGTTGTTTTTTTATTCTCTTTTTTAATCTTTCTACCTTAAGTATCTATGAAGTACATTGACTGAACCAGCTGCTTCCAAAACTGCCATTCCACTGTGTAGAAATTTCACCAACTCTGTTAATCAAGATAGGCATCTTGCAATGGTATTTTATAATAAAATCCCAAATCTGGAAGGCAAGGCCACCCCTTGCTTTAGTTTAGATGCCCCATACATCCCTTCGACCGATCTGCTCCCACAGAGAGGGCCTTCTCAGGGTGCCGTCAGCCGGACAATGCCGACTGGCGACACCCAGGGGAAGGGCCTTCTCTGTGGCGGGCCCTGCCCTTTGGAACGACCTACCCCCTGAACTTCGCACCATCTCAGACCTCCGCCTCTTCCGCCAGTGTCTAAAGACACATTTCTTTCATCAAGCAGGCCTAGCGTAACCTCCGCTGTGACTATTTTAGATAGTTTTAATTTTGGGGGGTTTTAATTTGGTTTTTAGCGCAGGATGGATATTTAATAAGTTTTTAAATTTTCTATTTGATTTTTGTATGTATCTTTTAATTTCCTGTGCGCCGCCCTGGGTCCTCTTGGAGAAGGGCGGGGTATAAATCTAATAAAATAAAATAAATAAAAATAAATAAATGGCATCACGTTTTTGTCACATGACGTATCATGACTTTCCCCCCCTTGGCTAAAACGGGGGTGGGCATGGCCAGTGCATGAGGCATCTGGCCCGTGAGTTTGACACCTCTGGTTTAGAGTCCTACAGAATTCTTTTGTTTAGAACAGAGGTTCCCAAACTTGGCAACTTTAAGACTTGTGGACTTCAACTTCCAGAATTCTGCTGGCTGGAGAATTCTGGGAGTTGAAGTCCACAAGTCTTAAAGTTGCCAAGTTTGGGAACCTCTGGTTTAGAACTTTCCCCACTCCCTATGAATTTACTAACACTGCCTTGCCATTCTTCCAAAGTTCTCTTGGAAATTCTGACTAGGGCAATTGAAATAGATCATTTATCTTGGGTAAAACATTCATTTGAATGATTGCAATTGATCTTCACCAAAGACAGTTTTAGGTTCTTCCACCTTTCGAGATCTTTTTTAATCTTTTGCCATAATCTGACAGTTATTCTGACAAATTTCTTGTTTCCTATTAAGTGCAAAGTAAATTATTTTGCTGAGTGGGCGAACAACCAGATTTTTTATTTTGTTTTTGCAGAAAATTCCTTCTTGCGTTAAAAATCTTTAAATTATTTTGGTTTACTGAACACCAATTTTATATTCCAAATATCCTATTTAGGGATTATGTTCATTATTTTATTTTATTTTTTATTTGATTTCTATACCGCCCTTCTCCCTTTCAGGACTCAGGACGGTGTACAGCCAAAATAAAAATGATAATACAGAATTTAAAAACAGTATTAAAAAGAAATATTTTTTGCGATTTGTGGTTCTCTAAGAATTAATATTACATCCTCTGGATAAATATTTCAGCTTATATTGCTGCCCATGGATTTTGAGGCTTGTTATTTGTTTGTCACCTCAGATCTTTCTTTCTGCCAGTATTTCTAATGCAAAATCAAAGAAGAGAATGGACTTCTTTGCCTTGTTCCTGTACTGACTTAAAAGATCTGCTGAGGGGCACTCCATGAGCTGTAAACTTCGCTTTTTGCCATTCATATATACTTTTAATTGAAGCTTGAAATTTTCTCTGGGATCCATTTTATTCAGGACTCGCTGGCATGAAGAGCCATGGCAAATTATTAAAGGCTTTTTCTGTATCTAAGAAAATTAGGCCAGCTTTCTTTTTTATTTCGTATGTTCTGTGGTATTGATTATGGCTCTTCTGTTGTCCTTTATATTTTTCTTGAGGAACCAAACCAGTTTGGTCAGTCTGCATAATGCCTGAAATTAGTCTGTCAGTTAATATTGTAGGGAAAAACTTATAACCTAATCTTATAACTATATGTAACAAGAAAATTGGTCTACTGAATATGACTGTGGTTTCTCAGGGTAATTTACGTCTTTATAAATCAGAACTATATGAGCTCCTCCCATCTCCCCTGTTGGAGGTATTACCTTTGTTTCTTTAATTCTATTATATTTGCAAATGTTTTGATAGCTCAGTATTAGAAAGAATTCAAAGTCTGGTGTTTTTTTGCAATTTCTTTCATTGCAGTTTTTGTTTTTTGAACAGCTATAGGTATAAATATTTGCCTACACTGGTTGTTGTATTATTTGATGAAAAACTTCTTGATATACTGTATTTATTTACAGCAATTCCATCAACACTGCTCTTAGAGCATAATTCCTCAAAGAAAACTGCTAATTAAGGGTGAGGATTAGGATACCCTAAACTCCGCTGAAGATGTTACCTAGCCTGGTAAGGGATCATTTGGAAACCAACCCACAAGCTTGGAGAACAAACCTCACCCTCATCCTAAACCCGAGCTACAGATATTTGCCACTATTGCAAAGATGCTAATTCTCCTGTTACTTCTGATCTTCAGTGTAACAATTTGGATCCTTTTTTAATTACTAATATTCTTTGAGTTTCTTTTATTTATAGTTAATAGGCTAATAATTTCCCAGATTTTATTTACATATTCAAAATTCTTCTATTTGGCAAATTGTATCTTCTTTTCTAGCTCTCTGTTTTTATTAGATTTAATTGCAGTTTAGTTTTTTACAATTCTTTCATTAATTGTTGGTTTTAATGTTTTTGTTATAATTCTCTTATTTTTGTAGAACAATAGCCATTTTGATGTCATTGCATTACCTATTAGCTGCCTTCCAGATTTAACCGAAATTGCTGATTATTTCTCCTATAGCTATGCATGTGGTATTGAGATACAGAGTAGTACTTAACAGTTTGTGAATCTTTTTGAATTTTTAATGTTTCTGCATAAACATGACCTAAAGGTGATTTATTTTCCACAAAGGTTCTATATTAGATAAACAGAAAATCCAATGAAACCATTGAGTCAAAACACTTAAAAATATGTAGCCTTGGATCATTTTACTCAATAAAGAAACAAAACGTTTTGACTCATTTGTTTTTATTCAGTTCAGCTTATTTAGTTTTAGGACTTATGCCGAGAACAGATCATGTGTTAGATTATATTTATGCACAAATATTGAGAATTCAAAAGGGTATAAAAACCTGAGTACTACTGCATTTGATTTTAACATTTTTGTTACCCTAATACCTATGTTGAAGAAAAATAAATGAGCATAGAACAGGGGTGTCAAACTCAATTTCATTGGCTGCATCAGGGTTGTGTTTGACCTCAGGGAGTGTATGTGGCCAGCTTGACGTCCCTCATGTTGGGGACACCTGTGATGGATTACAAGGGGCTGGGTGTCTACCTATTCTTTTTGAAGTTAATATGGAGAAAATAAACCTAACAAACAAAAATGAAGTTGCACCAGAGGTGGTATTCAGCAGGTTCTGACCAGTCCTGGAGAACCGGTAGTAGAAATTTTGAGTAGTTTGGAGAACCAGTAAATACCACCTCTGACTGGCCCCACTCCCATCCATTCTCTGCCTTCCAAGTCCCTGCTGATCGGGAGGAAATGGGAATTTTGCAGTATCCTTCCCCTGGAGTGGGGAGGAAATGGAGATTTTACAGCTTCCTTCCCCTGTCACGCCCACAAAGCCACATCCAATGAACTGGTAGTAAAAAATGTTGAATCCCACCAAGTTGCACCTTTTTCTTCCCTGTTTTTGGACATGATCAAGATCAACCCCAGTTCATCTTTTTGCTTAATCCCATCAGACCTAATCTGACTCTCTCTGTCTCCTGCAATCCCATCAAAATAAAGAACAAAAGCTTCCTCACCAGCTCATGTATAGCCCAAGGGCAGCTCTTACAAGGAAACTGCAACATAGCAATCATTCCATCTTCTATCAACTGATGACTTCAAAATTCCATCTCCTTCACAATGAACTTCTGCTGCCCTCCTGAAAGGCCCATTTTACCAAACAAAAAACTCGTCCCAAATACACTAACAAATATCTGCCTAAAGGTAAAGGTTCCCCTCGCCTATGTGCTACTTGCTCCCGATTCTAGGGGGCAGTGCTCATCTCCATTTGAAAGCCAAAGAGCCAGTGCTGTCCTATAATGTTTCCATGGTCATGTTGCCAGTATAACTAAATGCCAAAGGCGCACGGAACGCTGTTATCTTCCCACCAAAAGTAGTTCCTATTTTTCTACTTGCATTTTACGTGCTTTCGAATTGCTAGTTGGCAGAAGCTGGACAAGTAACGGGAGCTCATTCCATTATGTAACACTAGGGATTCAAACTGCTGAACTGTCGACCTTTCTGATTGACAAGCTCAACGTCTTAGCCACCACATCCCTACCAATTTGCCTAGCTATTCCAAATTAGCTAGCAAGTCAGACTTCCCACCTTGTAGCCCTATAAACATCTTTGCTTTTCCACTGTTTCTTGTAAAGCAGGCATCCAATGATTGTTGCAATAAACTTGGACCTTCTCAATGTTGTACTCCTTCTTCAGACTGAATCCATAACAGCTTAGCTTTTCCAAGGGAATATATTTTGAAAGACTTTCTTTTACAGTTATCAATCTAAAGACCAGCCTGTAGAAGCAAATTCTTACATGGACATATACTGTAATAAAATCAGACTTTTTCAAAGTCTATGTCCTTCTTGGAAGTCATATATATAGCATGGCATAAACCAGTTACACAGGAACTTTTATGGTATTTTGGAAGCAGCCTGATTTCTGTTGTAAAACTGCAGATATACAAGTCCAGGATGGCATCTGTTGATACCACAATACTTATACCTTCCTTAGTACTTAGGAAACTCCTTTTTTTAGATTATGTGAGTAGAACTTTAATCTTTATTTTTCCTGGATTCAGTGCAAGTACATGGCACGAATTATCTAATCAACCAGGGTAGATAATGACAACAACCTAAGACATGACCTTACAGATATGCAAAAAACTGAGAGATGGAATGTCCGGTTTACAAAATTCTAAGTCTGCAGCTTATTTTTTGTTGGGCAATAATAGATTTATTGAAACAAAAAGTTTTGCCTAATGCAAAAACACAGTTTGAAAAAGGCACAAACATGTTCAGTTAAATCTAGGAATAAATACAGAACATCCATTTCCTTTCACTAATTGAATTATATTTTAGGACAATAAACAAAATTTGAAATAATAGCTTGCCGTCTTCTTGACTTTAGAATTATAATCCAGTATTGCTACTGACCTAAAATAAATGGCATAGTCCACCAAATAAAGTATATTATTGCTCAGCACAACATGTACATTCAACTAATAGAGATAATTGAGTTCACAACAGTTTTATTACCAACAAACCAACAATCCAAGGGACAGTAAGCTTTGGATTCTGTGCAATAAATTAGCACATCATTCAATATTAACACTACAATGTTTATATGTTTTTCCTCCTATGTTTACAGTTAATGGTTTCATTTCTTTTTTTTTACTGTTAGCATTTTTATATTAACATTCTAGTTCATTCTGATATTGTTTTATCAGTGGAAACAAATCCTATAAATATGCATTAAGGGATCAAAAAAAACCCTTGACTTATGAGGTTTAAATGTGGATATTACTTCATAATTAAAAAAATAGCTGACATGCTCTTCCTTCTTTAAATAGTTTTGCTCAAACTGATAGTCTGCAGGACTGCAGGTTTCCTCTATTTACAAGTTAGGAAGCCATATACTAAATTAAATAAGAACTCCTTTAGTTACAAAGCATTTTAATTTGGTTATTTATGCAATAAAAGTATGTAGGAAAGAGCAGGTTTACTTTGTTATGTGCTCCATAAACCTTTCACCAGTACACACTTTTAAAGCAAGAGTTTGTTCTATGCAATTTTACGAGTGCATTAGGACATCTTGAGAAAAGAAGTACAAGGTAACCATTCAAAACTAAGAGAAAATATTTTTCCACCAGATTTATTGCCAATGTGTTTAATTACTTCAAATATGAGGCTGAACTCAAATCAAGACTAAAGTTTCCAAGTTTATTCACCATATAAGATGGTAATTTTTTTCATCTCCTAAAATACCGTATTACAAATTTATACATAATACAACAAGGGTCCCCAATCCCCGGGACGCGGTCCAGTAATGGGCCACAGCGCATTTGCCCACCACGCGCGCAAATAGACCTGCACACACGCGCACCTGCCACTTGCACAGAACCCTTTTCTCTAGCATTCCCCCCACCCCTGGCTCCACGAACCTGGAAAGTTTGGGGACCACTTTATTACAAGAAACTCTATCGTGCTACAAACATTTTGGCAGGGTCAACTTTGAGGCACAGCAGTGAATGCAATGTGCAACTCCTCCACCATTTTAAAGGGCATGCAAGTATCACTTTCCACCCATCCACCAATCACTACATGGTGCAAACAGGGATTGCCACAGGTTCGACATCTTATAACCAACTAGATCAGATACTTCACACTTTGAATAGCCAAGTGTGAAGTATCTGATCCAGTTGGTTATAGGACAGCGATGGCTAACCTTTTTTGGCTCGCATGCCAAAAGCGGAGGGAGCGCAGGGGGGGTCGTGCGTGCCACACCCATAATGCTATGTGCATGACCCCCTGCTTTTGGCACACTTTTTTCGCCCTCCCCAGGCTCCAGAGGCTTTCTAGTAGCCTGGGGAGGGTGAAAACAGTCTCCCCTCCCCACCTCTAGAAGCTTCAGCAGCTTCCCTGAAGCCTCCAGAGGGCGAAAAATGGCCTCAAAAGAAGGCCTATATCAGCTGGCCAGTGCACACGTGCTGGACCTGATAGGGCAACACCTCGCATGCCCTAAGACAGGGGTCTCCAACCTTTGCAACTTTAAGTCTGAAGGATTTCAGCTCCCAGAATTCTCCAGCCAGCAAAGCTGCACACACGCTTTGCAACTTTAAGTCCGAAGGACTTCAGCTCCCAGAATTCTCCAGCCAGCAAAGCTGCACACACGCTTTGCAACTTTAAGTCCGAAGGACTTCAGCTCCCAGAATTCTCCAGCCAGCAAAGCTGCACACACGCTTTGCAACTTTAAGTCCGAAGGACTTCAGCTCCCAGAATTCTCCAGCCAGCAAAGCTGCACACACGCTTTGCAACTTTAAGTCCGAAGGACTTCAGCTCCCAGAATTCTCCAGCCAGCAAAGCTGCACACACGCTTTGCAACTTTAAGTCCGAAGGACTTCAGCTCCCAGAATTCTCCAGCCAGCAAAGCTGCACACACGCTTTGCAACTTTAAGTCCGAAGGACTTCAGCTCCCAGAATTCTCCAGCCAGCAAAGCTGCACACACGCTTTGCAACTTTAAGTCCGAAGGACTTCAGCTCCCAGAATTCTCCAGCCAGCAAAGCTGCACACACGCTTTGCAACTTTAAGTCCGAAGGACTTCAGCTCCCAGAATTCTCCAGCCAGCAAAGCTGCACACACGCTTTGCAACTTTAAGTCCGAAGGACTTCAGCTCCCAGAATTCTCCAGCCAGCAAAGCTGCACACACGCTTTGCAACTTTAAGTCCGAAGGACTTCAGCTCCCAGAATTCTCCAGCCAGCAAAGCTGCACACACGCTTTGCAACTTTAAGTCCGAAGGACTTCAGCTCCCAGAATTCTCCAGCCAGCAAAGCTGCACACACGCTTTGCAACTTTAAGTCCGAAGGACTTCAGCTCCCAGAATTCTCCAGCCAGCAAAGCTGCACACACGCTTTGCAACTTTAAGTCCGAAGGACTTCAGCTCCCAGAATTCTCCAGCCAGCAAAGCTGCACACACGCTTTGCAACTTTAAGTCTGAAGGACTTCAGCTCCCAGAATTCTCCAGCCAGCAAAGCTGGCTGGAGAATTCTGGGAGCTGAAGTCCTTCAGACTTAAAGTTGCAAAGGTTGGAGACCCCTGCCCTAAGAAATGGTTCCATGTGGCACCTGTGGCACCCGTGCCATAGGTTCGCCATCACTGTTATAGGATGTAGAACCCATGGCCTTCCCTGTTTGCGCCATGTAGTGATTGGTGGATGTTTTGAGCATATTTGCCCTTACCACACCTCCTCCACCTGACATCACTCAGAACATTCCCAGCCCAATCTTTTTGGGTGCAGCAGGTTAAAAGCTCTGTGGAAAAACAAAAAATGGGCAAAAGCACCTCGACTTACCTCATACTGTACGCGCCGGCACCTAGCTCTTGGCCAATGCCAGAAAGGCTGGCATCAAAATCCTGCACTAGGCCTGATTCGATGACTTCATCCGCTAAGGGCAGTTTCAGAGCCCAAGCCATTTTTGAAGAGGGTTCAGCAGCTGGTTAGCTAAGGATAGAGAAGCAACTCTTCCAGAATCTCCCAAGGCACACTAGGATGCCGCCGTCGGGGCTCCGGCCACCATGCCCACTCCAGAACCACCTCTTTAAGACAAAACAAAATACCAAAAAAAAAACATCAGTTAAGATGCAGAAGGCGTGGGAGATCTCTCACTTCCTTCCCCCAACACATGCAGTTTCCTTAGGTGCTGCAGCTGCCCCTTATCGCGGTGTTTGTAAACAAGCCCTACTAACATCCCCTTACTCCTCCCCAAAAAAACCCAAACCCCTCTTTTTAAAAAGTTTTTGCAAGGGCTCAGTCTGCTTCCAATAAGGACGGGGAGCCAGGTTTGCTCTCCGATCGCCCTCCTCCAGATTTCCGCTTCGCTTGGATTGCAAAGCGGCCGCAGCCCTCCGTAAAGAGAGAGTCACCCACCCACCCACCAACCCCAAGTAAGCAAAGGCACCCGGGACCTCTTTTGACAACGCTCCCTCCCAAGTCGGCCACCTGGGCGGATCCTGTCCGGTTCTACTCAAGAGGAGCCCCGCACCCACGAGGAGGGCGTCTGATCGATCACCATGTCCCACCCACCACCGTCTCTACGGCCAACCCGGTGACCTGGATGACCAACCATGGCAGGACTCCGGCAAACGGAGCCTTCCTATTCCCGAGGCCCCGAAACCACCCACGCTTCCGGGCAGCACCATTGCTCTCCATCCGACCCTTGCCTTTTGCATGCACCTATCCTGCCCAGGCTCCTCTAGCGTTCCAGCCCAGCAACAAACAAACAAGCAAAAAAAAAAAAACCCAAAACACCCGAGCGCAGCAAGGTCCCGCTCTAAAGGAGCGCGGGAACGGCCGCCCGACAGCCCCCAAAGCAAACTAGGCACCTTCTCTCCCCCAGCCCCGAGATCCACTCAACATGGAGGCAGACGGGGGGAAAAAAAAGAAGAAGAAGAGGACGCCGCTACATGCAGCAGCCCAGCCGGGCTACCGCGCCGGTCCCCGCCCCCTCCCTCGGCTGCCGAAGCCAATCGGAGCCCTCCTTCCCGCCCCTTCTTCCGCTTGGCCAATCGAATCGTGAGAGTGAAGCACTGTTTCCCTCCCTCCCCCCCTCTTGCTTTCCAGGCCGAGCCATAGCCTTGCGGAGATGAAGTACAGAGAAGGGGCGGGGCTTGCCGAGGTTCCTTAGGTCTTGTTTTTGGAAGGGTAGATGGGCAGGGTTGATGGAAGGAGGGAGGGGGGGGGGAAATAGGCGACGCTGATGGGGCAGCGGTATCTTGCATTAAGCGAAAGTCAGCCAAAGCAGCCGGAGGGAGAGTGTTCTGTGGGAATAGTTCCCTAAGCTTAGCATACGATTAGGGAGCCTCAAGTCCAGTGGTGTATTAACCATTAAGCAGACTAAGCACGTGCTTAGGGCACCAGGCCAAAAGGGCACCACAAAGTTTGTAGTGTATGTACAGAGGAGGTGGGGCACCAAGATTTGTCAGTGCTTAGGGCACCAGTGAGCCTTAATCCACCACTGCTCAAGTCTAGTGGCTCTTAAGTATGTTTAATGGCCCGATCCAAAGAAAACTCGAAAGCCAAGCTTGGTGTAGCGGTTAAAGGCAGTAGCCGAGAAACCAGGAGATTTGGGTTCTACTTCTGCCTGAGGCATGAATCCCGCTGGGTGATCTTGGGCTAGTCACTTTTTTTCAGCCACTTAAGGAAGGAGCCAATGGCAAACTACTTTTGAAATATTTCCTAGAAAACTGCCGCGACTTGACTAGGCACCCACCAGGAATCAAGATTGAAGGCACCCCCCTCCAAGAATAAAAAAGCTCATCCTGAGGCTTGAGATTTATAATTTTAGGCACATTTATTTTAGATTATTAAAAAAAAATATTTTAGACTATTATTTTATTTATTTTGTTTATTTTAGATTATTAAAATTATTTATTTGAGGGACGCAGTGGCTCAGCAGCTAAGACACTGAGCTTGTTGATTAGAAAGGTCCGCCGTTTGAATCCCTAGCGCCACATAACCAAATGAGCTCCCGTTACTTGTCCCAACTTCTGCCAACCTAGCAGTTCGAAAGCATGTAAAAATGTAAGTAGAAAAATAGGAACCACTTTGCTGGGAAGATAACAGCATTCCGTGAGCCTTCGGAGTTTAATCAAGCCGGCCACATGACATGGAGACATCTTCGGACAGCGCTGGCTCTTTGGTTTTGAAATGGAGATGAGTACCGCCCCCTAGAGTCGAGAACGACTAGTACATATGTGTGAGGGGAACCTTTATCTTTTATTTTAGACTAGAGGAAGTCCTATTTACATTATGGAGAGGGTTTTTTGTTTTGTTTTGGCAAACAGTACCCATGGGTCATGTCCATTCATGCGTATCTTGCATGTTTGGCATATACATTGGTTGATTTGATTTGCGTTTGAATATTCATTCTGTTTTTGTTTTTGAAAAAAAAGTGAGAAAAAAGGCATATGCTTTTATGAGGTGCAGTTTTCAGAAAGTCATGCCATATTTTTGTTGCTTTTAAAATTGTTGAAGAGCCTTACCCCATTTATGCTCTGATAAAATCTCTTCTGCTTTGTCCCAACCCCCCATCCTATGGAATGAAACCGCCTGAGGCTGTGTTTAGCTGCACCTGTGTAAAATTGCATTTTTATGCTTGTTTTGACAACATCCAACAGCACTCTCCAGGCGTATGAAATCTGTTCAGCTTTGTCACCTATTATTTGGGAAGGAGGTTCCTTAAATCATCACTTAAAAGAGAAGAGGATATGGATCAGCCATGGGACAGTGGGTTTCAGCTGGCTGAGGAATTCTGGGAGTTGAAGTCCACACGCCTTAAAGTTGCCAAGGTTGGAGACCTCTGGACTAAAGGATGGTTAGAGAGAAATTCAGCTCAAATGTAGGTGTGCGAGCCAACCACAGGTAGAATTCTGAAATGTTTATTGACAAGTGTTGCTTTTGTGCTGCTCTTATGTGTAGGAAAGTTCTCTCTAAATGCACCCCCGGACTTACACTCAGATTTTTCCTAACAGCCCTGCTGCTTTCAAGTGTTCAAAGCATTTTGCACCCATCAGATAACGTTTGTCCTGGCAACAATTCCTTGAGTCAAGAGAACCGAAACGGAGAGGATTGCTTGCTTGAGGGCATGACGTTTATGGCAAGACACAGTTCTCAATTTTATTATATTGATAACGTCAGTCAGTGAGATGAAATGAGAGATAAGTGGCTGGTTTCCAAATGTGGGTCCTTGGATGGTTTGGCATCTCCTTCACCAATCTGAAGCTTATTCTTCCATGGTCATTGACACAATGCTGCCACCACCAGGTTGTAGCGTGATCCCATCTTCATTAGTCCTTGGTGAAGGCAAAAGGAGAGATATATCTATGGTATTGGGAAAAACATTGAGAACTGGGATTCAAAAAATTCCAAATCAGATACGATAAGCAGAAATGTGGCACTTATTATCCTTTATTCTTCCCCAGTTTGTGAAAATATATAGTGCTTTGCACAATGCTTCAGTAGGAACAACAGCAATCTTCCCACCTTCTGCCCTCTTCACCCAATACAGCTCATTTACAGTAATCCCTCGTTTTCCGCGGCTTCGTTTTCCGCGGATTCAGTGCTTCGCGGATTTGTAAAAAATGCATTGGTAGAGGCAAGCGCCCCCTAGTGGTTGCTTTAAACATGTCCACCAATTCAAGTTTCCTAGCGAATCCTACTTCGCGGATTTCCGGTTTTCGTGGACGGGTGCGGTCCCGATTAGCCGCGAAAAATGAGGGATTACTGTATTAGCTTTCCCTGTTTTTTTTGTCAAGTAGTTACACACCCATAATTTCACCCATATTGATTATGCCAAATATAATCAATAATCAATAAGAGTGTCAGAAAAGCAACATACGGTATAGCACATGAAAAAATACATTATTGGATCAGAGCAAGTAATACTGTCCAAAGATGTCTCTGTGGTCATGTGGCTGGCATAACTAAATGCCGAAGGCACACAGAACGCTGTTACCTTCCCACTGAAGGTGATTCCTATTTTTTCTACTTGCATTTTTATGTGCTTTCTAACTGCTAGGTTGCCAGAAGCTGGGACAAGTATCAGGAGCTCACTCTACAGTAGGGATTTGAACCACCGAACTGCCGACCTTCTGATCGACAAGCTCAGCGTCTGAGCCACTGAGCCATAATCATCATCATCATCACTATTTTTTAATATGACTAGCAA
Source organism: Rhabdophis nuchalis (assembly GCA_039707465.1). Classification (NCBI taxonomy): domain Eukaryota; kingdom Metazoa; phylum Chordata; class Lepidosauria; order Squamata; family Natricidae; genus Rhabdophis; species Rhabdophis nuchalis. Next base: position 165,322,196 of record CM077646.1, read on the forward strand.
AAAGAATAGTCCACAGGCATTAATATCTAATACAGGCAGTCGTTGATTTACAAAGTTTATTTAGTGACCATTTGAAGTTATAACAGCACTGAAAAAAGCGTTTATGATAATTGTTCACATTTACAACCGTTGTCGCATCCCTATGGTCAGTGATCAAAATTCAGACACTTGGCAATGGACGCATATTTGTGACGGTTGCATTGTCCCAGAATCACATGATCCCCTTTTAGTTTAGTTTAGTTTTATTCATACTTATATCCCGCACCCATCTCCCACAGAGGGACCCGGGGCGGCGCGCAGGAAAATTAAAAACAACTACAAATATACAAAATACTATAAATTATCCTAAAACAACATTAAACTCAAAACCCTGTGCTAAAACATAATTAAAATCCCACTAATTAAAACTTTGGCAAACTAATACTTAGTCGGTATAGGGTGGTTCACGCCAGGCCGGCTAGGTGGAAAAAATGCATTTTTAAGCGCTGGCGGAAAAGGCGGAGGTCTGAGGTGATGCGGAGTTCAGGAGGCAGATCGTTCCAGAGGGTTCGGCCCACCACAGAGAAGGCCCTTCCCCTGGGTGTCGCCAACCGGCATTGCCCGGCCAACAGCACCCGGAGAAGACCCTCTCTATGGGAGCGGATCGGTCGAAGGGATGTATGGGGCAGCAGACGGTCTCGCAGATAACTAGGACCCCTTGCCATGGAGCACCTTAAAGATGGTCATCAGCACCTTGAAACGCACCCGAAAGGTCACAGGTAGCCAGTGCAGCTCGCGCAGGAGAGGTGTTATATGGGACTGCCTTGAGGCTCCCATGATCACTCGCGCGGCCGCATTCTGATCTAACTGTAACCTTTTGCAATCTTCTGACATGCAAAGTCAATGGGGAAGCCAGATTCACTTAACAACTGTGTTGCTAACTTAACAATTTAACAAGCAGTGATTCACTTAACAACTGTGACAAGAAAGGTTGTAAAATGCGGTGAAACTCACTTAGCAAATGTCTCACTTAGCAACAGAAATTTTGGGCTCAATTGTGGTCGTAAGTCAAGGACTACCTGTATTTGTAGCTCTTTACTGAATATAGACTAATCTACTCAAAGTTGATACCCTATATATAATTCATCCAATCTTGTAAAAAAAAATGCAAGAGATTAGATATGGTGTGATTAAGAATAACTTCTGCCTTATTCTTTTCTTCCCATTCCTAGAATACTCTTTGGGGAACCTAACCTAACACCTTTTAAGTATTTCTTTTTCCTTTCCTGCCACCACTTGACCCCTAGCTTCTGTTAGAATAGTTGATATAAATACTTTCCTTTTATATTTCTCTCCTATATCCGACTTCGTTTCTCTTGACTCCATTTTGTTATTTCTTGTAAGTTACAATGCTTGGCTATTTTTTATTAATTGCTAATTAATCAGAGAGCATCCTGTGAAAAGGATTGAGTGTTTTCTCCCCCTTGGCAACTTTAAGACTTGTGGACTTCAACTCCCAGAATTCTCCAGCCAGCTCAATTGTGCTCCAGCTATGCTGGCTGGGGAACTCTGGGAGTTGAAGTCCACCAGTCTTAAAAGAGCCGACTTTGCAGACCCCTGCCCTAATGCAATAGTCTCCACAAACATTTCTCGTAATACGGTAGTAGTGAATGCTTTCTATTAATTATAAAAATGTACTTTTTGGATTACCCCAAACATATTGCCATTTAGTTGTAAATATTGATAGTTGTAAATATTGGAATTACTATTACAAAGAAAAGGAAGGGGGAAATGCTTTTTTTCTATACCACTCGCAGGGAACAGGATTGAAGGCTGTAGTTGTAGAGAATTGCACAGATGACCTTGGAGAAGGCATGCAACAAAGTCAGTTAGCAAAACATGAACTCAACCCAGAAAACCAGATAGAGTGGAGAAACATAAAGTGCCCCTGCTCTGACTCATTTTGATATAAAGCTGAGGGAAGGGAAAATCTTCACAGGGTGTCAAGATTCTGGTATTGCAGCCTTGGTCAATGAAATAGAATTGTAGCATTTTTTTGTTTTTTTGTGCTGCACATTTTCTGACCTGACATATTTTGGGGGTTGATAATAATCTGTCATCTCTCTTCTTCCCACTCCATTATAAATCTCCAAAGATTTGATAGCTCAGTCTGAAATATGTCCACTGAAAAATGAGCAATACTGAATCCAATATTTATTCCGAGGGAACTTTGGGGTGGCTGAGCAAAACAACTTCATCTCAAAGTATCTTTTAAGTATAAAATGTATGAGCTTGAGATCCATAGATGTAATCCTTTTCCCACTGTCTAGCTCAGGGGTCCCCAACCACCGGGCCGCGGACTGGTGCCGGTCTGTGGCTTGATAGTAACCGGGCCGGAGTGAGCGGCGGAGAGAGTAGCGCAACTCTTAGGAAAGTGTAGCAAACACACCGCTATCCTGGCGGCTGGCCGGGGTGCTCCCTGGGGGCAGGACAGGAGCAACTGCCTGCATTGGGGGGGTTCGGGGCACCACCCGGCCCTACGTGGGGGGAAGGGGCTGCCAGGCCCTCCTGCCCGGGACGCAGCCCGTCCTTCCTGCCCCAGCTGAGGATCCTTCGCCCGGGACCCTTGGCAGCTTTCCCACCCGGTTGCACGCAAGGTGCCCTCCCCGGGTCGCATTCTCATGAGACGCGGGTTCCCGCCTCGGGTTCCACGTGACCGCCGAACGCGCGTGCGGCCCACGTGACTCGACTCACCCGCTGGAGGCTCCCACCGGTCCGTGGAATTTTTTTTACATGAAACCGGTCCCTAGTGCCAAAAAGATTGGGGACCCCTGGTCTAGCTGATCACCATAGTGGGTGCATCATAAGGAAATGGATCACCCGATTCCTGTTGCCATTGGTGACAAGTCTATGGTGTGGCTGTTGAAGACCAGGTTGTTTATTGCCTGGAAAAGACTCTAATACTGCCTTCTCTTTGCTATTGACAACAGGAAACCAGCGATCTGCATCAGATCATTGGTATGTGGGGGAATGGGTGAGAGGAAGATGAAGAAGTTTACGCATGGTGTGCATGTCTGTGAAGGGATCTTTGTATGCTTCTTTTGGGTTCCTCGATCATCTGTTATATGCTCTCAGTGTATAAAATGGCTGTAGTTCTATAGTCTCCAGGCAGATGTCCCGAAGACCTTGGGATTTTTCTGAATTTTCTTTCAGAACCTGAGGAGTTCGGATCCTGATAAAGCAGGGATCAGCAACTTGCAGCTCTGCAGCCGCATGTGGCTCTTTCATCACTCTGCTGCAGCTCCATATCGCTCAAAATATGAGTAGGCCAACCATAGATAAATCCAAGAAAAGTTTCAGAAGAAAACAGAACACTTAATTCAACTACATATGCTAGTTCTGTGGCCGTTCAGGAAATAGTCAGCCATGGGAAGGGTTTTGTGGCTCCCACTGTTTTATTTTCTGTGGGAAACGGGTCCAAATGGTTCTTTAAGGTTGCCGACCCCGGAGACAATGCAGCCCTGGGAAGCTGTTCCTACCAATCGTCCTAAGGGCTTCACAGCACTGAGGGCTTCACAGCACAGCTCTTTCCAACGTTGACAATATCAAAAAAGACTAAAAGGAAGTTGGACTAAGGCAGTTGTGAATCCAACCATTGTCGCAGTGTGCATTCAGGGTCGTCATGCATTATGCAAGTCTTGGCATAAGGAACTGAGGGAGGGAACAATTACCTTCTACCATCAGGCAATGCAATTCTCTGAGCGGGGGAACAAGAATGGATGTTTGCCAAATACCGCAGAGCAGTATGGACAGCAAGTGCCTCCTGAAACCAAGAGAAAGTTAGGGTGAACAGCATCAAGGAGGACCTGCCATAATGTTTCTCTGCACACAAAGTTTATTAATGTATGTATACATTCTGTTTCCAAGATTCTACTTTTTTTTTTCCTTGCAAAGTATCTGACTAAAAAAGAATTTATAAGTTGGAAATGTGAATCAACACACGGAACATATTATCACATATAGTGGACGTGTGAGGAAGCTAAAAAGTATTGGAAAAGGATTAAAAATTGACTAGAGGCAATAACAGGAGTCAAAATAGATTGGAAACCAGAAGTTTTTCTACGAGGAATAATGACTGGAAATATAAAAAAAATCCAGTATTTAATTTTACACATACAGTAATTACGGTGGTGAGGATTGCCTTCGCTCAGAAATGGAAAAATAAATTAATACCAAACGAAGATGAAATAATAATAAAGGTTAAGGACTGTGCCGAAATGGACAAATTAACAAAAAAAATCCAAGGAAAAGAAGAAACAGAATATTACCAGATATGGGAAAAATGGTATAGGTGGATGGAGGAAAGAAACAGTGATCAATGAAAGAAGTTAATAAAGCCCAAAAATAGGATTTTCACGGGTGTATGTATGCTGGTCTTATTGTATTCGTGTCTTTTCCCGTGTAAGAATGAGATTGTCTTGGCAACGTTTCGGCGAGGTCTCAGTCGCCATCTTCAGGCTTGCCAAGACAATCTCATTCTTTCACGGGAAAAGACCCGAATACAAGACCTGCATACCTACACCCATGAAAATCTATGAATGTATGTATGTATGTATGTCAGATTTTGAGCTGATAAATAAATAAACAAGGGAGACTAGGATAGATCTATTTCGAGCTATTTAGCTCTCATCAGCTAGCCATACCCTTACTGGGATTCGAACCAAGGAAGTATTTCATGTGAGGCAGTTGTAATTGCCACTAGACCACTGGTTCTTATCCTGATCAGCTGTGACAGGGGAATAAGTATGTGCTTGTGTCAACAAAAGACAAAAGACACAACGAAACAAATAGCTTTCTGTCTGGATGGTCTCTGGTGATGAGCCAAAAGACAGAAAAGGAAAGCAGTATGTATGCTTTCGTAGATTTTCACGGGTGCAGGTATGCTGATATTGCTGTCTTCGGGTATTTTCCCGTGTATATAACATGAAATTGTTATTGCAACGTTTCGGCAAGATCTCACTTGCCATCCTCAGGCTTCGGTCTGCGATTACGAAGGCGTCGCCCTTCCTTAAATCTTGGTGGGGTGGTGGTGGAGTGCTGACTGTTGTTGTGAGTGGATTGATTGGCTGTGCAGCTGTATCATGATTGGTAGATTGATGCTGATTGGTCTTATTTGTATGTTTCTCCTTATTTTGAATTTCAACGGCTTGGGTGGAGGGTGGGGCTCATCTGTTGGTCAGTGCTGGTTTCCAGATGTGTCCAGAGGTGTCGTCACGTTTGTTCATATTGTTAGGTTGCTTCTCTATTTCGATAGCTTCTCTGATTATTCTCCTGTTCAGGAGAATAATCCTATTCTATTCTAATTCTAATCCTCCTATTCTCCTGCACAGCTGAACAGGAAAATGGTGAAGTACAAATGAAATATATTACAATGGGAAATAACATAAGAATTGTATCGATTTGAAATTGCTATTAGAAAGAACAGGAAGTTCCTGTTTGTACTGTATTGTGTAAATGTAGTGTACGTCTAAGTTTTCTGTATGTGTATTTTGTATGTTTGTAAATAAATATATGTAAATATATGTACAAAAAAGAATTTATGAGAATCTAGCTTTTTGGGGATAGAGGGCTTGACACATTCCTCTGAAAGAGCAGATTTTGTTTTCTTCCAATTCCCAACCAGAAAAACGAGATACGTGTAGACAAGTATTTATACCATGTAAAAGATGCATACCTTGTAGTATATACAACTTCTACTAACCTTTACATCAATACAATAATCCGTGGGCTAGGAACCATTACAGAAGGATAATGGGCGGGCTGTACCAGGTGAAGAGGGCGGAGTATTACATTTGTATTATATTATGCTTTCTGTTTATGACATTCAAAATGTTTAAAAGTTGGAGATGCAAACTTAATGTACCTCCTCCCAACTACCATATTTTTCGGAGTATAGGACACACCTTCCCACCCCCCCAAAAAAGAGGGTGATAATTTGGGTGTGTCTTACACTGAATACAGCATTTTGGGCCTACCGCCGTGATGGCGAACCTATGGCATGCATGCCACAGGTGGCACGCGGAACCATTTATGAAGGCACACGAAATGTTGCCCTGTCAGCTCCAGGATGTAAGCACACGCTGGCCAGCTGATTTTCGGCCTTGACTTTCAGCAGTTTTTTGTCCTCTGGAGGCTTCAGGAAAGCCTCCAGAGAGCAAAAAATGGACTTAACCGGGCCCACCGGAATATTGGAAAATGGGCTGTTTCCGGCCTCCGGAGGGCCTCTGGAAGGGGACGCATTTTCACCCTCCCCAGGCTCCAAGAAAGTGTTGTGTGTATGCGCGGGGCAGCAGAGCAGGGTGTCACGCACGCATGCACAGGGGGCATGGCATGGGAGGGATTAAATTATGGGGGTGGGCACCCAAGTGCATGCAACATTGTGCAAGTGCGTGCTTTTGGCACCCGAGGCAAAAAAGGTTCGCCATCACTGGCCTACCGAAAGCCTGTCCCCTTTGCAAAAATGGATGTGCAGAGGGTTTGGGAAGCTTGCAAAGTACTCCTGGGGGCTAGGGAGGTCAAAGACGAGCAAAAAAATGGGCTGTTTTTGCTCTTTTTTGCCCCCACCCCCACCCCCCAGGAGCATTCTACAAGCCTCCCAAAGCTCTGTATGCCCTTTCTTTCTTTCTCTCTCTCTCTCTTTCTTTCTTTCTTTCTTTCTTTCTTTCTTTCTTTCTTTCGCAAAAAATGCATGCAGAGAGTTTGGGAGGCCTGCAGAGTACAGAACCTTTTTTTTTTTTATTTACCTCTTCAAAATCAAGGTGCATCTGATACTCCGGTGCATCTTATAGTCTGAAAAATATGGTATCTTTTAAAGTTCAAATCTTCTTTGCTTTTTCCTTCTTCCATTTTACCATCACATCATATTCCCAGAATTTTGTTATTGGTAACCCATACATTTTTACATGCAATTTTAAGGAAGGGAAATCTTTGTAGATGCAAATGTAGAAAAATGATTGCAGAGGTAAAATAAAAATGTTGGTTTGTCAACATACGCTTTGATAGTAATTGAGAGACTGCATATTGATCAAATTCATTGGAGCAGATCCAGTTCCATATTTTTCCCAAGAATGTCCTTCCACACTATAAAGCTGCCATGCAATTACACATACCAAAGAAATCTAAAACTTAGTCAAGATGTGCTAAAGGTAAAAATTTCAAAAAATTGAAGGACGTAAACAAACGAGAAAATTTTAAAATGTTGCTTTCAAAATTTGATTTTGACAATCCTTTTTAATATAAACCTAAAATATTACTTTTAAGGCAATCAAAACCGCAGCTTGCTGAATGCAACTTTTTACATCCCTTCCCTCACCGTAATATTTTCAAATTGAGTGATTTAAATTAATTTTGGGGGAAGAGTAAAATGGAAAACACATACCCTTTTCAAGAAAAAAAAAACTTCAATTCTGGTAGGAAAAAACATGACTTTATTTAATGCAATGTTGAATAAAAGAATTTTTTGTTTCTCCTTTTAACAGATCTCCCCAGACACTTACTTTTTACATGCACAATAAGTAATAATACCATTTTTGCATTATTTGTAATGCCACAGCAATTGTGCATGTATTGGAAGGGCACTATGTTATGAATTACCCATCAGCAGTCTTCTTTCTTGATGCAAGATCACTATTAAACAAGAGAGAAAATGATTGTTTCTCCCTAAGAAATGAGCTCTGTGTTAGTGTGCAATTCCGTTCACGTATTTTTAAAAGTTAAAGGTGAAATGTGTTGAACTGTCTTAAAAATCCTGGGGAGGCAGGAAGAGGAACCAGACTGAGGGATTCAACGGGGCAAGATTAACTCAGGTTTTAAATGCTGTTTTAATTTTTGTTGATAACTGTGTAGAGAATTGTGAAGATGACCTTGAAAGAAACTCTTGCCTAAGCAGAGGGGGCTGAAATATCTTTTATGATCTTTTATGATTTGAGTAATATTAGGAAGTAGCCTCTGATGTACTGGATTATAACTAGTACGGTGGGGAGGAAGATATAACACAATCAGACTTGCAAGTTTCTTTTTATAGTAGCCAATCTCAATAAAGTTAATTCTGGTTTTCCTATAGAGTTGATTTCCCCATCTGGTCTACCAAGTGAAGCTGACATAACCCCATTTCAAGGACACAGCCATATTCCTCCCACCCTATTTAATCAATAGCTTAAATAGCTTTAATAGCAATAGCTTATAGAACAGGGCAAACTTGGCAACTTTTAAGACTTGTGGACTTCAACTCCCAGAATTCTCCAGCCAGCTCAATTGTGCTCCAGCTCTGCTGGCTGGAGAATTTTGGGAGTTGAAGTCCACAAGTCTTAAAGTTGCCAAGTTTGGGAACCCCTGGTATAGAAGGTAGCCTGTTCTTTTCAATGAAGCCCTTCCATGAAGCAAGAACACCCCAGTACTGCTGGAAGGCGGCCAGGTACCTGCCATGACTCCCACCTGTCCTGAATTGGTCCAAATCAGGACCATCTGCTCAAGAGGTTGAACAGCCAACAATCTTGCTGGATTTTGGAAAGCCATCATCAAAGGGTTTCTTCACTGCAAAAGAAGGAGCTTCGAGGCTAGAATACTAGCCTCCTACAGATAACCCTTGTCTTACAACAGTTTGTTTAGTGACCGTTCAGTTACAGCGGCACTGAAAAAAGTGACTTATGATAGTTTTTCACAGTTATTGACCTGTCCATGATCATATGATCAAAATTGAGATGCTTGGCAATTGGTTCATAGTTATGATTGCTGCTATGTCCCAAGATCATATGATCCCCTTTTGCATCCTTCTGACAAACCAAATCAATGGGGAAGCCAGATTCACCTAACAACGGGATCGGATCCTGCCTCATACATCCTCACGGCCGATTCGCTCCCACAGAGAGGGACTGCTCTGGGTGCCGTCCACTAGACTCTGTCAGCGGGCGACGCCCAGGGGAAGGGCTCTCTCTGTGGCGGGCCCGGCCCTCTGGAACGACCTTCCCCCCGATATTAGAACGACCACGGACCTCCGCTCCTTCCGCCTGAAATTGAAGACTCATCTTTTCCGCCTGGCCGGCCTAGGGTAGTCTCTCTGTCTATGGGTTTTTAAATGTATACTATATTTATTGGATGTTTTTAGTTAAGGGGATTTTAGCACAGGATTGATTGAGTTTAATTCGTTTTAATTTGTATGTATTTTGTATATTTTTTGTTTTTTAATTTCCCTGTGCACCGCCCCGAGTCCCTGTGGGGAGAGGGTGCGGTCAATAAATGCAACTTTATTATTATTATTATTATTATTATTATTATTATTATTATTATTATTATTATTATTATTATTATTATAACTGTGTACTAACTTAATAACTGCAGTGATCCACTTAACAACTGTGGCAATAAAGTCCATTAAATGGGGCAAAATTCGCTTAACAACTGTCTTGTTTAGCAACAGAAACTTGCGCTCAATTGTGATCCTAAGTCGAGAACTGCCTGCATTACTTATGCAGGAGGGTTTCCAGCTGAATCCTTGGTACAGATAGTTCTCATTTAATCATGACTGGCACCACCAACTCTATTGTTAAGCAAAGCACTTGCTTAGTGAAATCATGACTGTTGTAAAGGTGGTAAATGGGAAAATTCGTCATAAAGCCGCTTTTTCATCACTGTTGTTGGGTGCAAATAGTCACTAAACGATGACTACCTGTTTTGCCAGATAGACCAGGGGTCCCCAACCTTTTTGGCACCAGGGAGCGGTTTCATGTAAAAAAAATTCCGCAGACTGGTGGCCATGGCTCAGCCGGTGTAGAGGGGGAGCGGGGGAACAGGTGGCGCATGTGCGCGTGGGGGGGGGGGATGAGTCGGCTCACTCGCCCCTCTCGGGCCCCCAACGGCCCCCAGCACATGCTCTGCCCAGGGAGCTGCTCCCTCCTCCACCTCTCCCTCTCCGGCCCTTTCTAAGAGTTGCGCCACTCACTGCGTCCCGGTTCCTATCAAGCCACGGACCGGCACCGGTCCGCGGCCCGGAGGTTGGGGACCCCTGAGATAGACTGCTTAAAAACTCTAGGTCTGTGATGGCGAACTTATGGCACGTGTGCCGGAAGTGGCACACAAAGCCATCTCTCTGGCCACGCCAGTCGTTGCCCGTTGCTCTTCCAGGTTCCAGCTTGTCTTCATGCACAATGGTCTTTAACTTAACTGTTTTTAGGGTTTTTTAGGGGCTTGTTCTTAGTTTTTTTTTTTTTTATATTGAAAAAGTTTTATTGAGTTTACATTTTTTGTGGGGTAGGGTAAGGGTTACATAGAAATTTTGAGAGTAGTCACGTCAAAGTCGTCGGCTCCTCCGGTACCTCAAGTTACATTATTAAAAAGAAAGAAAAGAAACATTTCACATAACACTGCAAGCTGGGAGCAAGTACATATTCCTAAATTTTTCAGTTATATACTGTCAGTCAATTACAAAAATCCAGATTACAAATATCATACAATATTACTCAAAAAAAAACCAAGGGCAAAGTTATTTTTTAGATCTAAGTCTCTTGGCAATTGTATCTTCCCCCTTCTCCCCCGGGCCCCCAGCGGACGGGGCCATGGCTCCCCCTGCCCCCCCTGGATCTTCTCCCAGGACAGAGGAATGTTTTTTAAGAAAGGCTTCCGCCTCAGCAACTGTTTTAATCTTCACTCTACCTCCTTCCCAGAACACCAGCATCTCTTCGGGTATCACCCACTTGAACCAGATCCCATGATCAAACAATGTTTTAGACAAGAAGGAAAATTTCCTTCTAGCTTCTCTAATCTTTCTTGGAATCTGCTTCAAGATGGTAATCTCCTTTTGTTGGTAAATCATAGGACTCCCTCTTTGCGCCTTCAAGATTTCCTCTCTGGTTGACCTTCTAACAAATTTTACATGTATCTCTCTGGGTACTTCATTCATCCTGGCATATGCAGAATTTATTCTGTAGACTAGGTCAATGTCCCCTCTGATCTCATCTTTAGGTTTATGTAAATAGTCTGCAATAATTGTACTCATAAGATCAGGGAGACATTCACCATCCATCTCAGAAACATTCTGAAATCTCAAAAAGTATGTCATCCTTTCCATATCTATCCTAGTCACATGCCATTTATTTCCACAACCTCATTAGAAACATTTTTAATCTCTCCCTTAGCCCCCTCCAGCCCCCCTTTCAATTCTTCATTCTTCTGTGTATTCTCAAGCACTTGTTTTCGAGTGTCCAATAATTCCTTTTTAAAGTTGACATTTTCTGCCCTCTGGGCCTTAATTTCTAATACCAAATTTTGTATAACAGATTCAAGGGCAGTCATTCTTTGTTCAAGGCGTGCCAGCGTTGCTTCTTGTGCCATGTTTAGCTGTTAAAATCCGTGCCAGTAAAATGGCGTTTTTAGGGTGGGGCTGATCAGGAGTCCAAAGTTCTTAAAGTTGTATAGCTGCAAAATTCAGAAACCAGTAGAGAAACACTTTTCCAACTCCATAGGTATAATAACGAAGGCAATCCAGAAAGGAAAACACAAATCCAAAAAAAGAAAATTCTTCATCAATAATTAGAGGAAGTCCAAATCACAAAGAGACACTGGTAATTTTCCATAGGTCATAGTCAGTCAGGGACAAAGAGAAGCCATTTTCCGCCCAAACTCAGAGCCCGAGGGAGAAAGCAGTTAAAAAGCAAAAAAGAAACTGTTTCAGCCAGACCTAGAGACACAATTGCAAGCAAGCCGCAAAGTACTTTCCCTTGTTAAAGACCATCCGAATTAAAAGTTTCCGATTCCTCGCAACGAGGCATTTCCGAGTGCCGCTTTTAGTCCAAGGGGGGGGGGTTTGGGAACAAACACCCCCCTCCAGTCCCTTTCAGCCCGGCTGACAGTACAAAAAAAAAAAGTTTTAAACGCTCACTCTCCGCTCGCAGCTGAGGTCCCGAAAAGCCTCCCGACTCTTCCGATCGTCTCTCTTCATGGAATTAAATGGTGCCGCCAACCTTTGGCGAAGGGAAGACCCCCCGCAGCATGTCCTCTTCCGCCTAAGCCGAGGAGCAGGGTCGCTCTCCCCACTGTCGTGGGGGGGGGGGGGCTTCCCTGTCGAGCCGGCTTTACGGGAGAAGCCCCAAACAAGGGGTTTCTCGCCCCCGTGGGGGGGCAGGAAAAGGAACAAAGCGGCGAGCGAACCCTAAGTTCGCCCGTCGCCGCCGGAGCCGGAACCGGATCCTTCGGGCTTGTTCTTAGTTTTAACATGGGATTTTAGCGCAGGGTTTAGTTTAATTCTTTTTTAATATTGTATTGTTTGTGGTTTTATATGTACTTTTAATTTTCCTGTGCCCCGCCTCGAGTCCCTTCGGGGAGAGAGAGCGGGTTATAAAGTAAATTATTTATTTATTTATTTTATTTATGTGTGCAGAAGCATCGGGAAGCTGAGCTTCCAGGTTCCTATGGGTGCTGGCCAGCTGGTCTTCGCATGCGCATGCACGCCAGAAACCAGACGACCAGGTGACTAGTATGCATGCACACACCGGAAACCGGAAACTCAGCTTCCCAGCATACACATGTACCAGGAACTGTACCAGGACACATGTACCAGGAACTGGTTTTCTGGTTTCTGGTGCTCCCACACACGCGCTCCCATTTCAGCACATGCGCACCGGAAAGTGCCCTTCTGGTTTCTGGTGCTCCCATGCGTGCATACTTGGGAGCTGCTCTTCCGGTTTCAAGTGCTCCCCCATGCACTCAGTGCATTGGCACTCAGTGCCAAAAAGGTTCACCAATATTGCTCTAAGTTGAGTTATAGCTAGGCAAAGCTGACATTAATACAACAGATGGACCAGGGTTAGGCAGTTTTCTATGTTCCTTTCTTGTTACTGCTTGGCTAGATCCTCCTTGCCCCTGTAATAAGCTAGGCCCAGGACTACTTATTACTTGTAGTGGTGCTCTGCTGGCATGAGATTGCCAAGACATCAGGGGTGAAATCAACTAACTTTCGTTACTGTTTCGCAAATGTGAGCACGCGGACCTTCCGTGCATGCGCATAGCGTCAAAAATGGGACGTGATGACATCCGGGTGGGTGGGTGGTGGCTGCTACCGAGTGCACTTACAAAGGTAAGTAGAACGGGGGGAGGGGGAGACAATCCGCTGTGCCACACGATTTAGATTAGCTAGAAAGTAGGAATCCTGATGTTTCTAACTAATATAAATCGCGCATCACAGCTGAACGTTGGAAATACCGGTTCAACTGAACCGGTAGCATTTTTTTTACTACCGGTTTGGGTGAACTGGTCCAAACCAGAAGCATTTCACCCCTGCAAGACATACAATATCCCAAGATATAAACAATTGCACCTGCCGCCTCTTCCTTCTCAGCATTCTTCTAGAAAGGGAATCTTTAACTGGCAAATCAGTCTTGAAATAAAAGAATCAACAGGGATCTTGGATACTAAACGTCAAGATCTTGGTAGGTGGAAAAAAACAACAACGTTCAGTTTAATAGTGCTCTGTCATCACAGTAATATCCATATGGAAAGGGAGATATAAATTATGCCACAGTTCTGCTCAGATATGATTTTGTTGCTGGATAGGAAATCGCTATGAAAAGTGGCTCAAATAAAACAGTCCCCCCCACCCCAATCATTCCTGGTGGATGCTATGCTGGTGGCAATCCTAATGCCCCCTTTGAAAAGAAAAACAAAAAAAAATGCACACAAACTAGGCGAGGAGAGCCTTTTTCCTTTTAACGGATCATGATTTGTCTGACACAGAAGGAAGTTAAACGCCAATGGACTCCTAAGCCTTCACAGCTCGGTGCAACATCAAGGGGAGGAAGGAAGCAGCTGATGAGTAGGCTGGGGTACAATAAAACACGAGGAGCTCACCCCTCTTTTCACTTCAGTCATCACTATAAACAGGTGGCAGGGGCAGGGGAGACTTAGCCACAAAGTGCTCACGGCAGCCAGGTAGGGAAAGTGGGATTCTCACTTGAGCTCCAGCCCTCAAGGGATCTGAAAGACGTTGAGTTTGCTGGTGTTTTTGAGTGTCTGCCGCCGGTTGCAGAACCAAACGCGCACCACCTCCCGGTCGTAATTGAGCTCCTTGGCGATCTCGGTGATTTCGTGGCCGGTGGGGAGGGTGTTTTTCTCGAAATAGGCGTTGAGAGCCTCAATGGCCTGTGGGGTGAAGGAAGTGCGGCGTTTCCGCTTCTTGGAAGGCTCCCCACCCACAAACTCCATCAGGTTCTGCTGGCCTTCCTGATTCCGAAGCTCAGCTTCATTCAGCCACTTCTCCAGCACGGGCTTTAGCTTCTGGGCACTCTTGGGGGTGATGTCCAACTTTTCGAATCTGCAAAATCAGCAGGAACCCATTGAGGATGGCAAGGCGGGCTTCTTGTCACTATTGTTTGCTACCCAGCCCTGAGGAAATAAATATCTCAATGTTCAGGTTTGATTCATTAGTCATTTAACGCAGGGCAGAGGTCAAAATGATCCCTTAGAACCGTGATGGCGAACCTATGGCACGGGTGCCACAGGTGGCACGCGGAACCATTTCTTAGGGCACGCGAGGCGTTGCCCTGTCAGCTCCAGCACGCATGTGTGCGCTGGCCAGCTGATTTAGGCCTTCTTTTGAGGCCGTTTTTCGCCCTCTGGAGGCTTCCCTGAAGCCTCGAGCCTGGGGAGGGCGAAAAAAGTGCACCAAAAGCAGGGTGTCGCGCACATAGCATTATGGGTGTGGCATGCTCACGCACAACTCCCCTGCTCTACCCCTGCTTTCGGCACACGAGTCAAAAAAGGTTTGCCATCACTGCCTTAGAAGTAACTGCCATCGTAACAACAAGCTACTTAATTCAGGACTAGAAACTGATATGGAACCCTACTGTAGTGGAACATGTGCCTGGAGGAGCAGAGGAGGAGAGATTTGGCAACACAGAGTTTTCCCAGAAAGGGGTCCAGAGTAAGAGACCACACAGTTCCGAGGTGGATGTGGCAGGGGTGGCTGCTGGGGGGTTTGCAGGGTTTCGGGAGAACCTCTAGCTAAGATTATGTGCAGTTTGGAGAACCCCCAAATCCCACTCCTGGCTGGCCCCGCCAACCTCTCCTAGGAGTCCCCATGCAACCCGTTTTGGATACAGGTTAAGTGCAAGGTGTGAGCAGAGGCTCGGGGAGGGTGAAAAACAGGCCTACCAGAAGTTTGGGAAGGCTGGAAACGGGCCCAGAAGGCCTCCAGAGCCTTTCGCTCGTCCAGAGGCTCGAGGAAAGTCTCTGGAGCCTGGGGAGAGCAAACCCCCCCTCCTGCCTTGGTGCATGGTGCAGGAGGCTGACTAGGCCATGCCCATGCCCACCCAGCACCAAGCAGAGAACCCTTGCTAAAAGTTTTGAAGTCCACTCCTGTGAGAAGGGTGAACAGGTTCAATGCAGCCACCCTAGAATCTGTCAAGAAATATCTAGTGGCCAGAAGTTATGCCTTTAGTTTGGCAAGGTTCTGTCTCATCTCTCCGCTTGGGCCTAACACCTATTTAGGGCTATAGTATTCTGTTTGGGCTGAAATTATTTAGATATCCACTAGATCAGGGGTCCCCAACCCCCGGTCCGTGGACCGGTGCCGGTCCGTGGCTTGATAGTAAGCGGGCTGGAGTGAGCGGCGGAGAGAGTAGCGCAACTCTTAGGAAAGTGTAGCAAACGCTCCGCTATTCTGGTGGCTGGCCAGGGTGCTCCCTGGGGGCAGGACGGAGGCAACAGCCTGCATTGGGGGGGTTCGGGGTAACATCTGGCCCTGTGTGGGGGGAAGGGGCTGCCAGGCCCTCCTGCCTGGGATACAGCCCGTCGTTCCCTGCCCCAGCCGAGGATCCTTCGCCCTGGACCCCTGGCAGCTTTCCCGCCCAGTTGCACGTGACCGCCGAATGCGCATGCGGCCCACGTGACTCGACTCACCCGCTGGAGGCTCCCACCGGTCCGCGGAATTTTTTTTACATGAAACCGGTCCCTGGTGCCAAAATGGTTGGGGACCCCTGCACTAGAAGATCATTAAGAGATGCCAGCAATTCTATCTCTTTTGCTACCATGTAGTAGTCCTCTAGATTTTGCATCCTAGATATGATAGGCCCATTTTGTTGTTTTGATGATATTGAGCTTTAGAAAGAACAGGGAAGGAGGAAGGCCTCGTGTTGGTTTAAAAGAAGACTGGGCAACCTGTTTTTCTATTGGGGGCTGCATTCCACCCAGAGTTACCTGCACAGAGAGACAGACTCACTTACCTGCATATAGCAGACTGGCTGTAGGCAGGTCCTTCAGTGGCAGTTAATGCCTGCCCCACCTGGGTTTGGGTGAGACCCAGAGAGAGACGTCGGATCTTAAAGTTCTTGGCAAACTCTCTGATCTCCTCCAGGTTTATGCCATCTTCATCATTTCCACTATTTGAAGGTTGAGGCTCTGGTAGGAGAAAGAATGAAAAAGATACCCTTGATCCATTTTACAGTTTCTGACTAAATTGCCCTATAAATCCTTTTCTCCTGCAGCCACATACATCTCTCAAGCCACTGGGCAGGAAGTAGTTTTCATTTCACAGCAGGTGATCTGAAAATGGGGGACAATTTCCACCAATCTCTTTAGACCCCGCACTCTGGTCTCCTTGGATTAGGGCAGGGGTAGGGCACTATGGCTCTTTTATGATTCGTGGACTTCACTACCCAGAATTCCTGAGCCAGCATGGCTGGCTCAGGAATTCTGGGTATTGCAGTCCACGAGTCATAAAAGAGCCATAGTGCCCTACCCCTGGATTAGGGGCTGGTGATTCTCCTTCCTGACTGAGCAGTTGGTTCCAGTCAGTTGAAGAGCCTGCAATTACTCCATGACAGGGTGCCACACGGCTCGGCTCTTTCCCACTTTTTATTTAATATCTATATGAAGCTGCTGAGGGGTGCCCAGATATCTTCCGGAGCAAGTTGCCTTCATAAATAATGAGTAAAGCAATAAAACCTGGCTCTGGGGGAGAGAATTTGCAAGATGTTAGATTTTGATATTCACCCTGTTGGTCAGTGTCATTACAACCTATATTGTTTATTAATGTTGTGTTGTTCTAATCCTCTGTTTTTCTGTGTATGCTGCCGTTTGTTATTAGAAGTAGAGTGACACGTTTAAAAAAAACGTAAAAGGTAAAGGTTCCACTCTAGGGGGCTCATCTCCATTTCAAAGCTGAAGAGCCAGCGCTGTCCGAAGACGTCTCCGTGGTCATGTGGCCGGCATGACTAAACGCCGAAGGTGCCCGGAATGCTGTTACCTTCTCACCAAAGGTGCTTCCTATTTTTCTACTTGCATTTTTTACATGCTTTCGAACTGCTAGGTTGGCAGAAGCTGGGACAAGTCACGGGAGCTCGATCCGTTGTAATATTGTAAAAAAATAAATAAATACTGTACATGTTTTTTTGATTTGGATTAACACTTGCAGGCGTCCCCACCACCAGCCTTTTTCTCAGCAGCTGTAATGCAGAAATCAGGCAACACCCCACCCCACCCTCTTTTCATGGTTTTCCACCATAAAGGTTCCATGCACGTGATTCTGAACTAGTCTCCACATACTGGCAGCTTCTTTCTCTGCCTTCTTGTAGAAGAATCACAGGGATACCAACATGCTTACTTGAAACCAGCTGGCTGACAGTTGGTGTCTCTGAGCAGGTGATGGGGACAGGAGTGGAAGCTAGTTTGGATGCTGGGGGAGGACTTGCAATGACCACAGTTGGCTGTGAGATAGCTGGGGCGGGCTGAATTGGCTGGACCTGGCAACGGAGCAGAAGAAAGCAATATTCAGACCAAAACAGTTTTTTATACTGCTTTTGTTGATTTAACTTGGCGGCCAATTTTCTACAGGTAGCCCTTGACTTACAAAAGTTCATTTAGTGACCATTCAACATTAAGATGGCAGTGAAAAAAAAGATCCATGACTCTTTCTCATACAACCATTGCAGCATCCTCATGGTGACATAATCTTGGCAACTGGCACATATTTATGATGGTTGCAGTGTCCCAGGGTCATGTGATCACCTTTCGTTCACTTAACCAACGTGCTAACTTAACAACTGCAGTGATCCACTTAACAACTGTGGCTAAAAGCTTGTAAAATGGAGCAAAATTCACTGAACAACTGTCTCATGTAGTAACAGGAATGTTGGGCTCAGTTGTGGTCTTAAATCAAGGTCTACCTGTATTTATTTTACAGCGTCTGTAGTTTTACTGCAAGTTTTTCAACTTGTTAAAAGCTGCCCAGAGATGCCTGTTTGAGATGAATTGAGATAAATTGGGTGAATGAATGAATGAATGAATAAATAAATGAAATGAACTACGACTGAAGAATGGCCTAATAAGCCATTATGCCAGTTGCAATCAGGGTCAAAGAAGGTGCATTAGCCAATGAGAATTGTGCCAAGTGGGAAATACATTCACCTTTGTTTATTTTTTGTGATTTACACTGTTTGAATAAACATGTCTTGACTCTCAAGTGTCAAGAGCTCTTAGTTCAAGTGTCAGTGCCCAGCCTTCTTACTTCCCAATTGAAATACCAGCCATCAGATCAGCCAATTAGATTCAAGCTCAGCTGCAGGACATGCCTGTCAGCCTTAAAAAGTAATGGTCAATGGTTAAAAAGTAAAGGTATCAGCTAGGCATCACTAAATTCAGCTACAAAAGGAATAGGATCAGGTTTTCCAGAGCTTGGTGCTGGAAATGAACATGAATTAGAGGAAGGACATTTTAGGTCTGCTATGTCTCAAAACACCGTTTTCTGTTTTCATTTCAATCCAGGATGATATTATTTCAACCAGGATTCTCTGCACATGGGCCTTACCGTATTTTTCAGAGTATAAAACGCACCTTTTTTCCTCTAAAAAGAGGCTGAAAATCTGGGTGCCTCCTGAAGCCCCGCCCCTTCACCAAAATGGCCGTGCATAGCGTTATGGAGGCTTCCAGAGAGCTCCTGGAGGCTGGGGAGGGCAGAAATGAGAAAAAAACAACCTGTTTTTGTCCTCCCAACCCCCAGGAGCACTCTATAAGCCTCCATAAGGCTATGCATGCTATTTTTATGACCAAAAAACGGGCTGTTTTTTGCTAGTTTTTGTGCCCCACCCCAGGAGCACTCTGCAAGCCCCCCCTGGGCTATTCATGCCTTTTATTTGAAAAAAAACAGGCCCATTTTCACAAAAAACGGGCTGTTTTGGGGAGTCTTGCAGAGTGCAAAAACTTTTTTTCCCCTTTCAGAAGGAAAGGAAGTGATTGATGAGAATTACATTGGTGAAGTGCTGTGCCAGCAGAAACAAAGTTTTAGGTGCTACAGGTTATCAGCTATCTCCTTCTCCAGCACATGGATAAATACACCTACCTACCTACCTACTATTTCTCTCTACCTACCTGTATTTCTCTCCCCCTCTATCTACCTATATACCTACCTAACTACACTCTCTCTCTCCCCCTACCTGCCTACTGTATTTCTCTGTATTTCTCTCTCTACTTTTCTCTCTCTATCCCTCTATCTACCTACCTACCTATTCTCCCTCCCTCCCTACTGTATTTTTCTCTCTCTCCCCCTCTATCTACCTATATTCCTACCAACCTACCTACTCTCTCTCTCCCTCCCTCCCTATCTACTGTATTTCTGTCTCTCTCTATTTCTCTCTCTCTCTTTCTACCTACCTACCTATCTACACTCTCTCCCTCCCTCCATCCCTCCTGTATTTCTTTCTCTCTCTCCCTCTCTCTCCCTCTATCTACCTACCTACTTTTTAAAAAAAAAAGCCTCTTCAAAACCTGGGTGCGTCTTATACTCCGGTGCGTCTGATACTCTGAAAAATACGCTAGTTACTAACCTGAGCAGCAGTGTTGCTATATCTAGCATATAAATCCTGCTGATCACCCTGACACAGATATAACATATTTAATGCCTCAAGCAACACTTGACAAGAGGAGTATTTTACACATTCAGCTACCAAGTCATCAAGGATCAGGGCCAAGCGAAGATGTTTTGCAGCCTGAGGCAAAACAGGAAATGCTATTCCTGCTTCCAGCCAATTTTGTGACACCTCAGGCTTGATTAACTAATTTGACAGGTGAAATGCAAAATCCCACTGGCCTGCCTCCTCTTCCTCAGCAGTAAAAATAATAAAGTGCCTGGTACTGTGCCTTACTTTTAAATGTATTTTAATTTTTCATAATGGTTGTTTTATATTTTTATAAGGATTGTATTGATAAATTGTTATTTTTTATTGAGATATGCCATCCAGAGCGGCTTTTTGTGAGATAGGTGGCTGTACAAATGTGATTGATAAACTGGTATATTAATCTAAAGCATATGAAGAATGGTTGAAGGAATTGGGTATGTCTAGTTTAATGAAAAGAAGGACTAATAGTGACATGATAGCAGAGTTCCAATATCTAAGGCAGGGGCCGGATGCATCATGTGCAGGCCACGGCCAAGCTCTGTGAAGGGGGAAAAATGTCACCAAGCATCACGTGACAGCAACATGACACTGCAAGTTTGACACCCGTGCTCCCACAAAGAAGAGTGGGGCAAGCTATTCTCCAAAGCACCTGAAGGCAGGACAAGAAGCAATGGATGGAAACTAATCAAGGAGAGAAAAAACCTAGGACTAAGGAAAGCTTTCCTGACAGTTAGAACAATTAACCAGTGGAATGGCTTGCCTCCAGAGACTGTTGATCCTCCAACATTGTAGATTTTTAAGAAGATTGGAAAACCATATGTTTGAAATGGTATAGGGTTTCCTGCTTGAGCAGGGGGTTGGACTAGAAGATTTTTCTCAGCAGGTTTGCTAGTTGCACTCACCTCACTCTTGGCAGGAGATTCTGGGGGGGTTGGTTTCCTGACAGTGGTTGCTGTCTGGATGGTGCTAGCCAAGGTGGCGATGACCTGACCTTGGGCATTTAAAAGCAGCTGGGGTGTCACTGCCTGTAGTTGTAAATTTTGTGCTGGCAACGTAGCAGGGGCAGGAGTTGCCGTTGCAATTCCGGCTGGGTTCACTACCCATGGAAGAGTTCCAATAACCTGGAGAACAAAGGGAAAGCACCAAGGTTGCAATGTGTTAATTTTCTGACATTTTCCTATCAAAATCATATGGATTTAGTTTTCCCATTAAGATTTCTGTAGCAGAGCCAAGATAGTATAATGTGTAGGGTATAGGACGGAGACCAGGCAGAGTCCCATTTGAGTCCATCCATGACTATGAAAATTCACTGGATGACTTTGGCTTAATAATTCTCTCTCTGCCCAATCTATATCAAAACAGGAGAAAAAAATGTTTCCTAATGCGCCTTAAGTTTTGGAGGAAAGGCAGGCTATATAACATTAATGAATAAGTTGCACAGATGTTTTGTTTGGCAACTAAAAAAAACCCACGTTCTTTAAGCACAGCCTACTAATACATTCATTCTGTTTCTAGAATGGTGCAACTTACTTGCCCTTGAGCATTAGTCAGGATTTGTCCAGTTATTCCTTGCACACTAGGAATGGTGTTTGCAATGACAGGTGTGGCAGCTAGTGAGCTAAGCAGCTGGGTTGGGGCTCCAAGAGAAGCTGCACTGATCTGTAAGAGATACCAAAAGAAAACAGTAAATAAAAACGAAGATCAAAGGTTACGATTGTTCATTTTCATGCAAAGTGGGATCTTCTCTGCCTCAACTGCCTCCATACATTCTCCCACAAAGGCAGAATTATATATACATTTGTCACTCTCTAAGGCAGGGATGTCCAAACTTGGGAACTTTTAAGACTTGTGGACTTCAACTCCCAGAATTCCCCAAGTCTTAAAGTTCCCAAGTTTGGACATCCCTGCTGTAAGGATATGAAGCGCTTATTGTATCAAGGACCCTGATCATTCCCGAGGAAGTCAGTTTGCTCTGGGCCACGATCTAAATAATAAAATTACCTTTGAAAATATGCAATCACACTAACCTCGTTCCAAGTTAATACATGGACAATGATTGCCATTTTTGGCACCAATCTTCAAATATGGCTAACAAGTGACTTGTTACTGCAAAGGTCAATGCTTCCTTCAATAAGAAAAGAGTGGCTGGATTCTTGTTTTTCTTATTGTTAGCATTTCTCTCACTTTGTTGCAGCATCTACTTGTTTTGTACCGCACACTGTAGTCGACACAGCAAAGCTAACAATGCATGATGTGACAAGGGTTTTTGTTTTTCAGCCACCATGTTGTAGAGCCTGACGCTGATTAGAGCTGAGAAGGTCACCCAAGCTGACTTCTAAACTGAAGGGAAGACTAGAGCCATGGGCTTGGGAACTTGGACTATAACCTAGTCTAGCACTATAACCACTGTGGTATACCATACCCGTTTCCCTGAAAATTAAACTGGGTCTTATATTAATTTTTGCCCCAAAAGACGCATTAAGGGCTTATTTTCCAGCTGGGGCTTGTTTTCAGGGACATATGATACTAAATGCGTCCGTCGTGCTGACTGTCTTAACTGGGGCTTATTTTTATACTAGGGCTTATATTATGAGCATCCTGAAAAATTATGCTAGGGCTTATTTTTCGGTTGGGTCTAATTTTGGGGGAAACACCATGGTGTTTCATATCACCATTTGAAATGAAGACTGAATATAGATTGTGGTTCATATCAGTGATGGGATTCCAATTTTTTTACTACCAGTTCTGTGGACATGGCTTGGTGAGCGTGGCTTGGTGGGTGGCAGGGGAAGGATACTGCAAAATCTCCATTCCCACCCCACTCCGGGGGAAAGATACTGCAAAACCTCCATTTCCACCCGATCAGCTGGGACTCGGGAGGCAGAGAATAGATGGGCCAGTCAGAGGTGGTATTTACCGGTTCTCTGAACCACTCAAAATTTCTGCTACCGATTCTCCAGAACTGGTCAGAACCTGCTGAATACCATCTCTGGTTCAGATATTGTATCAGGGACATTGAAATCAATTTTTATGTACCAAAGAAATAGATTTCTCATTATCGGCGCAGAGGTTTATTCTATAATTTACTAGATTAGTTGAACTTATTCAGGACCGAATTCGTCACAGAAAAATACATGGGATTTTCTTCTTTGGCAAAATCAGAAAGGACCAAAGTGATGTGGAAGGCCTTGAGTTGGGTCAGAAATGTATTTCTAGAAGGTTTGTCTGCTCCCAACCCTGCTTCCCATGCAGCTCCAAAGTCTTCTTCAAGGGAAGGGGCTTTCCAACATCTTACTATTCCTGCAAATCCTGCCGGTTGAACCGTGATCTGTGTCGGAGTTTCCAGTGGCTTGGCGACAGGTGGAGCGGCTGTTGGGGTTAGCTGTGACAAAAGAGTTGTCTGAGCTGGTGGTTGGAACACAGTCTGTGTTTGGATGGATGGCCGGGGTTGGGCTGTTGACTGTGCCTGGAAAGGTTGGGCTGGCTGCAAAGGGGCTTGTACTGCTGTGTTCAGCACTGCTGTGGCTGCAAGAGCAAGAGGGAAAGAGATGCATTAAGTATTGGGTTATCGCAAAATGTACTTTTTGAAGGGGAGGGAAAGTCTCCAGGTTCTTCACGTAAGTTCTAGGTTTGATCCATGGGAAAGCAATGGGAATAAAGACCCCTCAGCATGTATGGGAGCTAATGAGCCAAGAACAAAACCTTAAAGCAGGGATGTCCAAACTTGGGAACTTTAAGACTTGTGGACTTCAACTCCCAGAATTCCCCAGCCAGCTATGCTGGCTGGGGAATTCTGGGAGTTGAAGTCCACAAGTCTTAAAGTTCCCAGGTTTGGACATCCCTGCCTTAAAGATAAAATGGGGGAGTGGATACAGGTAGTCCTCAACGTACGGCCACAATTGAGCCCAGAATTTCTCTTACTAAGTGAAACATTGGCTAAGTGAGTTTTGCCCCCATTTTATAACTTTTCTTGCCACAGTTATTCAATAATAATAATAATAATATTAATATTTTTATTTATATACTGCCTCCTCTCTCCAAAGGGACTCGGAGCGGTGCACAGGGAAAATTAAAAATACCAATATAAAATACATAAATAGAAAAATAAAATACAATTAAACCAAATTATCCCTGCGCTAAAATCACCCTATCTTAAAATACACTAAAATCCCCTAACACCCTATTAAAAGACGGAAGACTAACCTAGGCCGGCCAAGCGGAAAAAGTGTGTTTTTAATTTTTGACGGAAGGAGCGGAGGTCCGTAGTTGTTCTAATCTCGGGGGGAAGGTCGTTCCAGAGGGCTGGGCCCGCCACAGAGAAGGCCTTTCCCCTGGGCGTCGCCCGCTGGCATAGCCTAGTGGACGGCACCCGGAGAAGTCCCTCTCTGTGGGAGCGAATCGGCCGCAGGGATGTATGAGGCAGGATCCGATCCCGCAGATAACTAGGTCCCGTGCCATGGAGCGCTTTAAAGATGGTAACTAACACCTTGAAGCGCACCCGAAAGACGACAGGCAGCCAATGCAGCTCGCGCAAGAGCGGTGTTATGTGGGTAAACCTTGAGGTTCCCATTATTGCTCGCGCGGCTGCATTCTGGACAAGCTGAAGTCTTCGGGTGCACCTCAAGGGGAGCCCCATGTAGAGAGAATTGCGAATCCCTGCAGTTGATCAACTAGTCTCCTGGTTGTTAAGTGAAACGGAATGTCCCCATTGATATGGCTTGTCAGAAGGTCGCAAGAGGTGACCCGCAGGATACTGCAACCGTCATAAATGTGAGTCAGTTGCCAAGCAGCTGAATTTTGATCACGTGACCTTGGGGAGGCTGCGATGGTCGTAAGCATGAAAAACAGTCATAAATCACTTTTTTTCAGTTGAGCAGTCACTAAATAACTGTTGTAAATCGAGGACTACCTGTATTTTATATTCAGAAGAACTGTTGTACCAGCTGGAGTTAAAAGATATACCACACACCAAAGCAATTATATTGAAACAGACAGGGAAGGTTTTGAGTTCCGTGAAATCCTCTCTACTGGTGCTAGAAATTCTCTCTCTAATGCCAGATGAAATCAGGGGCCGCAGCTTGGTAGGCTGGGCTCCATCATTGCCGGAACAGCTGTTGCAACTCAAAGTAACCACAGTTACCCGGATGCTTTGCTTCACTGGCTCCTTGTGTGAATTAACTGCTAGCAAGAAGTAGCGCCTGGGGAATTAATCCTAGCTCTACATTTTTAATTAAACATTGCTGTCCTAACAGTCTTCAGAAAATGAAAGTTATTTGCAGAGATTACTGACTGGAACCATGGTTTCCGTTATAAATAACAGGCCCCTGATAACCAAATGGCACCGTATTTTCTGCTGTCACACGGACTAGGAATTTAAGTGACATTGTTTAGCCAAGAAACTGCTGGTCTTGCAAGGGAACATCCTGGGGGCTGGGGGCTTGCATGAAACTTAGAAAGATGCCCCCATCCATTTCAGAGAAGGAAGCAGACCCTTTCCATCAGTGGACCTGGTTCCTGCACTCAAGTTAATGGGGGAAATCTGATGCAGGCCGTTTTGGATCAGAACACCTTAGCAAAAGAGCAAAAGAGCCCTCCCTCCCTTCCTGAAATTCCAAAAGGTTATCGGCCTCCCAACATGCTCCCTCCCAGATTAACGCTGATTCTGGTTAGGGCCCAAGTGCTGCAGACTCTTAATACAATAATACAATAGCAGAGTTGGACGGGACCTTGGAGGTCTTCTAGTCCAACCCCCTGCCTAGGCAGGAAACCTTATACCATATCAGACAAATGGCTATCCAACATCTTCTTAAAGACTTGCAGTGTTGGGGCATTCACAACTTCTGGAGACAAGCTGTTCCACTGATTGATTGTTCTAACTGTCAGGAAATGTCTCCTCAGTTCTAAGTGGCTTCTCTCCTTGATTAGTTTCCACCCATTGCTTCTTGTTCACCTTCAGGTGCCTTGGTGAATAGCTTGACTCCCTCTCCTTTGTGGCAGCCCCTGAGATATTGGAACAATGCTATCATGTCTCCTCTGGTCCTTCTTTTGATTAAACTAGACATACCCAGTTCCTGCAACCGTTCTTCATATGTTTTAGCCTCCAGTCCCCTAATCATCTTTGTTGCTCTTCTCTGCACTCTTTCCAGAGTCTCCACAGAGACTCCAGAGTCTCTTGCTCCCCTATGTGACCTTCCAAGAAAAAGTGGTTACCTTGCAAATTGGCTATAGGTGATTTGAAAATTCCCCCCGTAGGAGAGGCAGCCGTCAGTCCTGGGAGGGCAGCCACCGTTGCTGCAGGAAATGTCCACACAGCCAGCCCCTGCTGACTTGCCACTTGACCTGCAATACTGATGGGGATAAGAAGAGGTTGAGTAACTGCCCCTGCTGGAACCATTACGCCTGTCACAACTGTTGCTAAGTTTTCCTGAGTCAAGACCTGCAAAAGCAAACGAGATGTAAAAAAGAAAAAAGGGAAAACAAAATCAACGCCACTGCAGACAGCATCAGTGCAGCAGTCACGTCAGCCAGCCCACCGGAGGCCCAGCCCAGCCAGGAGATGCCTGACTGAGATGTGCCGGGTGTGGCTTGCCCCCCCACCCCTGTGGCCAACAGCTGGGTGACCCAGCTCTGTAACACTCCAATGGGGGGGGGGGGCTGGTTCAAAGTCAACCATGAAAGAACCTGGGACATATCTTTTTGTTTTTTAATTCCCAGCCCTGATCGATTCGTCTCTGCTGTCCGTTCACCCAAACCCTTTTGGCTTGAAATGCAAAGTCCAAAGCATAGCACAGAGGTCTGCAAAGTTGGCTCTTTTAAGGCTGGTGGACTTCAACTCCCAGAGTTCCCCAGCCAGCGTTTGCTGGCTGGGGAACTCTGGGAGTTGAAGTCCACCAGCCTTAAAAGAGCCAACTTTGCAGACCCCCCGGCATAGCACAATAAACCCTAGTTATTTTAATTTATTAATTATCAAGCCAGTTTTAGCCAGGGATATCTCCTTCAGAAAACTGGCGCTACTGTACTGCATCATGGGTACATGGCCATCCCACAAGTCAGTGTAGACCAGGGGTGTCAAACACAAGGCCCAGCAGCCGGATTCAGCTTAGATGAGGTCCGTGGGGCCACCCTGAAACCAGTGAAGGACTGCCCCCCTCCAAGCTCCATTTTTGCTGGCAGAGGGCTGCAGGAGGCCATCACGGCTGAAAATGGAGCTCAGGAGCCAGTTTTCGCTGGCAGAGCGTTTGGTCCACCACAGACGCCCCGACAGGAGTGATGTTAAGCTGGCCATGCTCACCCTGGCCATGCCCACCCCAGCCCCCCAAGGTCAAACACAACCCTGATGTGGCCCTCAATGAAATCGAGTTTGATACCCCTGGTGCAGACTAAGAGGGAGGCAGAAATAATTTTCTGGCACTGTTCACAAGTTATCTAAAATACGTGCTGCAAACAGTACTGACTTTGTTTCCCATAAAGGTGGGCAGCAGATCTTCCTGCTGGGAAATCATTTCATGATAAAAGCTACAGCTTTCCTTCCTTCCTCCCTTCCCAGCTGAACTACAAATCCCAGCAGCCTTGGCCAATGCTAAGAAAACCTGGGTGTTGTTGTTCAGCGATTTATCGAAGGCCAAATGTTCTAGGATGCATTACAATCTGCTATTTCAGAGCAAAGCTGATAAACTTATTTGACAGTGAAAATACAATTTCTCTTTGCAGCCAACAACCACAATTTAAAATATTTTGACAAGACGAGGCAGGAGGAAGGAGGAATCTCCCCATCTTGGCAGCAATGATAGGTGATTTTATTGTATCACCTGTGAGACTGTGTGCATCAAATGAATGGGGAAAATGTTCATTCCCATTGCCTCTGTCCTCATTCTTAATCTCACTGTTGATATCCTCTATATTATTTTCTAAACAGTTGAGATTTTCCAGAATAGGGAAAAGGATTACTTTGTATGAAGGTGTGGAAATCAGAGGTGATTACCGGTTCACACTGGTTCGGGCGAACCGCTAGTGGAAATTGCGGCTGGGTCGCTAAACCGGTAGGGGCGGCAGGCTTGCAATGCCCCCAAGCTAGTTCCCCAGTCGCTGCAGCATGGCTTTTTTTTTGGGACATTTTTAATGTTCTGCGCATGCACAGACCTATTTACAGGCAAATCACGCACACACCAAACCGGCAGTTAATGCCAGCAGAAACCCACCCCTGGTGGAAATAACAGTGTTTGCATCACAATTAAATGAATCAGAACTCAAAGGCATGTTATCCATTCCTTTAAGTACCAAAACCATACAAATAGAATCAAAAGCCCCAACAGGTAAATGACCTGGTTCTCTATGTCAGGGGTCTCCAACCTTTGCAACTTTAAGTCTGAAGGACTTCAGCTCCCAGAATTCTCCAGCCAGCTTTGCTGGCTGGAGAATTCTGGGAGCTGAAGTCCTTCAGACTTAAAGTTGCAAAGGTTGGAGACCCCTGCTCTATGTGACAAGGATAAGATGCAGGATAGTGAAGGGGGGGGGGGGGAATCAAAATATACCGTATAAAATCAATTTTAGTCTCTCTATGTGTCTCAATATGTTCAACCTTTCAGCCCTTTTCTGGGATAATTTTGTTCTTCTGGAGAACCGCAAAATGAGGGAAGAAATTCTACATCCCATTCCAAAGAGCTAAAAAAAGGACATTACCTCATGTATCTGACACTCTTAAATGTGTTATTTTTGAGAATGAAATGAATAGTCTACAGCACATTTGGACATTTTCTTCTTTTGTGTTTTCTTTTAAGATGACTGAACTAAGGCGGTTCTCTTATTTCTAAACTGTGAGGCAATTTACACTAATTTTCTTAAACAGCTGTTGCTCTATGGGAGCTTTGTATGGAATAAAAGGTATGCAGGCTTTATAGAAGATAAACAAGGCAAATCTGTCTTTCACTCCTTAGTTTTTTAGGGTGGGGCTCTCATATAAGGGATTAATCAGATGTCAAGCTGCCTTTGTGTATCTTGCAGCACTCTAAAAAACCCCACAGAAATGCCTGCCAAGAAAACACTGGAAGGACGCATTTGATTTCTACAAAGCTTGGTCAACTGCATCCTTTTAAAAAAACTGAGAGCGCCTTCCAGAACACCAAAGCTATCTGTAACAGGGCTCTCCAACCTTGGCCACTTTAAGATTTGTGGACTTCAACTTCCAGAATTCCTCAGTCAGCACATCTGGCTGAAATATTCTTGGAGTTGAAATCTACAAGACTTATCATATTTTTCGAAGTCTAAGCCTAAAAGAGGGTGAGAATTTGGGTGCGTCTTATACACTGAATGTAGCCCCACCCACCCACCCACCGGCCCCAACCCTTTGGCCTCTGCCTCTCAGCAATTTACCTCTTTGCAGCAAAGGCTTCAATAAGTTATAGCAATCCCTGCAGCCTGTAACAGCTGATGATGGGGAGAAATTGAAAGTGAAACTTGCTGTTTGCTCCATGTGGCAAATTGCTGGGAGGCAGATTTTTTTTTCTTGTGCTAATCAGGCTGTTTGCTGCAACGAGGTAAGTCAAAAACTGTAAATGCCTATAGAATGTTCAAATTATTAGACTTTTTTTTAAAAAAAAGACTGCTTTATTATTATTCTAGACAACTTAACAAAACGAAGAAGCTTTTTAAAATAAATGCTTGATCTGAAGAGACCCAGTGCTATTTTTTTTTAAAGTGCTATTCTTCTAAATAGCAGAGAATAACTATACTTCCAGAAAGCACATCAATTTTAACAGCATCTGTACAAGTATAGTCTGAAATGTAACACTACAAACAAGTGTATATTGTCTATGCTGTTTGTTGCAAGGAGGCAAATTGCTGGGAGGCAGAGGCAGATATTTTTCCCTTGTTTTCCTCCCCAAAATCTAGGTGCGTCTTATACTTTGGAGCATCTTATACTCCGAAAAATACAGTAAGCTTGCCAAGGTTGGAGAGCCTTGATCTATAACATCAAGAAGTATCTTAAATGCTGAAAACCTCTAAGTTCCATAACACTCTGGGAATGTTGCTGTGGGCTTTTAGTAAAGATTCTTCTTCTGCCTAAGTATCCTGCCCATATCCAGCTGCTCCACAGAGCACTGGGAACTCCCAACTCCACAAGAGAAATTGAATGCACTACAGTATTTCCTTCGTTCATTGAACAAGAGATTCCCTCCTCTTTATTAAAACGACTAAAGTAGGGTAGTTACCTGTGGTGCCGCTTGCACTGTGACAGGAGTTAAAGTTGGTGTTGGTTGGCTTGTCACTTGGCTAAATGGCACAATTCCTGGGATAGGCACGGGTGTTATTTCAGGCAATGCCTTGATTTCACCTTAAAAAAGAGAAAACATGTTACTCTGTTAACCTCCTCAACTATCATCCTGGATATTTTATATCACACCAAGTTACTTTCATTGACTGAAGAGGACATCCACAACAGGGGTCAATAGACTGCATGCATCTCAAATTGATGGGATGTAGGCCACAGTCTACTACATCTTTCAATACTTGAAGTCTTCCAAGGCTGCTACAAGGAAGAGGGGGGCAACTTATTTACCAAAGCACCAGAGGGCAGGACAAGGAACAATGGATGGAAACTAACCAAGGAGAGAAGCAACCTAGAATTAAGGAGAAAATTCCTAACAGTGAGAACAATTAACCAGAGGAACGGCTTACCTTCGGAAACTGGGGGAACTCCATCACTGGGGGATTTTATGAAGAGATTGGATAGCCATTTATAAAAAATAGTGTTAATGTTAGTGTTGGTGTAGTGTAGTATAGTATAAAGAGCAGGGGGTTGGATGACCTCCAAGGGTCCCTCCCAATACTGTTACTATCACTATTGTCTAGCAAGTACTATCTGGATTAGAGATAGCAAGTACTATCTGGATTAGAGATCCATAGAATGCTTATGTAGGAAACCATACGCATGAGTTAGGAAAAGCTGGCCTTTGGTTGCTGTTATGGCATGCTGGCCAAAATGTTTCCAAATTATCACTATTAATAAAGAATGCTATTATGATTACGGCTGATCACTTAGTCTAGCCCGTGGGTGTCAAACTTGCCGCATCACATCGCTGTCACGTGACATATTGTGATGTTTTTTCCCTTCAGGGAGCAGGAGTGGGCGTGGCCTATATGTGACACATCCAGCCCGTGGGTTGCCAGTTTGATACCCCCAGTCTAGTTTTTCTTCCTCTAATTCATGTATTATGCAGCTATTTTGATTTATCTACCCTAATGGTGCTGAGGAAGTTGCTGAAGTCCTGATAATTTTCCCAGGCATTAGGGCAAAATTATTGTTGAACCCCTGCTGGATGTTATTTTTAATTGCTGTTTTATATTTATTTACAATGCTTATTATTATGCTGCTTTGGGGCTGTTCATGATTCCTTCTTGGGTTTGTATTTTTAATTTTTTTAAATTGTATGTTGGTCAGAGATGTTGGGAGTTTGGCACTCTCTAAACTGTATGCATGTGTGTTTGTATGTGTCAATAAACTGATAACATAAATGTTGCTCTTTAGCAGGTTTTGAAGGAATATTATGAAAGTTTATTGTGTATTTGTTGATTTAGAGAACGCATGTAGCTAAGTGGGTAGGCTTGAAATATGTTTTATATAAACGTGAAGTTAGTAGGGGGGTTAAGAGTAAAATAATAGAAATAAAATCTTAAGTACGGTAAGTGTTGTGGCCCAGCTGGCTCCGGATGAGCTGCTGATGGACTCCTCTAGTGAGGAGTCCTATGAGTCTGCTCTGGAGGAGGAGGGACGACCTTGAGAGGGCAGAGAGCCAGGCTGGTCATGAGGAGGCACCTGGGTCTTGGAGTAGTGGGGAGGATCAAGGCCAGTTTGTCTCTGATGTTAGGTTAAGACGGGCTGAAAAAAGAAAGCTTCAGTTGCAACAGAGGCAAACTCAGAGGAGGTGAATTAGTCCCAGATGCCTAATGACTGGCCCCTCCCAAGAGGGTTTAAAAGGAAGCCTCTGCTAAGGAAGTTTGCAGAGAACAATGTGTCATTTTTAGGTTCAAGTGTCTTGAGTTGAGTTCGCTTCATCTCTGTCATTCAGGCAAGCAGCCAAGAGTCTTGTAATTAGTTGAAGAAAGGGGGGTCAGAACAGGTAAGTATAGAGAAAAGGCTTAATAAACAATTTGACACTGTTTCATGGAAAAGTCTGGAAATTATAATGGTATAGCTGTGAACCAGATTAATTTGGGTTTTATTTTCTAATCTCATACCTTTAATTTCTTTTTCCTCTTCTTTGTTTTTCACAACCCTGCAATCCTTTTTATTGGGGTGGAGTTGGGGTGACTGAATGGAGCTGAGTGTTGACTGGCCAGATGCCCTTCCTGATGCCTCTGTGGAATTTGCAACAGATATTTTCTCTTTGTGCCCTGATAGAGAAACATCTGTTGCTGCCTAAAACTCTCAACCTCCTGAGTGTGAGGCAGCTGTCTTCATGTCTAGGCCCCCCCATGTCTAGGCCCCCACACCACACCACTCTTCTTTTTCGTCTTGTTTATTATGAGACTTTTTGTGCTTTTTATCGCATTGCATACTCCAAAAGGGAACAGCATGATAGGTGCATGTGTGCAAGAGTATATATAGTTAGCAAGCGTGATGGGAAACGATCATTTGCAAGCAAGCAACCAAGTCCAGAGAGCACAAAAACCTTCATAGTTCAGCTCTGACCTACAGATATTCCCTTCCATTGGACCCATATATAGCAGCGATGGCGAACCTTTTTTGGTTCGCGTGCCATAAGTGGGGGGAGCACGGGGGGGGGGGTCCGTGTGCAGGCGTGCTACATCCATAATGCAATGCGCGACCCTCCCAGTGCACATGCGTGCACTAGAGGCGGCCCCCCCCCCCCATTTTTTGCATGCTTTTTTTGCCCTGCCCAGGCTTTAGAGGCTTTATAGGAGCCTGGGGAGGGCGAAAACAGCTCCCCCCCCCCCGAGGCTTCAGGGACGTTCAGGAGGCTTCCCTGAAGCCTCCAGAGGGCAAAAAAAGACCCTCCGAGCAAATCGGAAGTGACTTCCGCTTTGCTCGGTAGGCCATTTTTAGTCCTCCGGAGGCTTCAGTAATGTTCAGGAGGTTTCCCTGAAGCCTCCGGAGGACTAAAAAGAATGCTACGAGCAAACCGGAAGTCACTTCCGGTTTGCTCGGAGGGTCACTTTAAGTGCTCCAGAGGCCTGGGGAGGGCAAAAAAATGTCTTTAAAAATGGCTCAACTCAGCTGGCCAGCATGCACATGTGCGCTGGCCAATTGACAGGGCAACGCCTCACGTGCCCTGACAAATGGCTCCATGTGCCACCTGTGGCACACGTGCCATAGGTTTGCCATCCCGGATATATAGGCATCAAACATCTCAGAAAGCATGCGTAACAGAGGCACTGGTGATGTTACCTATTTGGGTAATGAAATGTCTGCAAGCAAGCAACCAGAATCCTAGAGTGTCAAGGACTCTACAAATAAAATTATCCTTCCCTACATCTTGTATCCATCTGACTTCAGAAGTAAAAACCAGAATTTAGCCCAGTAACTGAACACTTTGAATAGAATATTTGTAGTCAAGAAATCATGTCATGAGATAAACACACCATCCTCCACTACCATCTTCTAATCCGAGTAACTTCTTGTTGCCAAAATGTCAATTGTCTGGTCCTGCCTCACTGCCAACCAGCTGTCTTCTTCATTTGCCCACCTGTCATTTCTCAATCTCTCTGCTCTGTAGTTGCTTGGTCCGCTGCCTATACATTGTTATTTGAGGTTTGAAATTTGGACCGTCCAATACTGCAACTACCAGACTCCATCCATTATTATTTTCTGCACTTAATATGTGCAAAGGCCCAGAAATGGGACACCTGATCACAGGCTATAAGTACAACATTCTCTATTCATCTTATCTGTGTGTTTTTTTCTACCTCTTATGATGAATCCCTGGATTGTTTCAGAGGAAGTTATTATTCCCGTAATCTCCTTGCCTCGGTTATATATATTTAATATAAGGTTGGGAAAGAAGATATCCCAATGTCTCACATTTATAGCCCTTCTGTATTTTCTCATTAGGTAAAGGTGAAGGTTCCCCTTGCACATATGTGTGAGTCATTCCCGACTCTAGAGGGCAGTGCTCATCGCTGTTTCAAAGCCAAAGAGCCAGTGCTGTCCAAAGTCGGCATGCCGGCATAACTAAATGCCAAAGGCACACAGAATGCTGTTACCTTCCCACCAAAGGTGGTTCCTATTTTTCTATTTGTATTTTTACATGCTTTAGAACTGCTAGGTTGGCAGAAGCTGGGACAAGTAACCAGAGCTCACTCCATTACGCAGTGCAAGGGATTCAAATCGCCAACTTTTCTGATTGACAAGTTCAGCATCTCAGTCCCTGCGTCCCTGCGTAATTTTCTCATTACTTCTGTCTTATTGCAAAAAAAGAACTGCAGAATGTTTGCTGAGAGCTAGCACCAGAGCCCTCTATACAGAAGCATCCCTCGGTTATTGGAGCAGAATAAAACAGGGAATTTCAGTAGCTGGAAGCAGGACCTAAAGAGGCCTCCATGCTTATGTGTTTTTGAGGTCTTCAGATTCTCCTATTCCAACATATCATTTTAGCAACCAAAGAGAAGGATTTTTTTCCCCTGAATACAGATACACATAAAGGATCATTGCTGTGAGAGCCTCACACAGTCTGGTTCTATGTTTCTTGTGAAATTGTCCCATCTGGCTTCTATTCTATTGTTGAGGGCAATATGCTAACTCTGTAAACCGCTTAGAGAGGGCTGTAAAACTATGAAGCGGTATATAAGTCTAAGTGCTATTGCTATCTTCTCCGATTTTCTGATTGGGTAACAAGGTGGGGATGGAGAAGAAACCCCCCCCCCCCCCAAATGGAAACATGAAGTGCCACTTACCGCTTGACTCTCTGCATGCCTTCTCTGGGTTTTGTGGTACCCTTTCCTGTCCTGTTTTACTTGATTCTGGAGGGCAGTTTGCAGAATCCTCTCCTCCAGCTGCTGCATCTGTTGCTTTGAGCGTTTTCCCTTCATTTTTTATTGAGACTGGAGCATCTACTCCCACTTCCAGTACCCTAATTGTCTCATGTCCTGACATCACAATCACCTGAGAAAAGATAGCAAAGCATATGCGGACATCAGGGCTCCAAACCATCAATTCAATGGGCAAAAGGAAGTAACTAGAGAAGTAGGCACTGGACTTTCATAGGGAAGCCAGGGGCAGCGATAACCCTGACTATGCAGACCAAAATTCCCCCCCCCTCCCCCCAAGAGGTTTGGAAAACTTTCTGCCTGAAAAACCAGGCTGCAGATCTTGGTTGACAGTGATGAGCTGTCAGACTGGATATATGGTGGATAAATGTGGTGTTATTATTAACACCCCTCTGTCTATTGCTTTCTTTTTCTGCATTACTTTTTCCTTCCTGGTTTTTAATATTTTTGTTAAGTCATTTTTATAAAAGAGATTTAGGTAATGATTGTTTTATGTATCTATTGTATTATTGGACTGTTGTACGCTGCCCACAGTCACAAACCATGAGATGGTGGCTATATAAATTTTAGAAAGAAAGAAAGAAAGAAAGAAAGAAAGAAAGAAAGAAAGAAAGAAAGAAAGAAAGAAAGAAAGAAAGAAAGAAAGAAAGAAAGAGGAACAGAAGGAAGGCTGGATGGAAGGGAATAAGGGAGGAAAGAGGGGAGGAAAGAAGGAAAGGACAAAAGGAAAGAAGGAAAAGAAGGAAAGAAAAAAGAAAAAGAAAAAAGAAGGAAGGCAGGCAGGCAGGTAGACAGATGACTTTCTATTTTTCTACATAGGACCCATAAAAATCTTTTAGCAGTCACAATTCAGCACATGGCTAAACACTCCTTTTGCACATCCACACACAATCCCTCCATATAATATCTGGAGATCTCACCCTAAGGCCACGATGAACCAAATCAGTGCCTTTGCTTCGTACCCTGCCTTGCTGCAGTTCTTTCCTCCTTTTTCACATGCCTAGAAGGCCGGGGAGATACATACCTGTTCATTAACAGTCAGGGAAGCTTCCTGTGAGGGCACAGTTTCAGTCTCCATAATTCAGTGCTGAAAAATGGGCGCTACCACTGATGGATCACATACTGAAAAGCAACAGAATAGTATATTTATATGTCAGACTCTCCTTTAGCTCATCTTATTCTCCATGTTCATGAATTTATCCAGCCCTGTCAAAGCATTATTAAAACCCCTTTTATCTGGCTCCTTTATCACCCTCTGATTCTGCTCATCATTTCTGTTAAAGGAAGTTCAGAATGTTTTGCTTTCCTAAAAAGCAAAAAGTATAGCCATGATAGCGAACATATGGCATGCATGCCAGGAGTGGCACGCAGACCATTTCTCTGGGCACGTGAGCCATCACATGTTGCTCTTCCAGGTTCCGGCACACCAGCCAGTTGGTCTCCACGCACACGGGAGCACTGGAAACAGGAAGAGCAGCTGCTCGGTGGGTATATGCTGGTCTTCTGGTTTCCGGAATGTGCATGCGCACTGGCCACCTGGTCTTTCAGTTTTTGGCACAGATACCCATGCGAAGACCAGCTGGCATGCAGACCGAAAACTTCCCGGCACACGGATGCGCACTGGGCAGCTGCTCTTCCGGTTTCCAGCACGCACGCATACGCGCACTCCAGTGGTGGGATTCAAATAATTTAACAACCGGTTCTCTGCCCTAATGACCAGCTGGGTATGTGTGGCTCAGTGTTCATGTGACTGGATGGACGTGGCCAACTCAATGTCACTCACATCGATGGGCATATTGCCTTAGCTGTTACAATGTAAGTTAACTGGAGAGGCAGTTTCTGTAAGCAGGGCAATAAAGATTAGGCTAGAAATAACACCAGAACGTTCCTTCCTGCCTTCCTTACAGGATTAGCCCTGTAAAGTGGGGAAAAACAGGCGGCGATTTCCTCCAACAATTCTGAACTGCTTAGAAAGTTAACAACCGGTTCTCCCGAATAGGTGCGAACTGGCTGAATCCCACCACTGGCGCACTCCCATTTTGACACTCAGTGCTGAAAAGGTTCACCAACACTCCTCTATAGTAACAAAATAGAAGAACCCAATGAGGAAAATACACTTCTGATCCTGGCATCCTGATGTAGTTCTTCTTGACATGCTCATCCCACAGGGTTGTGTTATTTGCTTCTATGTTAGCCCACTTGGTAGACCAAACCGGAAAATTAACTCCACAGGAAGACAAAAACTGTACTGTATTGAAATAAGCAATAGCATAATTTTGCAACTCCGATTGTGCTTCTTGTTTCTTATATGCCAGTAAATCAGGGAAGTGTTTATATCAGCCACTTCCTAATATTATCTTGCTTCTTGCAGTTTGTAAGGTGTTTGATAGCTTTCAACCAAAGCTAAATATAGGCAATATGAAATAGTTGTATATTTATTGAAGAATGATATGAAAAGCTGCTGACTCCTCTGTTGACCCTGTCCCTTTTCTCAAGTAGTACTTGAGTTCCCATTGATCCAAGATCTATGAATTGAATATGTCATTCTAAGAAGACATTGAAGAGCAGTATGCCAAAAGTTGGTTGCTATAAGCCCAACAGCTCTCTATAGAGTGCTGCTATGCTGTGACTCAGTATTTCCCAACCTGGACAACTTTGTGATGTGTGGACTTCAGCTCCCGGAATTCTTAGCAATGGCCATGTTGGCTAGAGAATTCTAGTTGAAGTGCACACATCATAAAGTTGTCCAGGTTTGCAATGTAGCTACACTGCAAAAATTCAGGCCAACTCTACCTGACAAAAGATTTTGATGCCAGTTCTAATTGTCAAGATATGCCTTGTTTCAGCCTTCAAATTTTCCCTGGCACTGTGACAATTGTAGATTGCCAAATAATTATTTGCATTTCCGCTGCTAACTTTAATTAATGTGGGTAGCCTTGGTTCATGTTTAGAAGGAAGCAGTTAAGGTGAAATGATTATTTGTGTGCATCATGATTAGAGGTGAATAGAGCCCGTACTCAGTGGTGGGATTCAAATAATTTAGCAACCAGTTCTTTGCCCTAATGACTGGCTGTGTAGGTGTGGCCAGGTGGTCATGTGACTGGGGGGCATGGCCAACTCAATGTCACTCATCACACCCAGTCCCGCCTCTCGGCCTCTCACCTCAAAAACCTCAACAAGGTACAATTTCTCTCTTTCTATTAATTTACTACTACTGAACATCCAAACCGGCCCAAAACTGAGCCTAAAACAGACTGAAAAACGGCCAAAAAATCACCCGTAAAACTGGTAGGAGCAGCGCCAGCCAGTGGTAGGATTAGCCAGTTCTTCAAACTGGGCAGAATTTTAACAACTGGTTCACATGAACTGGTCCGAATCGGCTGAATCCTACTTCTGCCTGTACTTTTGAAAATAAAGTAAAGAGTTAAAAAAAAAAAAATCTTCTTAGCAAATGTTTATTTTATTTTTTATAAAAGTTAAAATACAAAACTCCAAGAAATTTAAATTTAAAAAAAACAAAGAAAAGATACAAGGTATACAAGACACTAAAAAAAGGGGGGGAAAGCCAACATAATTCCCCCTGGTTGAATACTCATAAATGCATTGCTACAATATTAGTTTTCACCCCTTGCAAAACAACCCCCCGATTTTAAAAAAAAACTAATAAATCTCTATTCAAACTACCGACCTGTCATCTATAACCAATTCCATTGTAATTTTAGTACAATGACAATAAAGGTTATTATTATATACTACATTAAAGACAAAATAGTTAATGGGAAAAACAGTAAGAACAAAAAGGACAAGATTAGAGTTTCAAAACTCTCCGTTAATAAAATGTTACTGTAATCAACTTGTAGAAAATTTAGCATGGCATCCCAAATCTTCCCCAAAGTGAAAAGGAATTCATCCTGGATCAAATATCCACGGTTGTGTTTTGATACTTTTTCTTATCAGTTTTTGTCTAATTAAATATAATACATTCAATCTCTACAATGAAGTCCAGATAAAAGTGGCTTGCAATTAAGAGTAATAAATTCATTCCCCAATGTCTCCTGTCCTACTAAGAAAAACCAAATTGTCACTTCTCCATGTCGGCTTCTGTTATTGTAAATAAATACAGATTTGAAGTTCAGAGAGATGTGTGGGATCAACTTACTTCCCTCTCTGTACAGTTGATATCTCTTTGATCTACACTACAGCTTTCAAATCAAATTCCTCCAAAGCTACATGCCTCCGGATATTTTCCATGATCATTATCATGTCATCAAACTTTTTTTAAAAAAGCTTTCAATTAAAAGCTGCATGTTGCCAAAAGATCTTTTCTCAGATTTCAGCCACTGCTTGTCTGTCCTCTGAAGCACAATTGCTCTATGAAGTTCAACCAGAGAATAAGGAGCCTGAAGCAGAAGGAAACAGGAAAGGTATTTTCTGGATATTTCAATTGGAGATTAAAATAAAAATTAAAAAGAAATAAACTTCAAGTATTTTGCAAATTAGAAAGATGCAAAACCTTGTGGTAAGAGTCCAATGTAAATCCAATGAAAACATTTCACCATCCACAAGCATGCCCTGTTTCCATACAGAAAATGAAAGTTATAAATCAAAGGAAAAAAGAAAGCAGCTGAAGTCCAGGAGGGGGTTGAAATACAATACAATACAATAGCAGAGTTGGAAGGTACCTTGGAGGTCTTCTAGTCCAACCCCCTGCCTAGGCAGGAGCCCTATGCCATTTCAGACAAATGGCTATCCAACATCTTCTTAAAGACTTCCAGTGTTGGGGTATTCACAACTTCTGGAGGCAACTTCTGTTCCACTGATTAATTGTTCTAACTGTCAGGAAATGTCTCCTCAGTTCTAAGTTGCTTCTCTCCTTGATTAGTTTCCACCCATTGCTTCTTGTTCTACCCTCAGGTGCTTTGGAGAATAGCTTGACTCCCTCTTCTTTGTGGCAACCCCTGAGATATTGGAACACTGCTATCCTGTCTCCCCTAGTCCTTCTTTTCATTAAACTAGACATACCCAGTTCCTGTAACCGTTCTTCATATGTTTTAGTCTCCAATCATCTTTGTTGCTCTTCTCTGCTCTCTTTCCAGAGTCTCCATGTCTTTTTTACATCGTGGCGACCAAAACTGAATGCAGTATTCCAAGTGTGGCCTTACCAAGGCATTGTAAAGTGGTATAAATAATTCAGCATTCAGCCAGCTGGTCTACTTTTAAAGATAAAAAGCAAAGTAAAAATTCAAAAAGCCGATGCATGTTTATAAAAACCTGAAATGCCAACAGGAAGATGCCCACGACTATCTGACTCCTCCCAAAGGAACTTGAATCTTCAAGACTCCCCTTCTCAAATGGGTCCACGGCTGTCCAAAAGTCATCTTAGATCATTCCTAAGTGCTCCCATTCAAATCCAGGGAGCAGCACTGTCAGAAAGCCACCTTAGGCAGCAAAATCAACAGATTGTCAGCAAGAGAGAAATATCCTCTTACTGTCCAGCAACCATCTTGGGTAGGAGAGTTTAAAGATATTTTTCTTGTGTCTTAGCTAAGGAAATAAGACAGGGACACAAACATCCTGTGTACCATAGGACCAAATTCGGGCCTACAAATAGGTTATCTAGAAATGAAATAGTTCGAAAGCTGTTTGTAGGTCACTTAGTGCAATGTCCTTGGAGTTCAGACCGGCTAATGTTAAGTTCAGATGAGAGCATTCTGATTGGCTGTGATGCGCCTCCCGGCTGGCGGAACAAAAAACAACCCTATGATTGGTTCTCCGTCTGACAAGCGGCTGTATAAATAGCTGTCAGACGGAGGGTTGAGTTCGAGTTGTAGTTGGCTATTGTTAAATAAAATAGAGTTGCAGCATTACGGTCTCCAGTCTCGTCAATTATATCCGAACATAAAACTTAGGTCAAACACTTCGTAATACAGGATAATCCAGAATGGGAGCATCCATAAAAGATGCATATTGGCCATCTACTGAAGACCTCTACTGAAGATGAACTTGATCCCTTGGGCAGCCATTGTACAGTTAAATTAATTCAGGTTAAGAATGTTATGTGAATACATCCTGTAGGGACAGTCCTCCCTCCCCCAACTCTCGCCGACTTAATACTAACTTGACTCCTGGAAACTGCCCAGACTAGTCCCTGCAGTTTTCTTGGCAAGGTTTTTCAGAAGTGGCTTGCCACTGCCTCCTTTTTAGGGCAGAGAGAGAGACTAGCCCAAGGTCACCCAGATGGCTTCATGTCTAAGGCAGGACTATTCTCCCTGTTTCTAACCTCTACATCAAACTGGCTATTT
Source organism: Rhabdophis nuchalis (assembly GCA_039707465.1). Classification (NCBI taxonomy): domain Eukaryota; kingdom Metazoa; phylum Chordata; class Lepidosauria; order Squamata; family Natricidae; genus Rhabdophis; species Rhabdophis nuchalis. The sequence goes on from CM077646.1 coordinate 165,363,417, forward strand.
AAATAGTAGTATTTTTATTGTTGGCTTGCTAACCTTGAATTCGCCTCGGATCATCTATCAAACCAGCGCAATAAACTTTAACCAGTTCATTAGACAATGCTTTGCTGAAATCAAAATACATTACGTCCACAATATTAACATAATGCATTATATAATAACCTGATTGAAAACACATTCGGCAGGAATTATTCTATTTATTTATTTATTTAATTTATTTATTTTGGATTTATATAACCGCACCCTCTCCCCAAAGGGACCCGGGGTGGTGCACAGGAAGTTAAAAAACACAACAGTATCACAATATAAATAGTTAAAATCAAATTAAATAAATTATCCCTGTGCTAAAATTTAAAGGTTAAAACATAATCCCATTAAAAACCCAATTAAAACAATTTATTATACAGACTGTAGGCTAGGTAAATAACTTAGGCCAAGCTGGCCTGATGAAACAAGAGTGTCTTTAATTTCTGGCGGAAGGTGCGGAGGTCCGTGGTTGTTCTGAGGTCGGGGGGTAGGTCGTTCCAGAGGTTTGGGCCCACCACAGAGAAGGCCCTTCCCCTGGGCGTCGCCCGCTGGCTTTGCCTAGTGGACGGCACCCGGAGAAGTCCCTCTCTGTGGGAGTGGATCGGCCGCAGGGATGTATGAGGTAGGATGCGGTCTCGCAGATAGCTAGGTCCCGTGCCATGGAGCGCTCTAAAGATGGTAATCAACATCTTGAAGCGCACCCGAAAGACCACAGGTAACCAGTGCAGCTCGCGCAGGAGCGGTGTTACATGGGAATACCTAGACGTTCCCAAGATCGCCCGCGCGGCCGCATTCTGGACCAGCTGTAGCCTTCGGATGCACCCCAAGGGGAGCCCCATGTAGAGAGCTTTTTATTTCTAGCCAAAGTTGCATTGTTTTCTATTAATTCCAGAAAATGTCGTTGCTATAATCTGTTTTGGTAAGTTCCCATACTGTACCGCAGTCACTTTAATTGATTTATAGCTTTATCTATCTTTCTTTTTTTTGTTAGATACTGTACTGCTCTCTTCCCACTTCTGTGGCATCTTACCCATTCCTCAAAACATCTCAGAAATGATTGATTTTCTGAGAACCCGTTAGCAAGTTGCTTTAATAATTGTCTGAGGCAGAAGTCTTGAATTCCTGATAAACACCTTATTATTTTTGAACCATATAGCCCTGATCTCAAACCAGCCATGGCACTTATTAATCAATATAATTTTCCTTTTGTCTTAAGAAGAACCAGGTTTACTTTTTTCCATTTTATTTTTTAACATTGACACCATCCTCATTGAGTGGACGAACTATGAATTCAATCCCTTTCTTCAAATACTCAAGATACTTTTGGGGGTTATGCTTCATGTTCCCCAGTCCTGCCTTGTTTTTAACTTTCTTTCTTTCTGTCTCTGTAGATGTGAACCAATTGTCCATACTTGCCTTTCCATTTATTAAACATGTTCTTTTAACAATTCTGGTGTCCAGAAAGCATTTTTGTGTAATTGTTCCTCGTACTGCGGTTGCTTATTAGTGACAGTGCTTGGATAAGTTGCTTTTCAGGAAGTCTAATGTATCTGAAGGCTTCTTTGCCTCTGAATATATCCAGCTAAGCCAATTTCCTGATATCCAAAGTACATATTTAATTACGCTTATTTCTACTATCTAGAAACAAAGTAAGCCAAAACCACTGCTTCTCAACTTTAGCAATTTTATAATATAGTAGCTGATAACTAGCGCTGCCCGGGTATTTATTTATCCCAACCCTCCTTCCATGAAGCTACAATTTCTAATATTGGATTTTCCCCCTTACCAGAGGGAGCCCCCTTGTGGAGTACTGTGAAGCCGTTACCATGGCAACTTCCATAGCGCTATACAGTAGAAGTCATTTTAAGGCAGTATGGTAGAAGCCATTTTAAGGCACAACAGGCTCTTAACAGAATACACACACCAAGGAGTGTTAGGGGTGTCTTACCCCTACAGTATGTGTTTTGAGAGGGTAAGTAATCCATGTACCAAGTTTGGTTGGAATTGCTCGAGGTGTTCCAGAGTTATGCTGGAACACACACACACACACATACACAGCCAAATATATGTGTGTGTGTGTGAGGTTTTTGAGCTGATCAATAAATAGATGGTCTCTGGTGATGAGCTGAAAGGCAGAAAAGGAAACAGTATGTCTCCTCCCTTAATTGGGGCCCTAACAGGGTGTTGTGGAACAATTATAGATACTTATCCTCCTGTCTCAGCTGATGCAATAAGAGACCCTGGCTGGCTGAATGGCTAAAGGCTCTTGCCTGACATGCAATACAGCCCCAGTTCGAATCCCAGTAAGGGTATGGTTAGCTGATGAGAGCTAAAAAGCTCGAAATAGATCTATACTAGAAACAGACATGATCTCCGGAACTTTAAAATATAAAATATATTTGAAAATATATTGCTCACGGAGCTTTTGTTAGCAACTGCTAACATCGTCAGAGTGTAAAAGCCTTAAAAGGATACTTGCCTTTATACAAGTATATAATAATATATATATATATATATTATTGATCAGCTCAAAAACTTAACATATACATACATACATACATACATACATACATACATACATATAGTGTTTCCCCGAAAACATACATACATACATAGTTTCCCCGAAAATAAGACAGGGTCTTATTTTCTTTTGACCCTTGAAATAAGCACTTGGCCTTATTTTTGGGGAGGTCTTATTATTTTTGAGGGGCAGGAGGCAGCGAGCATGGACACCTCATGGCTGCTGCTATGTTAGATTATTTTCAGGGAAGGCTTATTTTTGGGGGAGGGTTTATTTTAGCACTTGCAATCAAAAGCCCAATTGGTCTTATTAACCGGGGAGGTCTTATTTTGGGGGAAACAGGATACACACACACACACACACTTTAATTCTCAGAATTCCTCAGCCAGCATGCTGGCTGGGAAATTATGGGCGTTGAAGTCCGCATATCTTAAAGCTGTCGAGGTTGAATAACATTGATGCAAACTGATCTTCAAATCCTTCTGCAGAATTTTAAACTGTTCAAATTACTGTCTGGAAGACAACATAATATCTCCTTTCTCATCATCTACCTTTCTTCTCTGTATTGGATTATTTTTATTCGTGTCAGACTCTGTATCTATTTACTTGTTTTGGACCGAGCTCCATTGCAAATGTTTTCATAACCTCACATACAGTCTCTGCACTGCCTTGTGGAAAGGTAATTGTATTTATAAAAGATTTGATTCATTTTTTTATAAGGGGTATCTGTAATGCACTTAGTTAGTTTTCTGGGTGGCATTCAACTCCTTGATGCACGGAGTTGAATTTATTTTTTATACAGCTACACAGGAGGTCACAAATTCCAATCTCCGAGCTTCACAGTTCTCGAACAATTTTTGAAAAGGAGATGCTAACTTAGGTTTATGAGAGCAGAGCTACCACCCAAAAGATTTCTAAGACTTCCAGTTTCAGTTTCTCCCATTTTCCAAAACTTGAGTTGTGTTGAGTCACTCTTCAGTGATTGATTTGTGGTCATTTCCTGAGTTAATTTAATGTCAGATATTTTTTTTTGTCAACTAAGATGCTATTTTCATTGTTTTCCATCTACTTCCATCTGCTTATGCTATACGTTCAGAAAATCTACCACTGCCTGCAGTTTGAAATCTTAAAATGTAGAAATGAAAACATCCTACTGTCTTAAAAAAAAAACCTGGGATATAGCCGAGAGCTTTATGTATAACTTGAATGTATTAAAACCGCAGAGTCCCTCCAGATTCACTTAGGCCAACCTACAATCCCTCAAGGCAAACTATATATATAAAAAATCAGATGCCAGCTGTTTGCTGTCCCTTTTCCTATGTTCCATTTCTGAAATATCTTGCTCTTTTCTGCCTTTGATATCTCTTTGGTGTCATCTTCCTTAAGTGGATTTCATATAAAATAAAGAACGGGAAAAAGATTAATGCACAGAGATAATTATCCTGTAAGCTCTGCTTTACAAGAAAGGAGAATTCAATCCATTAGTTAACTTAGAACAATGTCCTTATTTTAATTAGATTTACTACAGATACTGGTAGACAGATCTACACACCATTACGCCTACATATAATTTTACCAGTTTGGCCACCTCACCTATGAAAAATTATCATGCATGCAATCATTTATTTGTTCTCCAAAGCCAAAGGGGGAAAAATACAAAATTAAAAAAAATAACAATATCAAATAAAATGCCTGATGGTTTCAAAGGTGTGGAAGCTGCAGCATTGTGCAAGCTGTGCTTGCAAGAAATTTCTAGGGGTTTTCATTGTTACACAGGATCAATGAATCAGGATCACCAGTTACGTGGCAGCACAGATTTATTGAAGCCTATACACAAGAAGATGACTTTACTCAGAAACTGAATGGAGAACTTGCCCACTTAGAATATTCAAATAGGAATAGGGTTTAGCAGACAAAGCTTGAGAGTGTACAGAGTTAAAATGTGCCATCAGCTTAGAATCGTTGCATTCCCAAAAATGCTCCAAATTCAACTCTTCCTGAATTCCATTGACCCTTATCTGGCACCAATTTATTGTTGGAAGTTTAGTGGACCAGATTCTTGGGTATAGGCTTGAGTAAATCTTCTATGCTGCAACCTAACTGTGGTCTTGATTCTTTGCACCCGATATAGAACGCTCTATTAAGGCATTTCCACTGTGCTTATAATGGGCAGTCCTGAACTACATTATTTTATTGGCTGCCTAACACTGGCTTGGCAAATAATTATGGAATTCATCTGTAGTATAGGTAGTACCTAAACGTACAACCACAGTTGAGCCCAACATATATGTTGCTGAGAAATTTGTTGTGTGAGTTTTGCCCCATTTCTCAATTTTTCTTGCCACATTCGTTCAGTGAATCACTGTAGCTGTTAAATTAGTAAACATGGTTGTTAAGGGAATCTGGCATCTTCCCCATTGACTTTCCTTCTCAGAAGGTTGCAAACGAGGATTGCATGATTCCAGGACACTGCAACTGACGTATATGTGGGTCAGCTGTCAAGCATCCGAATGTAAATCACATGACCATGGGGATGCTGCAATGGTTGTTAAGTGTGAAGAGTGGTTAGAAGTCACTATTTTCAGTGCCGTTTTAACTTCAAACAGTCACTAAATGAATTGTTGTTGAGGACTACTATAAAAAGGTACTGTATTTTTCAAAAGCATAAGACGCACCTTTTTTCCTCTAAAAAGAGGCTGAAAATCTGGGTGCGTCTTATACACTGAAGACAGTCATTTTTGACCTTTTGAAAACCCCAGCCTGTGTATCTTTTTAGCAAAAATGGATGCGCAGAGGGTTTGAGAGGCCCGTAAAGTACTCCTGGGGGGATGGGGAGGGCAAAAATGAGTGAAAATGGGCCCATTTTTCACAAATATGTAGGTGTTTTTGCCCTCCCAAGCCCACAGGAGCACCTTACAGGCTTCCCAAACCCTCTGCATTGCCCTGTTTTTTGTGAAAAACGGACCCATTTTTTGGCTTGTTTTTGCCCTTCCCAATCCCCAGGAGAACTCTATAGGCCTCCCAAACCTTCTACATGCCCTGTTTTTGCAAAACCAGGCCCGTTTTTCACCTCCCCCCCACATCACATTTGTGCCCTTCCTGGCCCCCAGGAGCACTTTGCAGGCCTCCCAAATTCTCTGCATGCTCCATTCTTCACAGAAAAAAGGGCCTGCAAAGGGTTTGGGAGGTCTGCAGAGTGCTTCAGGGGGCCGGAGAGGGTAAAAACGTTTTTTTTTTTAATTTATCTCTTCAAAATCTTGATGCATCTTATACTCCGGTACGTCTTATGGTCTGAAAAATTCAGTACATTCAGATGCTTGACAAGTTGACTCACATTTATGATAGTTGCAGTGTCCTGGAGTCATGTGATCCCCTTTTGTGACCTTCTGACAAGCAAAGTCAATGGGGAAGCCAGATTCATTTAACAACCGTGTTACTAATTTAACAACAAAACGCCAAGGGGGCGTTTCATCAGGTACGCCTGATGCGCCAATTGTGCCCCTTACTGGACCGGGCTGCCCTTCGCACAGTCACTCAAGCACTCGTGACATCCTGACTCGACTACTGTAATGCTCTCTACATGGGGCTTCCCTTGAGGTGCACTCGAAAGCTACAGTTAGTCCAGAATGCAGCCGCACGGTTGATCACGGGAGCACCTAGACACTCCCATATAACACCAATCCTGCGCGAGCTGCACTGGCTTCCTGTGGTCTTTCGGGTGCGCTTCAAGGTTTTGACGACCATCTTTAAAGCGCTCCATGGCTCGGGACCTAGTTACTTGCGAGACCGTCTCCTGCCCCATACATCCCTTAGACCAGTGGTGTCCAAACTTTTTTCAAAGAGGGCCAGATTGGATGAAGTGAACATGGTGGAGGGCCGAACATTTTTCCGAACATTCTTTGAACCATTACAATTAAATGCAAATAAATTATTTTATGCCAAGTTAATTGCAAATGACATACTTTTCATTTCATAACATTAAGATCAACTGACAGTTGAGTTTTCACAATGTATTGAAAATAAATTAAAAAAAAACTTACCTACCTCTTTCTCTTTCTTCCTCTCTCTCTCCATTTCTCTCGCTCTTTCGCTTTCTTTCTTTCTCTCTCTCTCTTTCTCTTTCTTTCTGTCTCTTTCTTTCTCTCTCTCTCTCTTTCTTCCTCTCTCGCTCTCTCTCCATTTCTCTCGCTCTTTCTCTTTCTCTCTCTCTTTTTCTTTCTTTCTGTCTCCCTTTCTCTCTCACTCTCTCTTTCTTCCTCTCTCCATTTCTCTCTCTTTCTCTTTCTTTCTGTCTCTTTCTTTCTCTCTCTTTCTTTCTCTTTCCTTCTCTTTTTCTTTCTCTCTTTCTCTCTGTCACTCTGTGTGTGTGTCTGTCTGTCTCTCACTCACTTAATCAGTCTCTATCTGTCTCTCCCTCCCTCTCTCTGTCTCTCCCTGTCTCTGTGTGTGTCACTCTCTCTGATTCTCTCCCTCCCTCCCTCCCTCTGTATGTCTGTCTCTCTCTCTTTCCCCGTCTGTCTCAGATTCAATCCGATTCCGATTCATTCTCTATCTGCGTCTCTCTCCGTCTCTCTCCCTCCCTCTCTTTCTCTCTGTCTCTGTCTGTCTCTCTGTCTTTCCCTCCCTCCCCTTCTGTCTCTCTCTGTGTCTGTCAGTCACTCCCTCGCCACTCGCAGCGGGCGAGGGAGCAGGCGGGGTGAGCACCCAAGGCTACCGTCATCTTAAGCACCACTGAGGCTGTCGCCCGGCAGGGGCGTCAGGCAGGGAAGCCGGTCGCATCTCCATCGCGGCTCCCTCCGGCAGACACCACGGCTTACGTTCTGAGGCCGCATGTCCGTCTTCCCTGCCTGATGCCCCTGCCGGGCGACCTTGTGCGGCGGGAGCTGCACGTTCTGGGGCTGCGTGGCTGGGAGGTGAACGCGCCAAGCGGACGTTCTGGGGCCGCACGTTCACCTCCCTCCCAGCTTCGCAGCCCCAGAACGTGCAGCGATGGAGGCGCGACGGGCTTCCCTGACTGACGCCCCTGCCGGGCGACAGCCTCGGTGGTGCTTAAGATGACGGTAGCCTTGGGTGCTCACCCCGCCTGCTCCCTCGCCCATGCGGGAGGAGGCGTCCATAACCTCCGTCCACCTCCCTCCCAGCCACACAGCCCCAGAGACAGAGGGAGGAAGGGAGGGCCACATTTACACAGAGCAGGGAGGGCTGTTGGAGGGCCGTATTAAACCGACCCCCGGGCCGCAAATGGCCCCCGGGCCTGACTTTGGACATGCCTGCCTTAGACCGATACGCTCCCAGAGAGAGGGTCTTCTCAGGGTGCCGTCGGCCGGACAATGCTGTCTGGCGACACCCAGGGGAAGGGCCTTCTCTGTGGCGGGCCCTGCCCTTTGGAACGACCTTTCCCCTGAACTTCGCACCATCTCCGACCTCCGCCTCTTCCGCAAGTGTCTAAAGACACATTTTTTTCATCTAGCCGGCCTAGCGTAACCTCTGCAATTGACTATTTTAGACAGTTTTAAATTTTTGGGGATTTTAATTTGGTTTTAGCACAGGACGGTTATTAAATAAGTTTTTTAAATTTTTTATTGATTTTGTATGTATTTTAAAATTCCTGTGCGCCGCCCTAGGTCCGTTTGGAGAAGGGCGGGGTATAAATTTAATAAAATTAAAAAAAAACAAAAAAAAAAAAAAACAACTGTAGTGATTTACTTAACCAATATGGCAAGAGCAGTTGTAAAATGGGGCAAAACCACTTAACAAATTTCTCACTTAGCAACATAAATTTGGGGCTCAATTGTGGTTGTAAGTCGAGGACTACCTGTAAATACAATGACATTTTGATATTACTAGGTAGCAGTACCAAAAAACCTAAGCAGTGTCAGACAAGATTAGCTTCAACGGGAGATCAGGAAAGCTGACAGCTATCGCTAGACTGGCAAAGCAGAAAAATAAATATGCTGGAAGAAGACAACTCTATTTCTTTACTGCTGCCCTAGAAAACTGCAAGTAATTATGCAACTAGTCACTTAGTGACTGTTCAAAAAAGGGACTTATGACCCAAATTCAAAATTCTGACAGTTGGGCCCCCTCCATGGTCATGTGACCGAACTGTTGAGCGCTTGGCAAAACATTTACAGCCATTTATAATACCCGGTGGTCATATTTTGTGATGGTTTTGTCAAAACCTGGCAGTAACTTCAGATGTTCATCAAAACCACATGCTTAGCAAACCATTCACTTAACAACCAGAGCATTCGCTTAACTAACCTGGGGTTCACTTTAGGACGGCTGCATTCACTTAACAACTGTTGCAAAAATGGGATCAGTTATGAACAGAAGAAACTGCAACCCACAGTATCTCTTGAATCTAGAAATAATTAACTTTGTTGTCTACTTCATTTTCTTTCTTCTAAAGATAAGAAGTCCATCAAGAGAATGGACTTTAAGTCCTTTCGACTGGGGAAGGTGAGGCAGCTTTTAAGGCTTGCCTCACATAAAAAGCTTGTAAGTCCACACCGTGCCATGTCTTTTACTATTGAACAGCAGCCAAGCAGGATTTGCAACCACATATGTGGTACTCAGAGCCACTCCAGAATTTGCCTCCAAAGTGCAATCTTTAATAGGCTACGGAGAGGATCATTAAATATGTGAGGAAGAGATAATGAAATTGCATATTCAGTAATTAATTTAACTAACAAATGAAATCAAAAGCAAGGTTGATATGCATCTACTTCCAGCAACTACAGAGCGAAGTCAAGATATATTTAGCACTGTCTGGTGATCAATTCAATTGCTTCAGTATAGATAAGTAAGAACTATAAGTTGGTAAGAGTGCCATTAATTCTGTAGCTCCAAGTTCCTTCCAGAGCAGAAATAATTGTATTGGAAACATGGATGGGACAGGGGGGAGGGAGACAGGGCCCAGGGGGAAATAAAAGCATAGATGTCTTCTTACAATAAGAGTCCCTCAGAAATTGATGAGCAGGTATCCTCCCCTAAACACTGGGAGAATCAAGCGAGAGGAAAGCAGTGAAAGGCCTTCAACTATTCTGCTGTTAAGGTCAATAAGCATTCAGATTTGTCCTCATTTCCTGTCCACGGAGGGGGGAAATTGGTGCAAGGTGTGAATGCTTACAGCAGGGGTCTCCAACCTTTGCCACTTTAAGTCTGAAGGACTTCAGCTCCCAGAATTCTCCAAAGAATTCTTTGGAGAATTCTGGGAGCTGAAGTCCTTCAGACTTAAAGTGGCAAAGGTTGGAGACCCCTGACTTACAGTATATGTGTGCATAAGTGCATATGTAGTTTCCACCTGAATGTTTCAGATGGTGGTGGTAAGGTTTGAAGATCACCTATCCCTGCCTTACTAAAAGGTTCATTACCCAAAGCTGTGGTACCACGTCAAATTGAAGTGTCACTTTAATAATAATAATAATAATAATAATAATAATAATAATAATAATAATAATAATAATAATAATAATAATAATAATTTAATTTAATTTATAACCCGCTCTCTCTCCCCGAAGGGACTCGAGGCGGGGCACAGAAAATTTAAAATACATATAAAATCACAAACATAGTACAATATTAAAATAAAATTAAACTAACCCTGCGCTGAAATCCCATATTAAAACTAAAAATTAGTCGTTAAAAACCCTAAAAACAGTTGATTACCCCAGGCCGGCCAAGCAGAAAAGGTGTGTTTTTAATTTTTGACGGAAGGAGCGGAGGTCCGTAGTTGTTCTAATTTCGGGGGGAAGGTCGTTCCAGAGGGTTGGGCCCGCCACAGAGAAGGCCCTTCCCCTGTGCGTCGCCCGCTGGCACAGCCTAGTGGACGGCACCCGGAGAAGTCCCTCTCTGTGGGAGCGAATCGGCCGCAGGGATGTTTGGGGCAGGATACGATCACGCAGATATACTCTCTTTGCATACAAAAATGATGGAAAGTCTGAAGCCAGTCGTGGTAGGATAACATTCAAGCCAAGGTATTTATCATTTGCAAAGAAACTCAGATCTTTTCAGGTCATCCCAGTGGGACACAGTCAAGCAGAGAGCTATTTTTTTCCAACGCCGTGCAGAGACCAATTAGTAAGAGAGGCTATTAAAATAGACATTTCATAATGTCAAGCTTTGTGCATGTTCTGTAGTTCACAAGTGGGCTGGATTTCATTTAGCCGACATTCCACTAACAGGTAGTAGCATTTTCATTTGCTTCTCCATACATTTCTGCAATTAATGGGACAAACAGTTTTGCCCAGATGGCAATGTTATGTGTGCACTGCAAAAAAAAAAAAAAAAAAAAACCCAACAAAAACCACAGCCATTTCACAGCAGATGGTGACAAAGAATTAAAAATGTGCAAAACTAAAAGAAAGAGAGAGGGAGAGGATGGATTTGCAACACTCCAAATCTCATGGTGAACATAATTACCAAGTTTAATTGCAAGTGGTGATGAGTCAGACATGAAACTGTCCCAGATAGCATCCCGGGGAGAATCTTATCTTTATTCTACCATAGGTAAGGAATATATCAATGGAAAACTGTCCTAGTTCTCTAATCCTAAAAGAACTGGTCTGTAGGCAGATTGCAGATTATCCCTATACAGAAATGGTTCTCCAACTTGGATGTGTATGATGCAGAAGAATTGGATGGTGACTTTGGTTGCACATTTATTTACACATTATGTTCTCAGAAACAAGGCAAAACACCAGAGCAATACAGAGCCCAAAAACTCTAAAACAGTGATGCCGAACTTTTTTGGCACCAAGTGCCCAAACCGGAACACGCATGCATGCGCATGCTGGAGCAGCAGAAACACATAGACCAGCTGGCTGCCACAAGCATGGCTGTTTTGGGGCTGTTATTTGCTGTTTTTAAACTGTTTTTCAGGCCATTTTGGGACCATTTGGGGGACATTTTCATAGGCTGTTTTTGGCCTCAAAATGCCCCCAAAATGCCCCCAAAACAGCCTTGAAAATGGCCCCAAAACACCCCAGAAAATGGTCCAAAATGGCCTTTTTGGGGGCTGCTTTTTACTGTTTTGGGGGCTACTTTAGGTCATTTTCCGCCACCTGCGAAGACCAGCTCGCTGGTGTGCATGTGCACACAGAAAAGCAGAAGAGCAGCTGGTGATGGTGCGCATGCCCACAGCGAGGGCTGTGTGCCACCTCTGGCACGCGTGCCATAGGTTTACCATCACAGCTCTAAAACATATTTCTTGTGAAAACAAGCTATCAATGTGCAGAATGTGCTCTATAGGGGAGGAAGAAGAAAGGATCTCTTTTCAAGTTACAGTAAATTGTAAGTGAGGATATTTTAAGACAGCCAGTTTAGTCTAGCAATTTAGACATCAGACTAGAAAGTAAGAGACCATAAGTTCAAGTCCCACCATGAAAACCCTGAAAACCAGCTGGGTGATGTTGGGCCAGTCACTCTCTCTCAGCCCAACTCACCTCACAGGACTGTGCTTGTTGTGGGGAAAACAGGAGGAAGAAGCTGTGCTAGAGATGTTTGCTGCCTTGAGATATTTGTAAAAATAATAAAGATAGGAAAGAAATAACAAATGTTCCTTACATTTTTTCCCCTTGGCTTTTCTGTGCAATAGGAAAAGCCATAGTTAGCAGATAGTATCCAAGCACATCTAGTAAATCTTGAAGGTTCTAATATCCACATTTTGTTTTTCCTGAAGGGCCAAGAATGATGCCATTTAATTTAATTTTACAAAATTTAATAAAATCAAATAAAATGTCTACAGCATTTATATTTAAATTGGGCAAAGTCCCAACTTCAAACCTAGATGTGGACAAAACTGTATTATAATTACCCTGTTTCCACCAAATTAAGACCTCCTCGGATAATTTATTTTATTTATTTATATATTTATTATATTTATACCCCGCCCTTCTCCAAGCGGACCCAGGGCGGCGCACAGGAATGTTAAAATACATACAAAACATAATAAAAATTTAAAAAACTTATTCTAATAAATCCTGTGTTAAAACCGAATTAAAAATCCCAAATTTAAAACTATCTAGAAGTCAGTAATGGAGGTTACGCTAGGCCGGCTAGATGGAATAGATGTGTCTTCAGACACTTGCGGAAGAGGCGGAGGTCGGGCTTTTGAGCGCTTGCACTAAAATAAGCCCTCCCCCAAAATATTGCAACATATCAGCAGCCATGAGGTGATCACGCTCACCACCTCCTGCACCTCAAAAATAATAAGACCTCCCCGAAAATAAGGCCAAGTGCTTCGAGTAAACACAGTACATTTAAATATTTGTTTTCCTTCCATTGCAGCATCTTGGGCTCTTATGGGGACTCCTCCAGAGAGGAGTGTTTGGGGCCTGACACCTTTCAAATGAAATTGACCATCATTTCTGTGCCTCCTTCAAACTGGATGGTAATATTTATAGTCCCAATGAAACTAAAGGGCCTGCAGCTGGGAAAACCACCAGAGCCTCTTAATTCTTCAGCTCTCCTCATCCTTGTTTCACTGCTTGTTCACCTGAGACCAGAAACACTCACAGAACAAGGAAGAAAGAGTATATTTGCTTAACACTCCTCCTCAATATGGTTAGACAAGTAGAAAAGTAGTGACAATGTGTAGAGAAAGAGGGAGACCACATGGATGGCATTTTTCTCAAGGCTATGCAGTTTCTCCCAGATAAGACAAAAAAGATCCGTTGTGGGTATTGACCGCAAATTATTGGCAGAAGGGCTGCAACCTTTAAACAGCTTGATTGGTTTAATGTGATAATCAGTGGCTTTAATATTTAATCAGAAAAGCCGAGATCAGAAAGCTGACGTATCCATTTCTCGAATTCTCCATCTGCAAGTGCCCTAAATCTTGCCTTTCTTGTATTTTAAAATATTGGCAGGTACTTCCCAGCAGGCTTTTGGGAGAGATAGCTGGGAGGATTATTTTAAACCTACATTTATCCTGTAAACGTGCTCTGCACAGCATACTGAGATTTTAAACTGTGCATTTCATGCTTGGAATCCAGAATGTAGGTGGAAAAAACCCCCAAGAAACAAGGGGAGGGGGGACCTCAAGCTTGTTATAGGTGATTTTAAAAATCATGAAAACAATGAGAAATTTAGTGACTCTTGCTGATGCAGCTTTTGGAACACATCTGGCTGCTCTCAATATCCCAAATTTCCATAATTATTTAAGGTGACTCATTCTTATCCCTGGAAAGACTATGCTGGGATATCCAGCTTAGAAAAGCTTTTACTGATGGAGTCCCTAAAAATACATTTACAAAATAAATAGACACCAAAGAATTTGCTTAAAACTGTTGGGAGGGCATGGGGTGGGTGGGAGGAATATCATCCCAAACTACAAAGTAAGATGACACCTCATTTAGAGACTTAGTTCAATTACGCTGTTTCTAAAAGAAAACCAAATTACTAACGACAACCATACACTGAACTATACATCTAAGAGAGATGATTTAAGCTGCAGTCAGCAAAACAATCCTAAATAAAAATAAGATGCAGCATCTTACTGGTCTTCTAGTGCAGCATGATCTATGACAATAACCCAATATGTTTGCACTGAAAATGCAAAGAAATTGCAGTAGGCAAATGGTTCCAATTTGCAGGTATGTCATGAGCTAGAAGAAAACACATCCCTGTTTCAAAGTCTCCTGCTTGGGCAGGGAGTTGGATTAGATGACCTGCAAGGTCTCTTCCAACTCTGTTAATCTGTTACTTCTAACTTCAAAACAACATTATCTGAACAATGATGTGGCAGTTTCACATACATAACACTAAGCAATAGTTTTCTTAAGCATGATTTGCATATTAAATTGAAATTAACTGGATTCACCAACACTTAAAGTATAAGCCATTGTAGATTTCTTTGCATAAAACATTAAACTAAGATTAAACCGATCACATTATGTATTACATACTGTGTTAAGCTAATGATTGTTTCTAATTATCTTAGTACTGTTTTTGAGTTCTTAAGATCCAAGGCAAAGCAGTCCAACTACCAAAATCTGAACCTACAGTATCAGGTGGAATTAACTGATTCCACTTAATTTAAAATTGGAATAACATCCTGTTGTCAGAGATAGAGGTAGGGGATTCCAATTAAATATATTTATACTGTACAAAATTATTTCTTTATTCTACATGGCAATGGGTAAAGAATAATGTTCTATATAAGAGGCAAAATTATTCTTCCAGAAATAATGAAATATTATGAATGCTATATCTGGAGATTGTCATAAACATGACTCACATTTAGTCAAGAACAGAAGAAACTTCCTACACCAAAATAAAACTGCCATTTTATTGTGTACGTTAATAGGATGTAACCCTGCATCCCTTTGATGTAAAGCATAAAGAACATCATCTACTTTAGTAGATATTTGCTACTTTGCTTCCTTCTGGTTCAACAAATAGCAAAATTTACAATTTCAGAAGTTTCCTGTAATTATTGTTTCACAGGGAGGGCAATGCTGTGCTATATTTTTTCCCCAAACCCAGCAGAATATTTAAAAATAAATGAAGGGGCTCTGCCTGCCTGTCTGCCAGCAGGGGAATTTTCACAACACAGAACAGATTAAGGCCAAATTTGATTTTTGTTTGTATGTTGGGGGTCAGGTTTAAAAATGAGTCAGATCTGGTCAAGAGCTACCAAGGAGGAAAAAAATAATAAATTTCTCCAGTGCCTCTCTAATTTAATTTTAATTTAATTTAATTTATTTAGATTTATAGAATCTATAGGAGAGGCCAACTGGATGGTACCTTGGAATGCTGACAACTGTCTCATTCTAAGCTTTTCTCTCTCCTCATCATGTGACCCAGAGTTCTGATGCTATTAAGCAGGGGTGTCAAACTCAAGGTCTGTGGGCTGGAACTGGCCCCCGAGGTGTTTAGATCTGGCCCGCAGGGGAAACAGTGAAGGACCAGCCCGTGGTGCCTCTGTGTGGCCCTCCCGAGCTCTGTTTTTGCTGGCAGAGGGTTGTAGCAGGCTGTCATGGACAAAAACGGAGCTCAGGAGCCTGTTTTTGCTGGCAAAGCACTCGATCTACCACAGGCGCCCCTGACACAAGTGATGTCCAGCTGGCTATGCCCCCCCCTGGCTGCTCCAAGGTCAAACACAACCCTGATGTAACCCTTCATGAAATTGAGCTTGGCATTTCTGCCATTAAGGGATCAAAATGAATTCCAGAATCCAGGATCTGCTGATCCCTTTCTTGTTTTTGAACAATGCTATATTATATTATATACCTGCTGCACAACAGAGAAATGTGATAATTTGCCTGCCTTCATGTACTAAAATAAAAACCAAAGGCTCTTTCCTGGCATTTTCGATTTGCAAGAGAAACCTGCTCTACCAAAGAGAAGCGCGAGACATAAATGTAAGTTGTTGTTTTTTTAAAAACTTTAGTTGCTTTGTTCAGATTATTTCAGAGAAAACCTTGGCTTGCTTTTGCAATGAATCTGGCAAGAGGAATAAAGAAATAAAAGCTATTTTTTGAACTCTCAGCACACGGGAAGAGGTATATTTTCGCCTGCAGTGCAAAACAAAGCAACATATTACTACAACATTAAATTAAATGTTTGCAATGTATTGACATTTCCATGTTAGAGAAAAGAGAAGGTGATATCTAGTAATACTTAGTCTGCTATTGCTGATTAATAGAATTTCAATGTTAGTAGGTAAATCTACTAAACATTTGTTGTGGAGTCCTTGCTGCTCTCTGAGCTTGTTTTCTTGCAAATGTTTCAATACGCAACTACCCAATGTCTGCAAGAAAACAACCAAGCTCTTAAAGAACCAAGGACTCCACAATTCAACTGAGCTACAAGTATTATCTTTTATTGATAAATATTTGTTTCCTCCACTTTAAATAGATGAAGTACCGGTATAATACATTTAATAATAGTTTGAACATAGATTTTCAAAAAGGCAGGCACAGGGCCAATACCTTGCCCTCCTATCCTAATATCTAAAACGGTGAATTAAAAAAAATGGATTACACATAAAATTTTAAAATAAGGAGTAGTGCAACGGATGCATACATTACCCATTTATTTTATAATTCTGTAGTCTGGTTATATATCAGGCAGTGAACATCAAAACAGAAGTAAAATAATCCTTGGTATAATATCTAATAACTTCAGACTCATAATAGAAACCTGCCTATGATGGATGGCTACAATCTGCTGGGCTTAAGGCATGCTTAGAAAACAGTTTTCAAATGCAAGAAAGGATGGGGACAAGTATTTTGGGGGATGATATCTTCCAAAGCTTGGAGCCGTTTTAAGTTAACCCAAGTGAAATGAGTTCATTTTTAGATAGGTTATTCTAAGCAAATCTATCAAGTTACCGTAAGCCCATGATGGTGAACTTGTGGCACGCACAGCCATCTCTCCAGGTACATGGAGCCGTCACCTGTTGCTCTTCCCGGTTCTGGCATGCTAGCCAGCTGGTCTTCATACGCGTGGGAGCACCAGAAACCAAAAGAGCAGCCGTCCAGTGTGCACGCACGCACCAGGAATGATTTTCGTTTCCGGTGTGCACATATGTGCTGGCCACCTAATCTTCTGGTTTCTGGTGTGCATGCATGCATGAAGACCAGCTGACCAGTGTGCATGTGCTGGCCGGAACTCACAAGGAGAGCAAGAGCATCTCCTTTTCCAGTGGGCGCTTTGGCACTTGGTGCTAAAAAGTATCATGCATGCTCCCATTTTGGCACTCAGTGCTGAAAAGGTTAGCCATCACTGCCCTAAGCAAATAAAAAAAGATCTGCAACCCCTCCAGCATTGCACCTCCAGACAAACATAATAAACTACAAATGGAATAGCAGTACAGGTGCTGAAAGTAATCTGATCCATGATTTTTTTTGTTTCTCACGAGTTCTCCCTTTTTGGCATTACTTAGCTGTTTTAAAGAATGTAGTATATTCATCTGAATGGAAAATAATCCATCCCAAATGAAAATGTATATCAATATTACTGTTATTTGATTGGTTAATGATATTGTTTACTTGTTAATAATGTGATTAGTGTGGAAGATTTTAACTGGCTGATTTTTACTTACAGTATGGCAGTAGCATGGATGTTTTAAGGCTCAGGTTATGATTTTAAATCATCAAATATCCCAGCAGTGTAATATGAATGGGACAAACAAAGAAACAAACAAACAAGATTCCTTCCATCTCTCTCTTCCTTATACAAGGAGCTCATGGCCAGCTACAAGGCTATCTTCATCTCATGGCTCATCCATCTCTCAATCTGACCTTCGTATCAATCCAGGGAGCGGGAGGGAAGTCAGAATGAGAAAGGGTATCCAATCCAGAAGTGAAATCCACTTACCTTTGCTACCGGTTCAGTAGCAATGTGAGAGCCCACGGATACGCAGGATGCAGGATCTTCCACACCTGCATAGAGTGCGCCTGCAAAGGTAAGCGAACACCAAATTTTTTTGGGGGGGAGGGGATGACACATGCTGTTCCATGTGATTTAGATTAACTAGAAAGCAGGAAATTCTGATCGCCAGAAAAACAGGTTCGCCCAAACCGGTAGCATTTTTTTTCCTACCGGTTCGTGAGAACAGGTAGTATTTTTACTACCTGTTCAGGTGAACCGGTCCAAACCCGTAGCATTTCACCCCTGGTCCAATCTCACATGGCTGTGGCGATCTGAACTGAAATCTCCTGTGCAAAGGATCTGGATTACATACAAATCCCAGTTCATAAGGTTTATTGCTGAAGCCAATACCTAAGGCTTTAGTTAACTAACATACAATACTTAATTGGCACCAGATAAGGTCATTGGAATTCAAGAGGGGTTGGACCTAGATCATTTATGAGAATGTAAGGACTCTAGGCTGATGACTCACTTAACTCCACCCTGCCAACTCTGCCCGCTTTTCTAAATGAAGTCTCCTTAATTTTAGGATCATAGCCGGTACATTTGCCTTACACCAGCAGTCCCCAACTTTTCCAGTTCTAGGGGCCTGTGCTGGAAGTAGCACTGATGGGGAGGGGGGGAGAAAAGATGGTTCTGTGCAAGAGGCGTGTGTGTGTGTGTGCTCGCCCACTGCTTGTGCAAATGGAGTTTTGCCCACTCACCCACCGCTTGTGCGGCCCAGATCCCAACAGGGGTTGGGGACACACACACACCCTTATACAATAGCATTTACATATATACGTATTATAATATTACATCAACACTTCATTCTGGAGTCTCTAGGAGGCTAGAAATATACTCTCATTCACCAGCTATCTGAGCATGTGTGAACATCTATTACACAAACAGTGCCTCTCAAATCCTGCCAAGAGGACTGTGGACAGAATAATTCAGCAGGCACTAAAGCAATGCCACAGCAGGATTATTTTTAGAACAGTTATCACATAATATTTGAAACTGATTAGCTCTAATTATCACATTTTGTTGCTATGTTGGTCCATAACCAAAATAAAAATTTTGGTTTGATATATTTGTTATGAATAATTCATGGATGAAGACAAGAAACGGTCATCATCAACAATAACTCAATGATTCATCCAAATTTCCTATATAGGACACCCCCCAGCTATACCGGTATTACCTGATCTTATTTTACAGCATTTTCTATGCATAACGTTTTAGATAGCAGAGGTATTTGTCAAAATGTACACACGTTAAACCCATGCTCACTCAACAATCCTTTTCAAGCACACTCTTTTTTACAATCCTCTAATTGTTACTAACAGGATAGTGTTTTCTTTGTACTTCTTGAGATTATAGTCAGGCACTCACAAAATTATAAATAATAGAGGAGAACCAGCATTTTCTCTCCACATCAGGATTGCCATGCAACACGATTTTTAGAATGAAGCTGTTCAGGACAGTATGGATAAGAGCAATGTGGTACATATGGCTTTTACCACCACATTTAATAGCCTTTAGTCTTTAGTTTGTTGCTAAGTATGTAAAATGTAGAGAAAGCAGGGAGGGAAAGGGTGTTGAAAAGCTGTTGCGGAATTTGTGTCCTTTGGCCTTGATCTCCTCATTCCTTAATTTCAGATTTCACAGGATTTAAGCAATGTTTCCGATTATGTGATTGAATGAAAGATCTATAGCTTTCAAGGATTTTGAGGCAGATTTTCATGCACAAAAGACTAAGTATGGGAGCAGACGTATCTGATCTTTTGCTCCAAATGTTTATTAAAAGCTACTACCACTTACTGTATTAGCAACAGACTGGAGAGAAAAAAGGAATAAAATATGAAGCAGTTACCCTTTCTTTTTTGCCCCAGTGCTGCAATTGAAAAACATCACCAGATGTCACTTTTCAATCCCCCCACCCCACTCCTGCCGCCCTGATGCTTTGAAGGCTACAGTCACATAGCTAAGCCCCCCCCCCCTTGCAGTCGATGGGGCTTCCTGAGTAGACAGATGCAAGATTGCTCTGTACAGCTAATAAAACAATTGGAGCTCGGATTCGAAACCTATAAATAGCAGAAGGAAAAGCGCTCCGACTTTTTCCTAAAGTAGAAACAGGGCGACACCATTGCTTTTCCAACTCTTTTGCTTTCCTTGTTTATATAGACCCCGTAATAACCACCAATCCGTCTGCAGAAAAACCTCCAAAGGCGCCCAGAAGATCCTTTGCGTCGGATTTTAAAGATAATAGGAGCCACCATAAATGGGATCGCCTTTGCCTTTACACACGGCGCAGGTCTCGGTTTTGCTGGCAGCGCTTCACCTTTCTCGAATTTTCTCATTGTTTATGTATTTAGGGTCGACCTCCGGCCCTGAACAGAAGCTCCATAGCTGCGCTCGGGCTCCAAAGAGTTTCTTCTTTTTTCCCCCGCGCAGTTCGCTCCGAGCACTCGCGAACTCCCTGCATTTCTCCTTTCCGTTCGCTGCCCGCTCCTCCGCCCCATCCACAGCCCAACTCAGCTTCGCCTCTCGCTTCTCGCTTGGAGAGGAAGTCCCGTTCTTTTTTCACCTGCCTCAACCTCAGAGCACCCACTTCGGGCTGCGAAACCCCCGTTTCGCGCCTCCTTACACCACCCCCACCCCTCGCAGCCTTTTGACCGGGTCAAGTTGTCGCCCGCCACCGCCTCCTCGCCCACCCATCCCCAATGCTCAACTCTTCAACTCCCAGGGGAAGCTGAAAAGACGCGCCCTCCTCCAGGCGACCACAGCCCTTCGTCCTCCTCAGCCTTCCTCTGGATGGCATGAACGACCTTCCCCTAAAAGGGGTTTATCCTGACAGGGAGCACGTTTCCCACTCTCCCACCAACCCCCCCCCCCCGCACGCCTCCCCGTTCGCCCCAGAGAGATGTACCCCGGAGGTGGGTTGCTTTTCCCGACGGTCCCGTTTTCTCAAAACCCAGAAACGCCGCCTTTTCCATGCCTCCCCTCCTACCCCATCGCACCCACAGCTTCCCCTGCAGCCCGTTGCCCTCCCCTGGGACTAACCCTGTCCCCTTCCCCTGATTCCACCCCTCCCTCCCCACTAGCCTGATATTCCCAAGACTTCCTCCGCCACCTCCTCCCTCTCTTAAAACAGCCTGTCCCGGTCCCCCGGCAGGCTCCGACATCCAAGCGACGGGTCGTCCTGCAAAGCCTGCCAGAAAAGCTTTAATTCTCCATTTCAACCCCCATCCCCCATTTATTTGGGAGGGAAAGACTCCCCCCTGCCGCCCCCCCCCCCCAAGACCCACTTCTTTTTGAGCCAGCACCAACTTCCCGACCGTCTGCCAAATATCCCGATGGATCGATCGGGCTCCCTTGGCTTAAACCCCTCCATTATTTTGGGTGAGACCCCTCCCCGATCGGACCCCCCCCCCAAATAATATCTTTCCACAGACCACATACAACCCCCGTCTTCCCCTCGTTCCCTTGCGCCCCGTTCCCTGTTTTCTTCCCCCCCCCCCACCTCTCTCTTTATCATAAATATATAAATTATGCTAATTAAGACCATTGCATATTCACCGAACCGGGTCCCCCCCGCCCCCCGATCCACGCCATACCGGCCCGCCGCACCCCCACTCACCGCTGTGCAGCCGGGAGAGAACGCTTGCCCTCCCCCCCAGCCCGGGCTGGGGCTCCGCCGAGCCGATCTCCCCCACCTCCCCACACTTTTTTTCCTTGGAAATGATTAAAAATTCATCTCACAGCAGCTGGAGCGAAGGTTGCTGCACACACAAAATGGGGGGAGGGCACCCCCCCCCCCAGGCCCAGCCGGCCTCAAATCCTGCGGGAACCGCAGCCCCTGAGGGTTTGCATCAGGGATGCCCCCTCCCCATCTCCAGGCACAGCCAGCGAAGCTCTTGCCCCGCCTGGGGGGGCTGGAAGGCAGGGGCAGATTTGGAGACTCGGGATTTTTTAGCTGCTGCGTCATGAACATAATTTATGCAAAGGCCTTTGCCGCATCCTGCATAGCCCCGAGGTTGCCGCTAGGTGGAGCAGAAAGCCCCCTCCCCTTTCCAGTCGGCTTCCCCTCCCGCCCGTCCCATTTCCCCACCCACAACTCGCAACGCCAGGAAGGCTTCTTGTGCATATATAATATATTCCTTCTCTTTTCCTTCCCCTCTCCCTTTCTTATCAAGTCAGAGAAGGGGGTGGGGGTGGGGGGGATGAAAGCTGCCCAAACTGAAGGTATTTCAGTAGCGCGTGTTTTTGATGGTGTCTAAACCTCTCAGCTTCAGACTGTAATGTACTATAAAGGCAGATCTGATCTTCCCAATCCCGCCAAATGCTTTTTGGAGGAGGTCTGGGTAATTTTTTTTTTTTTTAAAGTTCAACTGTATTACTGCAGTCAGCCTGACAAAGGACAGATAAACAAACTGCAATGACCTAGAGCAGGGGTCTGCAAAGTTGGCTCTTTTAAGACTGGTGGACTTCAACTCCCAGAATTCCCCAGCCAGCAGCTGCCTGGGGAATTCTGGGAGTTGAAGTCCACCAGTCTTAAAAGAGCCAACTTTGCAGACCCCTGACCTAGAGCAGTGAGGACTAACCTTTTTTGGCTCGCATGCCAAAAGCAGGGGGAGCGCAGGGCGGGGGGTGTCATGGGTGGGAGTGCCACACCCATAATGCTATGTCGTCTTCCGGGTGCGCTTCAAGGTGTTAATTATCATCTTTAAAGCGCTCCATGGCTCGGGACCTAGCTACCTGCGGGATCGGATCCTGCCTCATACATCCTCACGGCCGATTCGCTCCCACAGAAAGGGACTTCTCCGGGTGCCGTCCACTAGACTTTGTCAGCGGGCGACGCCCAGGGGAAGGGCTCTCTCTGTGGCGGGCCTGGCCCTCTGGAACGACCTTCCCCCCGATATTAGGACGACCACGGACCTCCGCTCCTTCCGTCTTAAATTAAAAACTCATCTTTTCTGTCTGGCCGGCCTGGGATACTCTCTCTGTCTCTGGGGCTTTATTGGGTAGCTTTTAGTATAGTTTAGTTTTAATGGGGAATTTTAGCGCAGGTTAGGTTTAATTTGTTTTTAAGAAATGTCTGTATATTTTTATTGTTTTTATTCTACCTGTGCACCGCCCCGAGTCCCTATGGGGAGAGGGGGCGGTTTATAAATATTAAATTATTATTATTATTATTATTATTATTATTATTATTATTATTATTATTATTATTATTATTATTATTATTATTATTATTATATGTGCGCGACCCCCAGCTTTTGGCACGCTTTTTTCACCCTCCCCAGGCTCCAGAGGCTTTCTAGGAGCCTGGGGAGGGTGAAAACAGCCTCCCCTCACCTCCAGAGAGTGAAAAACAGCCTCAAAAGAAGGCCTAAATCAGCTGGCCAGCGCACACATGCATGCTGGAGCTGACAGAGCAACGCCTCGCGTGCCCTCAGAAATGGCTTCGCATGCCACCTGTGGCACCCGTGCCATAGGTTCGCCATAATGGACCTAGAGATTTAAAGCAGAAATCCAGTCGTGGTGTACAGTATCCTAGTCTAAAACTAACTCCCATTAGTATGCTGCCAATATTCTTTCTCCAGCAAAGGTTTGTGCTGTAGCTTAAGCAAAAATTCAGTTCTTCCATGCCTGAGTATTTCCACTGCTACAGATAGACTATATGGTTGATTTACATTGGGAGATGGTTGGAAATTCAGTACAAAAAAAAATACCTATAGGTTCAGCAAAGGTAAGGTAAAGGTAAAGCCCCTCACATGTATGTGCTAGTCGTTCCTGACTCTAGGGGGTGGTGCTCATCTCTGTTTCAAAGCCGAAGGGCCAATGCTGTCCAAAGACGTCTCTGTGGTCATACGGCCAGTATGACTAAACACTGAAGGTGCACAGAACTTCCCACCAAAGGTGGTCCCTATTTTTCTACTTGCATTTTTATGTGCTTTTACTGCTAGGTTGGCAGAAGCTGGGACAAGTAATGGGAGCTCCCTCTGTTACGTGGCACTAGGGATTTGAACTGCTGACCTTTCTGATCGACAAGCTCAGCATCTTAGCCACTGAGCCACCGCATCAGCAAAAGAGAAGAGGAAAAAAGAAAGGAAAAGAAAGAAGAAAAAAGGAGGGAAGGAAGGAAAGAGAAAGAAAGAAAAAAAGAAAGAAAGAAAGACCTGTACAGAACTGTATTGCAGTTTGCTTGATAAGAAAAGTAGATAATTCTGGTGTCTCCTGGGAAATAATAAACTAATCTCCCTTTTTCAATGGCAAATTGTCAATTACTTGATAGGCCAAGTCAAGGGACAGATTTGGCAGTGATCCCAAGAATGTGCCTTACAGGTAGTACTTGACTACCTGTAATTTTGAGCCCAAAATTTCTGGTGTTACGCAAAACAATTGTTAAGTGAATTTTGACCCATTTTATGACTTTTCTTGCCACAATTGTTAAGTGAATCTGGCTTTCCCATTGACCTTTCCTTGTCAGGACACTGCAGAAGGTGATCACATGAGCCTGGAAACACGGCAGCCATCCTAAATATGAGTCATTTGCCAAGCACCCAATGCGACAATGGCTGTAAGTCTGAAAAATGGTCATAAGTCACTTTTTTCAGTGCCTTTGTAATTTTGAATGGTTACTAAATGTACTGTTGTAAATCAAGGATTACCAGTATAATAGTAGGGTAGAATAACAAGTTTGAAAGTCCTTCAGAGATTTCCTCTTCCCCATTTATATTGAACAAAATCAAGGGAGGGTTATTTTGAGTTTCTCGTGCTTTCTCTCAGAATGGAGTCATATTTTCTCCAAATTCCCTTAAGGGTTGGCTCATTTCTTCCTCATTCCCAAAATCAGGTCTCCGTTCCTTCACATTTCTACCCACAGAGACCACAATTCAGGTTATTTCTTTACACTGCTTATCTATCTTATTCTGTGATTCTAAAGGACAAATCATAAACTTGATTTTGGAATTTAGTGACGAGAAAAGATGATCGCCCCAACTTTGTAAATCAGCAAAAGAGACAATATATGATAACTTGGTTACAATTTTGTATTCCAGATATGACCCAGAAAGGGGTCATTGTGGGAGGTTTAGTTTAATAGAGAACCATTCAAGATTTCTACACAATATTTCAATCAGCATAGATAAATTATCACATGAATAAAAGTGTTTGCATATGAAAGTAGTCCTCGACTTATGACTTACAACCAGAGGTGGTATTCAGCCGGTTCAAACCAGTTCTGGCATACTGGTAATGGAAATTTTGAGTAGTTTGGAGAACCGGAAAATACCACCTCTGGCTGGCCCCACCCTCCCGCCCCCGTCATTCTCTGTCCTATGTTCCCTTGTTTTTTTAGCTCAGCTGATTCACATAGGAGAGCAGATTGCCGCGCCTCAGCTGAGCTAAAAAACAGCTCAGCTCACCAGCACTGACACTAAGGGCAGTCTTTGAGTGCTATACATGCGCAAAGCATTCTCTCATAGAACCGATAGGAAAAGATTTGGGATCCCACCACTACTTACAACCATTCCTTTAGTGACCGTTCAAAGGCACAATGGGGCTGAGAAAAGTGACTTATGACCAGTCCTTGTATTTATGACCATTGCAACATCCCTGCAGTCATGTGATCAAAATCTGGGCCCTTGGCACCTAGCATGCATTTATGATGGTGCCAGCATCCCAAGATCATATGACAACCTTCCTAGCCAGCTTCAGACAAGCAAAGTCAATGGGGGAAGCCTGTTTCACTTAATAGGGACATGATTCTCTTTAACAATTACAGTGATTCACTTCGCTGTCATTGGGAGTGGGAGGTCGTAACATTGAGCCCAACTCACTTAGCAACCACCTTGCTGAGCAATGGAAAGTCTGGTGGTCTCTGTTCTGAATCTGACCGGACACAAGTAAGAGCCCAGTTACGGACTTACATTGTGGCGCTGAGAGTGGCCAAACGTCATCATTGTGCCACTCTCATAGCATCCGCAGAAAACCGCCCTGCTGCCCTGTTTAGGGTGACCCGCTCCCTCCTTCAACAGAGGGTGCGGGAAGCCCCGCTACAGGGCAGAGCAGAGGAATTTGTGACTTTTCTGCAGGAGAAAATCGCTTAGATACAGAACGAGCTAGCCCCCATTGATGGCCCAGTGGGATGCCACGAGACAGATCTTGTTTGGGAGGAGTTTGACTCCGTTACTTCCGAGGATATGGACAGGTTACGTGGGCGACTGCGAGCCACCACATGTTTATTGGACCCGTGTCCCTCCTGGCTTGTACTGGCATCCTGGGAGGTGACACAAGGCTGGCTCCAAGAGGTTGTCAACGCATCCTTAAGTGAGGGTTCCTTGCCTGCTTCCCTAAAAGAGGCTATGGTGAGGCCCCTCCTTAAGAAGCCCTCTTTGGACCCAGCTTTATTAAACAACTATCGTCCAGTCTCCAACCTTCCCTTTTTGGCGAAGGTTGTTGAGAGTGTGGTGGCACAACAGTTTCCCCGTCACCTGGAGGAAGTTGATTATCTAGACCCGCGCCAGTCCGGCTTCCGGCCCGGGCATAGCACTGAGACGGCATTGGTCGCGTTGGTTGATGATCTCTGGAGGGCCAGAGATGGGGGTTGTTCCTCCATCCTGGTCCTATTAGACCTCTCGGCGGCTTTTGATACCATCGACCATGGTATCCTATTGCATCGGCTGGGGGGGTTGGGGGTGGGAGGCACCGTTTTACGGTGGTTCTCCTCCTACCTCTCTGGCCGATCGCAATTTGTGTTGACAGGAGAGCAGAGGTCGACCTCGAGACCCCTCACATGTGGGGTGCCTCAGGGGTCGGTCCTCTCGCCTCTCCTGTTCAACACATATATGAAGCCGCTGGGTGAGATCATCCGTGGTTTTGGGGTAGAGTACCACCTGTACGCTGATGATACACAGCTGTACATTTCTACCCCAAACCACCCCAACGATGCCGTAGCAGTGATGTGCCAGTGCCTGGAAGCCGTGCGGATCTGGATGGGAAGTAACGGACTCAGGCTCAACCCGACCAAGACCGAGTGGCTGTGGTTTCCGGCTGCCCGATTCAACCAGCTGACTCCATCGCTGGCCATAGGGGGCGAACATCTTGCCCCTGTGGATGGGACGCGCAACTTGGGTGTCCTCCTGGATGCCCGGCTGTCCATGGAAGATCAAGGGACAGCCGTGGCCAGGAGGGCGTTTTACCAGGTTCGCCTGGTTCGCCAGTTGCGCCCCCTATTGGATCGGGACGCCCTTCGCACAGTCACTCATGCTCTCGTGACATCGCGACTGGACTATTGTAACTCTCTCTACATGGGGCTTCCCTTGAGGTGCACCCGGAGACTTCAGATGGTTCAGAATGCAGCCGCGCGGGCAATCTTGGGTACCTCCAGATCTGCCCACATAACTCCACTTCTGCGCGAGTTGCACTGGCTGCCTGTCGTCTTCCGGGTGCGCTTCAAGGTATTAGTCATCATTTTTAAAGCGCTCCATGGCTCGGGACCTAGCTATCTGCGGGATCGGATCCTGCCTCATACATCCTCACGGCCGATTCGCTCCCACAGAGAGGGACTTCTCCGGGTGCCGTCCACTAGACTCTGTCAGCGGGCGACGCCCAGGGGAAGGGCTCTCTCTGTGGCGGGCCCAGCCCTCTGGAACGACCTTCCCCCCGACATCAGAACAACCACGGACTTCCGCTCCTTCCGTCTGAAATTAAAAACTCATCTTTTCCGTTTGGCCGGCCTTGGGTAGCCTCTCTCTACAGGGTCTAGCTGTTTTAATTGGGTATTTTAGCATGTTAAGGGGATTTTAGCACAGGCCCAGATTTAATTTGTTCTTAATTATATTTGTATATTTATTGTATTGTGGTTTTTAGTTTTCCCTGTGCACCGCTCCGAGTCCCTACGGGGAGAGGAGCGGTCTATAAATTAAATTATTCTATTCTATTCTATTCTATTCTATTCTGGTCCAATCGTGGTCATAAATTAAGGATATCTGTAATTTAAGTTATCATTTCCAATCCAGCTAGAACTTTGATTCAGCTAATTCAGTACTGTACTATAACTGCTTGGTGGCAGTGTCCATCCTGAGACTAAATCTGGAACCTTTGCAAAACACCAAGTTGCAGGCTGCATTCTGTCAAAGAAATGACAGCAATGTACATTGGTCAACCTCTAAAAATTATAATTTACTTTGGCACGTGAGAGTACAAATCATCATTGACTTCTTTGAGCCAAAGAGTCTGTTTTACATTGGATAAACACACCAGATCAAAGCTGTGCTCTGAGTAAATGAATGAAGAAAGGAGATGAGCATTTAATGAAACCAATTACGGTAATAACTGAGAGCTGAATGTATAGCTTCCAGAAATTTAGTCCCGTTTGCCATATATAGCCAGCTACTTCTTTTCTAAACATGAAACTAAACCACATTTTTCATCAAAGCAAATGTTTAGAAAAAAAATTGTTGTCTGCATCCAGATCCATGAAGCACATGAAAATTAATATTATTCATGTTCTTTTTCTGTAATGTATACCCAAGTAACATTGTCAACATTTTCAGTAACAACTGAATCCATTATGGTAAAATGCCTCTGCTATGGTACAGCTGGTTTTTAGACATCATATTGCAATTCAGCTAAGAACTTAGTTTGCATAGGCTGCCTGGTGATTATGAATATTTAAATATATCCATCTCACTGAATTTAGGCTCATTTACATACATTGGCATACTATTAATATAATACATTCAGGAAAATAGAGCACATTAATTTTTTAGCTCAATCAAGAGATCAGCAGAAATTCTTTCTAAAGCAACATTTTAGAAAGGGGGGCAAAATATACTTTAAAAAATGAAAGCTCTTTCTTTATAGATGTTATCAAATGCATGATGTAGAAATCTTCATAGATCTTTATTCCTTTTGCAATAAATCTATTTATTGAGGTTATTGTAGTTAGAGATTGCTCCTCTATCATAGTCAAAATTCCCTTTTATACATTCTTTCTGCATTCTGTGACAGGTATTCTTTAACTGCTGCAATTATTTATAATCTATATGCCCATTTTTAAACTTCCTGATCTTATTGCTAATCTACACTTACATATGTTCAACAGTAAAGCTAAATTTCCCCATAAATGTCTTTTCATTTAGATATTGTATGAGTACTAAAAAAATAGCAAAAAATGTCCAAGTTGAATTATAGATCTTTTTCAAGGTGATAAATGGTGCTTAACATAAAGTTATAAGCAACTATAAACCTACCAGTAGTGTAAACTACATGCCCTGTTTCCCTGAAAATAAGCTCTCCTCCAAAAATAAGCCCTCCCCGAAAATATTGCAACACAGCCATGAGGTGACCACACTCGCCATCTCCTGCACCTCAAAAACAATAAGACCTCCCTGAAAATAATGCCAAGTCTTATTTTTGGGAAAACATGGTATACGTATTTGTGTATGTGAAATATATCTATCTATTGATATATTGGGATATAGAGATTGGATGCAGCTTGATTCTACAGTTGTTGAATTTCATTTTTTTCCTCATTAATCTATACTCAGTATCCCATAATGACAAAGTAAAAAAGGAATTTTAGAAATCTGTGTAAATTTATTACAAAGAAAAAAACTGAAATATCACATTGGCATAGGTATTCAGACCCTTTGCAACAACACTTGAAATTTAACTAAGGTGCATCCCATTTCTCTTGATTGTTGCTGCCATGTTTTCACACCTTGATTGGAATCCACCTGTGGTATTTTAAATTGATTGGACATGATTTGGAAAGGGACACACCTCTATAGAAGGCCTCACAGCTGACAATGCATACTGTAGCAGAGCAAAAGCTCCGAGGTCAAAGGAACTGCCTGCAGAGCTCAGAGAGAGGATTATTATAAGGCACAGATCTGGGGAAGGCTTCAGTGAAATTTCTAATGCATTGAAGGTTCCTAAAAGCATAGTGGCCTCCATAATTCTCAAATGGAAGACATTTGGCACAACCAGGACTCTTCCAAGTGCTAGTTGCCTGTTGAAACAAAATGGGAGAAGAAGGGCCTTAGTAAGAGAGGTGACCAAGATCCTGATGTCACTCTTACTGATCTTCAAAGATCCTGTGTAGAGATAGGACAGAGTTCCAGAAGGACAACCATCACTTCAGCTCCCCACTGATGTGGGTTTTAGGGCAGAATGGCTAGACAGAAACCTCTCCTCAGTGCAAAATACATGAAACCCCCTTGTAATTTCAGAACACCTTGGCTTTCATCAATACAGTATACAAAACATTTGATGTACACCAGATTGAGGAAGACTATAGTGTACAGAGGATATTACAAGAAGTGATGTTCTTTTCTCTTATACATTATTACCTCCCTTTGAAAGCCTCTGCCCACAATTTCTAATTTAGGAGTGAAATGGAAAAAGCCTTTTCTTTGGGTCTCATTTAACTGAAAAATTGGAAGACAAGGAGATGAGACATTCACATACTTCCATCAGCTAACTGAAGTAAGCGTCTGATTAAGTATTAAGTATTTACTTGGGGTGAGCTGGCTAATATGCTGAACTTGTCAATTTATTTATTTTATTTATTTTTGAATTTTTATACCGCACCTTCTCCCAGCAGGACTCAGGGCAGTGTACAGGCCTCAATAAAAATCAACTAGTATAAAATCACTAATCTAAAACAATTAAAATACAATTAAAAATCTATTAAATGGTATGCCTGATTTTGATAAAAGCCCTATCTAAAAACCCTCTCTAAAACCAATTAAAAGCTACGCCAGGCTGGCCGTATGAAATAAATGGGTCTTCAAAGCCCGGCGGAAAAGGCGCAGGTCCGTGATCGTGCGAAGGTCAGAAGGTAGATCATTCCAGAAGGCAGGAGCAGCCACAGAGAAGGCTCTCGCCCTGGGAATCGCCAGCCAACATTGCCTAGCTGACGGCACCCTGAGGAGGCCCTTTCTGTGGGAGAAGACTGGTCTGTGGGAGGTATTAGGTAGCAGGAGGCAGTCTTGCAAATAGCCAGGTCCCATGCCATGGAGCGCTTTAAAAGTGATTACTAACACCTTTAATCAGAAAGGTCGGCAGTTTGGTGGTTCAAATCCCTAGCGCCGCATAATGGAGTGAGCTCCTGTTACTTTTCCCAGCTTCTGCCAACCTAGCAGTTCGAAAGCATGTAAAAATGCAAGTAGAAAAATAGGAACCACCTTTGGTGGGAAGGTAGCAACGTTCCGTGCGCCTTCAGTGTTTAATCATGCTGGCCATATGACCACGGAGATGTCTTCAGACAGTGCTGGCTCTTCAGCTTTGAAACAGAGATGAGCACCGCCTCCTAGAGTCAAGAACGATTAGCACATATGTGCAAGGGGAACATGGAGGGTGGGTTGGATTAGATGACCTACAAATTCCCTTCCAACTCTATTATTCTATTAAGTATAAGAATCCCCTATCAGCCATAAGAATCTTTCAAAATATTCCTGTCTTTTGAGGGAGTAAAAGTAGCTTCTTTTCTATTTATCAAATAGGTCTGGTAACGGATAAAAATTCAGGAAATATCTTCAGCATCACCTCTAACCTAAGAAAAAATATTGTAGATCTTTTCTGCCTTTCCTTCAACTTTTTGTGCATAAAGAAAAAAAAAAGAAAATTGCTAAGGAAATGCAGATGGTTTCAATGGGAAGAGAAGCTCATCTGGATTCCATTTTTTCTCTACCCAGGAAAATCCTGAGAATGAGACAATCGTTATCTCTGACAATTTAGCTCTTGCTTTCAAACTGTTTCTCCTTTTAAGTGAGCAGCCATAATGAATTTGCAGCGAGCCTGGCTTTACTCTAAATTTATCCAGGACTCTTTCCCACTTTTTAAAATAAGAATATTTTTCTACTCATGAATTATTTAAGCTTTGTGCCTAACAGTTTGTTCTGCACATTCATGAGTCTACAAGAGTTGAATTTATACAGCAAGGAAATAGAGAGTGTTGATCAGAAAGCTTAAGACTGTCTAAAACAGAGGAGGAAGCCTTTGGTTCTCTAGCTCAGGGCTGAGCAATTAATTTTTCCAAGAAACTGGGACCGGGCTAAACCAATGCACTTGTTTACATTTAA
Source organism: Rhabdophis nuchalis (assembly GCA_039707465.1). Classification (NCBI taxonomy): domain Eukaryota; kingdom Metazoa; phylum Chordata; class Lepidosauria; order Squamata; family Natricidae; genus Rhabdophis; species Rhabdophis nuchalis. The sequence continues at coordinate 165,395,421 of CM077646.1, forward strand.
TTTCTAATTTCTGATTGACCTCACATTGGCCAGACAGGGACAACTGAATGGCCAGATGTAACCTGGGGATGTAAATGCCCAGGTATGCTCTAGATTTGGTAAAGACGACCTGCCATTAGCCACGTTGGGTTCTGCAATTCAGTGTTTACTATGATTACCAGCGCTGTTTTTTAAAGTGTGGTTCAAGGGTTCCCAAAACCATCTCAGGTGTCTAAGGATATTTGTAAAAATGTTGAACACTATCAGCATTAACAAAATTACCATCAGTCAATTGCAAAAGGCAGTTTTACTTGGAACAGCTTACATCTGGCAACAATATCTTTAATGCTATTAAACAACATCTGCCTATCCCAGGTCCTGCCTATCCCAGATCCTAGTCAATAGGTAAATAAAATTTCCAAATATAATGTAAATATCTAGCTAACTGTGCAATCAACCATAATAATACACATTATGTCTACCAGAGTCCTTGAAATCTCTACTACAAGCTGCCTCTGTCCTTAATCTGCAATTTTTCTATAATATACCAAAGCAGTCAAATTCAAGGCCTGCGGGCTGCATCAGGCCCACAGGATGCTTAGATCTGGCCCATGGGGTTGCCCTGGAAACAGTGAAGGACTGACCCCTGATGCCTCTACCAGCAAAAACGGACCTTAAGAGGGCTGCGTGCAGCCTTCATGGACTTTGTTTTCAGCTGCGACGGCCTCCTGCAGCCCTCTGCGTCCTCCTCCAGCTCCAGCTCTGTTTTCACTGGCAGAGGGCTGCAGGGGACCGTCGCAGCTGAAAACGGAGCCCAGGAAGGCTGTGTGCAGCCCTCTCAAGCCCCGTTTTCACTGTCAGAGTGCCAGCAAAACAAACTACTAGCAAAAGTGGCATTTGATCACACGAGTGACATTGAGCTGGCCATGGGATCAGCCATCGGAACTTCAGAACGGGGATATAAAGTACCTTTTGGGAGGTGAGTCTGTCATAACTTCTACCAATCAATAAATGACAAGTTGTAAGTTGAGGACTACCTGGTAATGGTGTATTTTCCCCTTGTATTTTCTAATGCAACGAATCCTTCCCCATTCCATTCACGTTGGAGCAGTGGTAGGTTTCTGCAGGCTCGCACCTACTCGCAAGAGCCAGATGGTGAAATTTAGAGAGCCGGTGAGAGGGGGTTCCACCGGCGGATCCAGAAGTAAGTCTGGCCTGCTGCTGCCGGTAACCCAATGGAAAGGAAAGGAAAGGAAGGCAGAAAGTAAGAAAGGAAAGGAAAGGAAAGGAAGGAAGGAAGGAAGGAAGGAAGGAAGGAAGGAAGGAAGGAAGGAAGGAAGGAAAAAGAGAAAATTTATCATCACAATTGAGTCCAAAATTTTGGTTGCTAAGCAAGAGCGTTGTTAAATGAGTTTCACCACATTTTACAAGTTGGTCACTCCCATCCTGTCACATGACTGCCAAGCCACGCCCACAAAATAGGCCACATCTAGAGAGTAGGTTCTAAAAAAATTTGAAACCCACCACCGCGTTGGAGGCAACGTTCAAGATGCTTTCCAGTTGGAAGTATTAGGTGGTGATACCATTGCTTGGAGGATGCCCTTGGGGCAGTGGTGGGATTCAAATAATTTAACAACCGGTTCTCTGCCCTAATGACCAGCTGGGTATGGATGGCTCGGTGATCATGTGACCGTGTGGCCGTGGCCAACTCAATGTCACCGGCCAACTCAATGTCACTCACGTTGATGGGCGCTTCGCCTTAGCTGTTACAATGTCATAAGGGTTAACTGGAGAGGCAGTTTCTGTAAGCAGGGCAATAAAGATTAGGCTAGAAACAACACCAGAATGTTTCCTTCCTGCCTTCCTTACAGGATGAGCCCTGTAAAGTGGAAAAAAGCAAAATGAGATTTATTCCAACAACCAGTTCTCCGAACTGCTTAGAATGTTAACAACAGGTTCTCCCGAATAGGTGTGAACTGGCTGAATCTCACCACTGTCATGGGGGATCCTTTCATGTCCCCGTCACGGAGCTGGAGAAGGGATGGGAGTCACCCCACCATGATACAGCTCTGTCCAAAGATGTCTCCATGGTCATGTGGCCAGCATAACTAAATGCCAAAGGTGCATGGAACACTTTTACCTTCCCACCAAATGTGGTTCTTATTTTTCTACTTGCATTTTTACATGTTTTCAAACTGCAAGGTTGGCAGAAGCTGGGACAAGTAACAGGAGCTCACTCCTTTAGTGCTAGGGATTCGAACTGCCGAACTGCCAATCTACAAGCTCAGCGTCTTAGCCACCAAGCCGCTGTGTCCCTAGTGTAATACATTACAGAAATCTAATTTCATTCCTCAGAAAAACAAATTGCATTTTACCATTACTTTTTTTTCTTAATGAAAATGTCATGCCACAGTTTTTTTACCAGCCTCAAATCATGGCTATTCAAATTTCATTTGATTAGTGTGGATCCCTGAAACAAAGCCTGGAGTTTTAAGCATTGAGTGAAGCTGGGACCGTTGGACGAATTTACAGCATTCGGGTTTGAAAAACTCAGTACAGCCATCTGGTGGATGAGAGAAGCCAAGGAGGGTAGCAAACATCAGTTGGGTTTTGGAAAAGAAATGGAAACCTTCGAAGAATGAATATGGAGGGCTGCTTGGATTGAAAAGCTGATCATCGTTCTCAGGGTAAGTACTTTGCAAGAAATTATTTGCAAGTAACCAGAAATCTTGGAATAAGTCTGCCTACCTCTCCGAAGCAGTCAAGAGCATGCAGAACTTTTCAGCTATGATCAAATCAGTGAGGTTAGCCTTCAAAGTAACTATCATTATTAGGTAAGGCTGATGCTGAAACAGCAGTGTGAGAAAGCATGCTTTTGATGTTAAAGAACAGCACTCTACTGCAAATTAAAAGCTTTCTGGCTTAATTAAACTTGAAACCTATGTGCAAGGTCTTCCATTGATCTCATATACATGGATTTGGACATGTATGCAGTTCTTCAACTGGAAAAGTAACTCCTGAGAATTTCCTATTTGATTTTTATCTCCCTGAGAATTGTTATTTTAAAAAAAGAGAGAGAGAGAACCAAATTGATTTGTATTAATCAATATATGAAAATAGCTTCTTAATGTATAATGTATTGCCAACAGGCCACAAAGGGTTGATATATATGACTCCTTATTGGTTTTTAGAGTCAATATAACACCAAGACCTACTTTTTACATAATAATAAGCCATAATGTGATTTACTGGGTTTTGGCTTAGCACAATATAAGAAACATACCATTGTGGCTCATTCAGCAAACTGAGATTAAATTAAACAAAGTCTCAGGGGAATGTGCTGATTTGCACTTGTAATTTTGTCCTACTAAAGCATATCCTAGCCCAGGAGTATTAAACTCGTGGCTGATGGGCCAAATGCATTGCGTGTTGGCCACCCCCACCTCCGTTTTGGTGAAGGGGGGAGTTGCAATATGTCACATGATGATGTGTCATTGCAAGTTTGACACCCCTGTCTTAGCCCGATTCCATCAGTGCTGGGCTACAACCACAGTTATCCATAATTGGCATAATTAATGGGAGTTGCAATGTAACTTACTGTAACCTGAAGGCGCCAGGTAAAGAAGGCTGGTTTGCTGCAATATAGATAATTGTGCAGTATTTTGGAAGTAAAGTATTTTCTGATCTTGGGAATCTTTGCCTATGGTGGCCTCAAAAGAGCTGTCAAATTTCTTCCTCATTCTTGGTATGAGACATAAGTTGGTAATCATTCATAACTGTTAATCCTTCCCCTTCAGGACTTACTATGAGAACTTTCCATGTTTCATTGCAACCAAACTGCTGTCAAATGATTATGTGCAGCTACTTCTTGGAAGGTAGTTCTTGACTTAGGACCAATCATTTCGCAACCGCTCGAAGTTAAACAGCACTGAAAAGCAAACTCCTTGTCCCAACAAAGAAAACATTTTATTACCGTATTTTTCAGAGTATAAGACACACCTTTTTTCCTCTAAAAAGAGGCTGAAAATCTGGGTGCGTCTTATACATCGAATACAGCATTTTTTTGCCTCCTGAAACCCCGCCCCTTCACCAAAATGGCCATGCGCATAGCCTCATGGAGGCTTCCAGAGAGCTCCTGGGGGCTGGGGAAGGCAGAAATGAGCAAAAAACAGGGTGTTTTTGCCCCCCCAACCCCCAACAGCATTCTATAAGCCTCCATAGGGCTATGCTATTTTTTAACCAAAAACCGCCCGTTTTCACGAAAAAAACAGGCCGTTTTTCCTTGTTTTGCCCCCCCCCTCCCAGGAGCACACTGCAAGCCCCCCAAGGCTATTCATGCCTTTTATTTGGGAAAAAAACAGGCCCATTTTTGTGAAAAACGAGCCATTTGGGGGCGGTTTGCACAGTGCAAAAAGGGTGTTTTTTCCCCTTTTGGAAAGCTGTTTAGTTAGAATGATTGAGAATTACGTTGGTCAAGTACTGTGCCTGCAGAAACAAAGATTTGTTCCAAAGATGGTCAGTGATTTCAAACTCCAGCACATGGGTAAATACACCTGGAAACATCTACCTACCTACTCTCTCTCTCCCTATCTACTGTATTTCTCTCTCTCTCTCTATTTCTCTCTCTATTTCTCTCTCTATCCCTCTCCCTACCTACCTACCTACACTCTCTCCCTACCTACCTACTGTATTTCTCTCTCTCTCCCCTCTATCTACCTATCTACCTACTCTCTCTCTCCCCCTACCTATCTACTGTATTTCTCTCTCTCTCTTTCTCTCTCTCTATCCCTCTACCTACTTATCTATCTACACACACTCTCTCCCTACTTACCTACCTACTGTATTTCTCTCTCTCTCTCCCTATCCCTTTATCTACCTACCTACCTAACTACACACTGTCTCCCTACCTACCTACCCACTGTATTTAATAATAATAATAATAATAATAATTTTAATTTCTATCCCGCTCTCTCTCCCCAAGGGGACTCGAGGCGGGGCACAGGCAATTAAAAATACAACAAATACAAAATACAAAGTTAAAAATAAATTAAATAAATCCTGCGCTAAAACCCATAACTAAAAATTACCCCTAAAAAACCCTGACCTAAAAAGAGACTACCCAAGGCCGGCCAGACGAAAAAAGTGCGTCTTTAATTTTAAGCGGAAGGAGCGGAGGTCCGTGGTTGTCCTGATATCGGGGGGAAGGTCATTCCAGAGGGCTGGGCCCGCCACAGAGAAGGCCCTTCCCCTGGGCGTCGCCCGCTGACAAAGTCTAGTGGACGGCACCCGGAGAAGTCCCTCTCTGTGGGAGCGAATCGGCCGTGAGGATGTATGGGGCAGGATCCGATCCCGCAGATAGCTAGGTCCCGAGCCATGGAGCGCTTTGAAGATGGTGACTAACACCTTGAAGCGCACCCGGAAGACGACAGGTAGCCAGTGCAGCTCGCGCAACAGCGGTGTTACATGGGCAAACCTAGAGGTGCCCATAATTGCTCGCGCGGCTGCATTCTGGACCAACTGAAGCCTCCGGGTACACCTCAGGGGGAGCCCCATGTAGAGAGAGTTGCAATAATCCAGTCGGGATGTCACGAGAGCATGAGTGACTGTGCGAAGGGCGTCCCGATCCAATAGGGGGCGCAACTGGCGTACCAGGCGAACCTGGTAAAACGCCCTCCTGGCCACGGCTGTCACTTGATCTTCCATGGACAGCCGGGTATCCAGGAGGACACCCAAGTTGCGCGCCCCATCCACAGGGGCAAGATGTTCGCCCCCTATGGCCAGCGTTGGAGAGAGCTGGTTGAATCGGGCAGCCGGAAACCACAGCCACTCGGTCTTGGTCGGGTTGAGCCTAAGTCCGTTACTTCCCATCCAGATCCGCACGGCTTCCAGGCACTGGCACATCACCGCTACGGCATCGTTGGGGTGGTTTGGGGTAGATATGTACAGCTGGGTGTCATCAGCGTACAGGTGGTACAGCGTACAGGTATTTCTCTCTCTCCCCCCCTACCTACCTACCTACCTACTCTCTCTCCCTACCTACCTACTGTATTTCTTTCTCTCCCTCTCCCCCCCTCTATCTACCTACCTGCTTTTTTAAAAAAATTGCCTCTTCAAAACCTGGGTGCGTCTTATACTCCGAAAAATACGGTAATTTACTGTGAATTCTTCTCATTCACATCCAGCAAAGTCTTTCAAAGGATGATTTACAATCACAGACCTTAACTGGCTTGGAGAACTGCCAGGCCCATATCTGCAAAACTTGGCAAGGAGTATCGGAGTGTCAGTTAAACACTCATCTTTGTCATACCTTTTGTATGCTGTATGCCAGTTGCGCCCCTTTCTGGATCGTGATGCCCTACGCACAGTCATGCAAGCTCTTGTCATTTCCCGCCTAGACTACTGCAATGCTCTCTACATGGGGCTTCCCTTGAGGTGCACCCGGAGGCTCCAGTTAGTGCAGAACACGGCCGCGCGGGGGATCTTGGGAGCACCAAGACGCTCCCATATAACACCTCTCCTGCATGAGCTGCACTGGCTGCCTGTGGCCTTCCGGGTGCGCTTCAAGGTTTTGGTGACCATCTTTAAAGCGCTCAATGGCATGGGTCCTGGTTATTTGCAGAATCGCCTCCTGCCACATACCTCTATCCGACCTGTCCGCTCCCACAAGGAGGGCCTCCTCAGGGTGCCGTCCGCTGGACAATGCCGGCTAGCGACTCCCAGGGGAAGGGCCTTCTCTGTGGCGGGTCCAGCCCTCTGGAACGACCTGCCCCCCGACCTTCAAACTATCACGGACCTTCGCCTCTTCCGTCGAACATTAAAGACCTACTTTTTTCATGCAGCCGGCGTGGCATAATTTGTTTTTACCACCGTTTTAATAAGGTTTTTAAATATTTTAGCACGGGTTAAATTTATTTAATTTAATTTTAAATTTATCTAATTGATTGTATTTATATGTATTTTATCTTTTTATTATCCCTGTGCACCGCCCTCTCCCAAATGGGAGAGAGGGCGGTATACAAATTAAATAAATAAATAAACAAATAAATAAACAAATAAATAAATAAATAAATAAATAATAAATAAATAAATAAATAAATAAATAAATAAATTTAGAATTACATATTTTAAATGTATTTTTTGTTTGTTTATATTCAATCTATATAAACAAATCCATTTATTTAAAATTACTCCAGTTACAAATATTGCACTAAAATGAGCTTAGTTGATCTCTGGCTAGAAGTAATTTTTCTTAGGAGAGGAATACATTATGAGTGAGCGACTGGGAAGATGTTTAACAGATCAATAAGACAAAAAGTAACTTTTTAATTTAAAACTTTAATTTAACTTCGTGACTGGATAAGGGTCTTTTCTGTAGTGACATTCTAATTTTGGAGCATCTCTCTAATTTTGGAGAATCATTATAGTGCTTCAGAAGAACGTACACATTTTTAAAGCTTTATTTCTCTCAGTTGTTGTGGCACTGTGCTTAGAATACAATATTGCAGGCTAAGTCTGCCCACTGCCAACTGGCTCAAGGTTGACAGCCTTCCAGCCTTCCGAGGTCAGTAAAATGAGGGTCCAGATTGTTGGGATCAATATGCTGATATTTGTAAACCACAGAGAGAGGTCTGTAAAGCACTATGAAGTGCTATATAAGTTTAAATGCTATTGTGAGTTGTATTGCATTTGTATTTGTTTTATTTGGCAAGTATGCTTGACCAAACACAAAAGCCTACCTTGTGGCAGTAAGGCAGGGCTGTCAAACTCGCAGCCTGTGACCTGGATGCATCACATGCTGACCATGTCAACGCCTGGTATAGCAAAGGCGAAAAAACTCTTGATGCATCACATGATGCTGCCATGATGACAGGAGTATGACACCATTGCAGTAAGGCAGGGATGTCAAAACTTGGGAACTTTAAGACTTGTGGACTTCAACTCCCAGAATTCCCCAGCCAGCTATGCTGGCTGGGGAATTCTGGGAGTTGAAGTCCACAAGTCTTAAAGTTCCCAGGTTTGGACATCCCTGCAGTAAGGGCAATGAAGCAGCAATACATCTGTCAGGGTTCCAAATATATCCAGAATTAAATCTGTCAGCGTTCCAAATATATCCAGAATTAAATCAGAGTTCAAGGCATAGATTTCATCAAAGTTCCAATTTAATAAGAGAGACATGTTGGTACAATCTGTGGAAACCCAAATCTGAAAGCTTCCTGGGTTTTCACCCAGTTGAAAGTTCAAAACCTTGCCCCACACCCACAGGTTCATCACATGGTCCCATCTTCCACTGCCACGCTGGCAATGCCACCCATCCACTTCCGGTCAGGTGCAGAGGTGCAAAGACAAAAGATGGCTTTGGGCTTCTAGAAAGGAATGTTTTATTTTGACAACAACATTCTACTCCTTACTATTCCCCCCTTCCAATTCCCCACTAATGAAACAGGATAGTAAAAGAAGAGAGAGAGTGGCAGGCCAAAGATCCTAAAAGGAACATGACTGCAGGCCTGACAACATCTTTGACCTTATTGTATCCTCAGACAGAACAACCTTGTTTAAGGTGACCTGCGTTTTCCTAGGGAAAGAGGACTTGGAAGTCTGTCTACAAGGCCGGGTGGAGACATTTGCACAGCATCTGCTAGATAAAATCATTCACAATCATTCCAAGTTGGATGCCAACTTTGATACAGGTCCAGGGGAGATGATAAGGTAGAGTCTTCATTGATTATCTGGGAACAAGTTGATCCTGTCAGACCTGAGGAAGTGGTCCAGATGCTTAGAACAGTGAGCTAACTACCTGCTCCTTAGATCCAGGTCCTCATGCTAGTTAAGGCTGTACAAAAGGTGTTGTATGTTTGGATGTTAGTGATGGCTAATTATTCCTTGAAAGAGGACTTTGGAACAAAGCATCATTGATTTGCCCCCCCCCCTCAAGAAGCCATCACTGGATCCTAGTACACTGAACAATTTTTGTCCAGTATTGTGGAGAAGGTGATTGCAAAGCATCTTTAGAGCCCTAGATGAAGCAAATTATCTGGACTCCTCTCAGTCAGGATGTAGGCTGGACTTGGGATGCACTTGGGAAATTTTGGCCTCAATTGTGGTTGTAAATCAAGGACTACCTGTACTATAATGGACTGTACGAGGGGCTGCCCTTGAAGGCTGGAAATATCAGTTGGTGCAGAATGAGGCTGCACAGATATGTGTGTCCCTAAGAGGGTCCCTCAGCTCCACAGTTTGCTTCCAGCTGCAATTCAAGGTGCTGGGTTTGAGTCCTACATGTCATGGGCCAGAGTATTTATTTATTTATTTATTTATTTTTATTTTATTTCTTTAATTTCTATACCGCCCTTCTCCCTTTCGGGACTCAGGGCGGTGTACAGCCAGAATAAAAATGATAATACAGAATTTAAAAAACAGTATTAAAAAGAAATATTAAATAATTGGCCGATATTTGAAATCCCAAACTAAAATCACTATTAAAAATCCCTTTAAAATTATGATAGCCCGGCAGCGCAAAATAGGTGCGTCTTCAGGGCCTGACGGAAGAGATGTAGCTCCAAGATTGTCCTTAGTCCAGGGGGTAGGTCATTCCAGAGGGCGAGAGCTGCCAGAGAGAAGGCTCTCCCCCTGGGGGTCACCAGCTGGAATTGTTTAGCCGACGGCACCCTGAGGAGGCCCTCTCTGTGGGAGCGAACTGGACGGTGGGAGGTATTTGGTAGCAGGAGGCGGTCTTGCAGGTAACCAGGTCCCTTGCCATGGAGCGCTTTAAAGGTGGTCACTAGTACCTTGAAGCGCACCCGGAAAGCCACAGGCAGCCAGTGCAGCTCGCGCAGGAGAGGTGTCACGTGGGAGCATCTAGAAGCTCCCAGAATCCCCCGGGCGGCCGCATTCTGAACTTACTGGAGCCTCCGGGTGCACCTCAAGGGCAGCCCCATGTAGAGAGCGTTGCAATAGTCCAGACAGGACTATTTCAGGGATCATCTTTTCCCAATTGCATATATCTGTCCCACCAAGTCAGGTGGGAAGGGTATGCTGTGGGTGCTGTCATCCCCCCTTCCAAATGAAGTTAGCTCTCTCTGAAAACCTTGAGAAAGGTCTTTAAAACCTTTTTTGGGGGGGGGGTGCATATTAAATGATGTTTGTTCTTTTTTAATGTCGAGTTTTATATTTCACTGCTTCCTTTATCTGTTTATCTGTTTTTAGGTTGTTATGGAGTTAACAGTTGCTGTATACGGCCCAGGGCCATGTGTTTGTGAGATGGACGGCTATATAAATATGCTAAATAAACACATGAATGTAATTGTGTAAACATGAAAGGATAGGTAACAATTCGTAAGGCTGTATGTTTTTTTTCCGCTCTCGGCACAGAACACGTAGAACAGCTCCCTCAACTCCCGCCCATTGCCTACAGAGCGCCACGCCCCCTCGCCTCTGTAGCCACACCCCTTGACACAGCCGGTCGTTTTTTTTCCTTGTTCCGTTCCTCGCGGCAGCGCTGCGGCGTGACGTCACGCGCTGTAACGTAACCCCTTTCATCAGGGCTGCAGCGACAACAACAAGGAAGTGGTTGAGAGAAGAGGGTCGCCGCCGTTGCTAAAGCTAACGGGTCGCCTGAACCTTTCGTAGTCGGGTGAACCGTCGTTCTCGTTCGTTCGCTTGCAGCGCCGCCATCATGAACAGCAAAGGCAAGAGGCTGATTTCCTCCTCCTCCTCCCTCTTCTACCCCACCCCCCCCGCACAACCCCACCCAACCGCCTCACCTTTAGCAGGGTCGCTGCTCCTTTAAGGCTACCGCCGCAGTGTTGTTATGTGCGGGCCTAGTCAATGACTGGCGGCAGCTCTGACCAATAGAAAGCCGGGCTAAGTCGAGGGTGGAAGGCAATGGGGGAAGGGCTCAGGTTAGGTGGCTATGACGTAACCTTCCATGGCAGGTTGTTAACCCTTTGGCTGCTGCCGTCGGAACGGGTGGTTCGTGGGCCAAAAGAGCCCTCTCCTTTCCACGGATTCCCAGATGCTCGCCGGAAACAAGCGAGTCGGGAGGGCACCATAGGGTGAAAGGTTTTTAATGGGGGGCGCCGTTTCTCTGCGAATGGAACCCCTAGTGCCACATGCACGGGAAAGCACTGACATTTGGGAGAAGGGTAGAAATTGGGGGGAGCTTTGGGGAGGGGTGGATCGCAGCTTTGACAAGTAGAAAATCCCTTTGAAGTCGGCTCGTTTGGGGGGGGAGCTCCCCTTTTGGCACCGGACTGCAATGGGCAGGGATGGGGCCTAATACCGCTGTGCTCCCTGCCCGTTAGTTCTGAAAAGGATTTTGATGCCAAAAGTTCTTCTGCGGTTCCAGAATTGACAAGTCAACCATTCTTCTTCTGTGTACACAATTCCCTGATGTTACATTCGGGATGCTTTGAAATTGACACACAAGCCACTGGTTTGCTCCTATCAGAAGGGTGGCTCTGTCTGATAACATTCCTTATTTCCTTTTCAAATTTAAATAAAAGAGGCCAGGGTGGACAGAGGGTGGCTGGAATGATAACTAAAGGGAAATTGATCCTCAGGGAGGGGTTTCTTTGACACCAAGAGTGTGCCCTCTGCCCCTAGAGTAAAATGGGAAAGGAATGAACAATGAACCACAGAATGCAGAAGCAAATTGCAAAATTGCAGGAAGGGTTCCCATTGGTTTCTCCTTTTGCTCCTTATTAGGTGTTGCCCTGCATTTAATTCATTACTTCCTGGATGAGAGGTGTAATTTGGTTGAAAGGTCCTAAAAGGAAGGAGTACAAGTCGCAGGATCATCCCTGGATAATTGAGGGCATGTAAGAGTTGGTTAAAACAGTTTGGTCCTTTTCAGGAAGCAAACCTGGGCAGATTTAGGGTTGCATTTGAACTGGTGGTATACCCAAGCTTACACTTTTACTTCCCATGACATTTTAAAAAATAGAACTGATTTGGGAGGTTTCATAGTCCAAACATTGCTCTAAATGGGATAGCCTGCATCTGTTTAAATCCAGCACATTCCAAAATGAAATGTATACAGTTCGATACTTTTCTTAAAATATGCAATGTGGCGGTATAAGCTAGTGAGAATAAAAGTACAAAATATTGATTAAAAATTTCTGAGTAACCTTAAAGCATTATGGCCTCTTGAGTTTCTCAGAATATGAACTATTTGGACTTAAGTGACTCTGAGTCACAGAGCTTATTAAATAGTCCGTAGTAAAAGGGGTTACCCCAACTGAATTCATTTAGCTTATAAATGGTTATAAATTGATGTTATTAACTTTATATGAACGTTACTTATTTCTCATTGCTTCCTATGGCTTTTTTCAATACATTATTGCTTAATTACTACCTACCTACCAAATATCAGTTCAACACCTTTAAGCCACAAAACGATCTGACTACTTGAGCATAACTTCCAAATGAAAGCTATATGCTCAGGGCTGGGCAACCTAATGAGTGAGTCCACATAAAATTTAAACTATAGGAAACTGGAGAGTAGTGTTTGATTTCTTGTAAAATCTAACTCCTTATAGCTGAATTTTGCCTGTGGTTCCTTTGATTGGTTTGTAGCAGACCAGAATGAGGCATTTGAACAGTTTTAACTACTTTGGCAACAGCAAAAGATAGCCACGTTATTTGTGGGTGGGTGGGTGGTTGATGGTGGTGGAACCCTAAAATCTGGGTAAAGGTGCTATATGTGCAATACTATATATATTGGAAGAAATACCCATGCACCCTTACAACTATCAAGCAAGCAACTCATTGGTTTTGCTTGCTTGTTAGTTAAATCAATGGGTTTAAAATAGATTTGGTATCCAATGGAGAGAATGGTTAAGCAATTAATTTCTTGTTGACCTCTGAAAAATATTTATGGTGCCCATGAGATGGCACTATCCATTTAAAAATACAATTGTAAAAACACAATTATTGACTACCTTTGTTCTTAGTAGGAAAGCTGGTTTGAATGATATCATCTAGATCTCATCTCAGGAGTTTTGCATATTAAAGAACAAAAACACTCATTTGCCTTGTTTGCTGTTCAGATATTGTTTTTTGAAGCTTTTTCTTTCTTTCAGATAAAGCTACCAAAGGAGGGATTTTTCTTTATTTCATACACTTCCAGGTCCTTTTACAGAAAAGACAATTATGCTGACATTGATTAATTTCTTCTCTTAGGTCAATACCCTACACAGCCTTCCTATCAAGTTCAATCTCCTGGTAATCCGTCTGTGTTCCCACAGACCATACCACTTCCTCAGGCTCCACCTTATTCTGATGCCCCTCCTGCCTATTCAGAAGTATGTACTCCAATCACTTTCTGTTGTAAGAAATAAGATAAGACTTTCTGGATCAGATCAAAAACATCTTTTCACTTATTAAAATAACACCTGTGATTGATAATTGATGAACCAGATAGATTACTACCATACCAGCTGATTTAGTGACAAGAATTTTCTCTAGAAGGTTTCCAATTATTTTGGAGGTAGTTTTGCCAAATGTTTACATTGTTTGAATTGTGGTTTCATCATATGCAAATTATAGATCTGCCCTGAACACTTCATTATAAGCCAGGGTCAGCATGATAATCAAGATACCAATTGATGCCAAAAGTAGAAGTATGTAACCTCAACTTTAGTTGAATGTAAATGAAAAGAACATTTTATACTGAACCTCTCTCACTTTTCAAACTGCAGCATCTGGCACTTAAGACTAATTGTGGCCTTTGGTTCAGATACTCTTTTAAGGCGAAAGTTTTATAGGGCAAAGGACAAGTGAGAGAAAGTTATAAAATTTGTATGTCCTGTTGTGAACTTCCCAGAGACATCTAGCCAGCTGGTCTACATTTATTTATTTACAGAAGCTTATTTCCATTATCAGTGGTAAAACATCTTCCTAAGTAGACCAGAACTTTGAGAAGGAAAATTTCTAAGTATGTAGCCATAAGGAATGCTTTATGTGTGCTTTCTTCCTTAGCTGTACCGCCCAAGTTTTGTACATCCCGGAGCTGCCACTGTACCTACCATGTCTGCAGCTTATCCTGGTGCTTCACTGTACCTTCCTATGGCTCAATCTGTAGCTATGGGGCCAATGGGCTCTTCAGTTCCAGTGGCTTTTTATCCTGTTGGCCCTGTCTATCCTCCTGGATCTGCTGTACTTGTGGAAGGTGGCTTTGATGCTGGAGCAAGGTTTGCAACTAATGCTGCTGGCAATATTCCTGTAAGTAGGCACAGAATATTGTATTTGTGATAGAGGATTATGAAAGCAGTCCCCTTCCTACCTTTCATGGTAATAATGGTATATTACCAAGATGCAAATGAAATCATTCCCCCCCCCCCCCCTATATTTCACAATTGTAAATGCAATGTACCTGCAAGGATTTTAAAGATTTTCAGTCTCAGGTATTAATGTGATGTAAACTGTGGGATAAGGCAGGGAAAAGGCACATGAGGGTCCAGTGTCACTTATGCTATTATCACTGTAGACATTAGTGAGAATTATAATAACATAAATAAATTTCCTTGAGCTCGAGGTGTCACTGGAGCTTTTCGTAGGATGCTGTGATCTTCTTTGCAGTGATTTCATCTTTATTGAGGAATTACCCTTCTGAAAGGATAGCCTGCTTGATTTGCAAACCTAACTCATCTACAGAATTGTCAAGGGGGCAAGTTAAAAAGAAATTCCTAGCCTGTTATAATTTAGTGACCCAACCATACAGTTTGGGGGGGAAATATGTAGTGAGTGTAACTCGTGCATCATGAAAGTCATGCAAGAAGCTTGCAATTTTTGCAGCCCAGCCTGGCAGCCTCTGTCGGGTCTGTGGTCTGCACTTTGTTAGCCTTGTCATACGGCATCCCTCTAATATGTTGCTGTTGTTCTCTTTCAGCCTCCTCCTCCTGGCTGTCCTCCCAATGCAGCCCAGCTGGCTGTCATGCAGGGTGCCAATGTGCTAGTGACGCAACGGAAGGGCAACTTCTTCATGGGGGGCTCCGATGGTGGCTACACCATCTGGTGAAGGAAGGGGGGGGGGGGCTACATTGGTGTAAAGGAACGACATCACATACTGTCAGCACTTCTCACAATGTAACCGCTTTAGTCGTATTAACCTGGAGTTGCAATTTAGACACATGATGATGCGGGGTGTCTTCCTGGTGCCCTGACCCTTCAGGCACTTTTTCTTTTAAAAAAAAAAGCAAATTTTAAAATACAAACCATGCAATGGTAGGAGTGCCTCTCTTAAACCTTGGGGGTTAAATTGTGAAATGAATGTGAGCCTCAGATTTCCCTTTAGTTCCACCAGAGAGTGCTTTTCACTGCAGCTCTCTTTCTCTGTGTCTGGCTTTTATTAATCAACTATATATAAAAATGGGGTTGGGGTTAGGGATGAGAAATGGTCGGGGGAGGGAGGAACAGAAGTTGGAAGAAAACTGGCTTCCACGTATCAAACGTACCAAGCTTGCAGATCAGATATACCTGTTGCCAATGACTAGGACTAAGACCCATCTTTCCTTTTCCTTAGAATCAATGGTGCTGGGGAGAAAGTCAGACATAACATTGGGGGGGGGGGGCATCTGTGCTAGATGCCTATTGAAAGAGTATGATGGGGGGGGGGGGGGCTCAGTTTTCCATTTCAGAACCCCTCGGTTGGTTCCTTCTACTCACCTTTGCTCTCTGTTCCTTTGCTAGGAAAGTATGCAGCTAGAGCGATGTCCCAGGATGTCCTTTTTTATATATTCTTAAGTGATCTTGGACTCCTTTGCACATTAAAAATCTAACTGAAGCCATGTTTTGGTGCCAGAAATACAACATTTCATTAAATGCTTCCTGTATGTTTCAACAAACAAAACAAAAGAGCTTAAAATGAAACCATTTTTTTAAAAAGGGTGTGGGGGAGGGAAGCAACCCAGTGTCGTAATAACAAAAACTCTTTACGTGGAATGTTATTCAGGCTAGAGAGACAAAAAAAATGTCTGGTAGATGTCAATCAGCGTGCAAGTTTGCTGGATTGATGGGGTTGTTTTGTTTTTGTTTTTTTAGACGCAAACATTTAAAAGTGACTTGGGTACAATGAAGTCTTATTAGGATTAAGAAGAATATTTCAGGGATCCTCAATCTTTTGTTGTTGTTGCTTTTGTTTTTATGAATTAAAAAAATTATCAGATTTGGTGAATATATTTTATCTTAATTTTCTGTGTGTTGTATGTGTCATGGTCATCCATATAGCTGACTGTTAATGGAAGGTTGGGATTCTAGGTCTCTCTGTAAACACTGTGGTGCACTTAACTTGTGGACTTTTTATACTAAAAACAAGTAGAATAAAGGCTATTTTGAAAATTTGAATAAAGTGACAAAGTTGAATTTAGCCTCTTAAATTCCTGTCCATTCTAATGCTGCAAGTTTTAAAATTGATTTTGCCTTTGTATGTGTTCCTTTGTTCACTGTGCTGTCAGTGTGAAAAAAAATATAAATTATATGATATAGGGGATGTTATAAATATTGAACACATTTACCGCTACATATTTATGTTAAGTACGTCATTAGGAAGCCAGTTAGCATGCTTTTTAAAAAAAAATTAATGCAAGGCCAGTTAAAATCTCCCCCTTCCCTGAAACTGCTATTAATTCCAGAAAAAAATTGTCATTAGCAGTCATGCATCCTTTCTTTTCTCAGATGGCAGCAATGTAGGAAATATTATTTTCTTTTGGACGGAGTCCTGGGAGAGAAAGAGTTAAAACATTCCCTTTCCACATGCCACAGTTCCAATAGAAATCTTCCTCCTGCTTCTGCTGTTAATAAGAATACAGTAAACCAATATGCTTCTAAAAGTGTTTAGAACTGTCTGTAGTCCCGAATGCACTGGTATGGAAGTAAATATTATATTTCACTTTTTTCCAAGTATTTTAAAACAGAGCAATCTATTCCCCCTCCACTTCTGTCAAGAGCTGCTAACGTATCATATTCTTCCTCTTGCTTTCTCAGCCTATGACAATATTTGCCCTCATGCAATACATTACTATGCAAATTATTTCATTATTATTCCTCTTGATATATTGGAAGTTTAGGTATTTCCGTTAGACTGTAAAGCACATGCTTGAAACTATGAATGCGGATGTTTCTTCACAGAACAAAGGTTTGATATGCACAGACTCTACATTGCAGAATTAGAATAAATAAAAAAGCCATTAAGGTACATGTGAGAAATATTCATATTAAGAAGGTTTAAGCCAAATAATAAGGCAACTCATTTTTCGGAGCTTTGGAGTTGGTTTGCATAACTGAAAAAAATACCCATAGAGCCGTTTCTTGTGACATCAGAAGTTCCTAATGCCTCACTTCCATATATGGAGGCTTGTAACAGCCAAAAAGCAGCTATGTATGTTATTTTTGGTTTGAAATGGGTTTTATTTTTTTACTTTACAGATGGATAAAATGTGAAAATAGATAGCTGTCATTTGGGTCAATCCTCACCCTGCTGTTTTCTTTCCTATACCAGATAGCAAACTCTCTGGGGTTTAAAGATTGTAGATAATTAGAATTGGACAGAGTGATGACCACTCTGCATTTTAAGGGTTTTATCACTGCAATCCCTAATTTGTGTTGTTGCCACCAAGGTATAGAACTCCTCATTCACTGCTCTGTTTAAGCCAGAGTTCTCCACATATATGAACAAAATGTACTAATACCGCTTTAATTCCTTGAGTAAAAGAATGACAAACCTAAAACCTTTGTTTATTTAAGTTAGGACAATCTAAAACTTGGCACCAATCTGGAATCTTTTATATGAAGTACTCTTCTTTTTCACGTTTATAGGGGAAGTCTTCCATTTGGACTGATCCCTCTGGATCTGCTTCAGGTTGTTCATAAGTGTGATAGTTGCCTTTATTCTTGTACAAGTAAATAACGATGATCACAACGACTGAAAGGAGAGTGAGAAAAACTACGGCGATAACAGCTTGGAACAAAATAGAGAAAAGAAACTGTTTAGAGCAGATAGCTTTTGAGCAGTTCTAACAGAGCAAACAATTGTTAGTCTGAGAACAAGCTTCTATCTTACCTGCGTATTTCTCTGTAGCACAGACCCCCTCCCTTTCCCTTTCCCATTTTATCTACTATTATAGTCGTTGCCAGAAAAGTAACAGTTGAAAACAAAAACATAAAGAGTTCATTTAGGGGAGCTAATGTTAATAGTGGTTAGAACTATAGCAATCTGGGGACCCCAAAGCCTTTTAGATTGAGTGCCATTCTATCTATAACTCTAAATGGTAGAACAAGATTAAAAGAATTGAAGCAAAACAGCACTGAGTGATGAAGAATTTATGAAGGGAGGAACCTAGAGCCCATTCTTTACAGTTTATTTAAAAGTAATTTATGCTCTAGACAACTACATTAGACCTGTCTTTCTCAAGCTCAGCAACTTTGTGAATTTCAACTCCCAGAATTCCCCATGCTTTAATATACTATGGATGCAAGATTTTAGACAACATGGGAATCGGATCAAAATCCTGCACATGCCTTGTGATCTACCTTGAGTTTCCACTGAAGGAATGGACACACAGCAAATGGATCTCATCAACAATCTTGCTTGTTTTTCTGTTCTTGCATCAACCTCGTCTTTGCCTACTAAGTCCTGCCAAGTCATATTCTTCCTGAATCTGCAAGCCTTCACTTTTCAGATTGATGCACGGAAGGATTATATAGTTTCCATAACAATACAAATGCTGAAATTGACAGGCTGCAGGATTCTGGCCCTCTAAGAATTACAGCCCTGATTTGACAAGAGACTTAACTTCCTATCCTTTCATGGGATAATAATGTGGCTCCTTCAGAGGTTATATGGAGAGCAGCAGAACAGAATTCCAATGTGACCGTCCCCTGAATGAATTATCTGCCCAGTGCGGTATGCCTGATCCTCTACAACAGGGGTAGTCAACCTTTTTATATCTACCTCTCACTTTTGTATCTCTGTTAGTAAAATTTTCTAACCGCCCACCGGGTCCACAGTAATGGTAATTTGTAAAGTAGGGAAGTCAATTAAATTTTAAAAAAGGAAAGTGCTTCAGTATTGGACAAAACCCCTACCGCCCACCATGAAAGCTGAAACGCCCACTAGTAGGCGGTAGGGACCAGGTTGACTACCACTGCTCTACAAGCAAGCAGTACAGTATAGGCATGTTAAATACAACAATACGGCTTGAAAACAGTGTTAGTCAAGGTTTCAGCACTGGGGTAAAGAAGAAAAGGCTGTCGCATAACAGCTCCATGTACTAGATGAGCGATTTTGTTCCCTTCTAGAACTGCCTAACCATTTCTTTTGAGTCAAAATAGGCAACCCATACACAAGAGGCAGAAGCCTGCCTTTGAAGAAGGAAGTTGGATGATTTAAGAAAAAAAAAAAAGCATAGAGCAAGTATGGAAATGGTCATTGCTCCTGGGATCATTACTTCCAAAAACACTACCAAAAAGGAATGGTATAACACCTTGCATATCGGAAAATAAAATGTGCCAACCTCAAGGGATAAATGTGCCAACCTCAAGGGATAAACCAGACCAACATCACACTCTTGTCCTAGGATGCCCAAAAGTGTACACGCTGTGCAGAGGTGGTATTCAGCCAGTTCTGACAGGTTCCAGAGAACCGGTAGCAGAAATTTTGAGTAGTTCGGAGAACTGGTAAATAGGCTGGCCCCTCCCACGCTTACAAAGCCACACCCACAAAGCCACACCATGCCTGTACTCACGTACAATACTAATAAAATGCAGCCATTGGCTGAAAAAAAAAATCTGCCCTTGTGTCAAAGATATGCAGGTCTGGCCTGGGATTGCCTCATAATACGTAGGATACAGTGGCACTTTTACCACCTGCCATCTACGCTGCTGGCTTTACCATTAGTGCTTTGGGGCTACGTTGGAGTGCATCTCAGTTAACTCTGGAAAGAGAATGGCTAATACCTCCTATAACAGCCATATTGGCATCCTCTGGGGACGTAGGCGTGTTCATCTTCTTCATGAACGGACTGGTCAGCATCCCTTCATGGAAGAGAAAAGAGGGAGACGTCAATATAGCAGCAGGCGGTGTGCTTTGATTTGAACCAGGAAGTCCAGATTCAAATTCCTTCCTATCATGAAAATGGAAGAGGGGAAGGATGACCTCCCAACAGGCTCCCCGCCCCGCCCCCAACTTTCAGGTTAACCTACTTCCCAGAGCTATACTGAGGAGGAAGGCGCAATGATTATAGGTCCTGGTTATTTGCGGGACCACCTCCTACCACATACCTCCCTTCGACCTGTCCGCTCCCACAGGGAGGGCTTCCTGAGGGTGCCGTCGACCGGTCAATGCCGGCTGGCGACTCCCAGGGGAAGAGCCTTCTCTGTGGCAGGCCCTGCCCTCTGGAATGACCTGTCCCCTGACCTTCGTACAATCGCGGACCTACGCCTTTTTCGCCGGGCATTAAAAACATACTTTTTTCATGTGGCCGGCCTGGCATAGTCTTTTATTATTGATTTTTAGTCAGGGTTTTAATTATGAATTTTAGCACGGGCTTTAAAATTGATTGAATGTATTTTTAACCATGTTTGATTGTATTTATGACTTCTGTTTTATCATTCCTGTGCACCGCCCTGAGTTCCATTGGGGAGAGAGGGCGGTATAGAAATATAATAAAATAAATAAATAAATAAATAAATAAATGATTTCCTTGGAAATGGAATGAGAATACATACACTATTCTAACACATATATTACATCTTCCAGAAGTAGGCATGCATGCACCCTGCATGTGTGTGTGTGCGCTCACACACACACACACACACATTTCTATGGGGGAAAAGTGTGTGCTAAACAAGATGAAATGTTGAGGCATAATATGCAGCAACAATTGTAAGGCAAGAGCTTAAAACGATTAGGAACAAGTACTGTTTTTTTTTAAAATACCTGGCCAGACTGCAAGGGGAAGAAAAGTGCCACTGAAGCTGCTGCAAGATTTGCTCAATAAAAGCCTTCAACCCTTGGCTCCAGTTACAAAGCAGAAACAGGTCTGTTCTGTAGTGTTTCAGGGCTTAGGTAATCCGGCTTACTCAGTGAATATCTAATAATGTGCAACAGTGGAAGTGCCAGCAAGAACAAATGTTCTGCCAGCAACTCATTTCTAAAGATTTCTCAGACTTGCCAGCTATTTGGGAGCCAAACTCTTTACAAGAATGTATGACATCGAGGGATCTTATCATAAGGGCCTCTGAGCCAGACCAATGTTTTCCAGACTGCAGATAACAACCTATTTCTTCCAAACTGTGCCAAAGTCCAAGCCATCCAACCATATACACACCTCATCCTCCTCACCCCCCGCCCCCCCCCAATTTCCCCTGCTGCAAAATTGAATTATATTTGTGAAGCATAAAATTATACTATCTCCATCCTGTCAAAATCACCAGTAGGCACAAATGAAAACATTATGCATGACAGCAACTTATCTAATGTCTGGTTAGCTAAAATTGATGTGTGGAATTATGTCTTTCGATCCAGTCCCTTGCAAAGGTCCCTTTCTAGGTTATCCAGCATTTTCACCTGGGCAGAAATGAACATCTGTTTAGCAATACACAATGCTTAGACTATGTATGTATAACACGCTAAGATAGCATTTGTTTAACCTTGATTTTTTTTTTTTTTACTAGGGTGAAATTTATATCCAATTTAAGCTGTAACCCATAGTTTATAAATCACACTGACCAATTTTAAAACAATACAAACCTCATTTTGACTTGAAGTCTGTCTTGGAAGCAGTCTTAGTTTGGCATCATATGCTAAGCAACAATGTGTTGGGTTTCAGCTTAGCATGTTGGGTGAATCTGTTTAATTGGATCTGTTTATTTTGTTGTATATTCAGTAAACAATAGTCATGCCAGCAATGGTTCAGCATGATGTGAAAACCTAGGTTGTTTAAGAAACATTTATTTCCAAATAAATAGGCTGCTCTCTCTGAAGAACTTAGAGCTTTTCCTGAGACATTAGAATGATTGCAAACTTGCTATAACATTACAGCCAATTCATCCCGTTTGGAGAAAGTTAAATGGAGTTAGAGAAGAAGCAAAAAGGGAAAAAAGCAGAAAGAATAGATGTGTTCCTATGTATGCAAAGCTCACAATCTTTATTATATTTCTCTTCCCTATCCCCCAGTCTCTCTCTGTATTTGTATACATATGCATATAAAAAGCAGATTACTAAACTTCTCAATTCTCTCAAAGAGAGGACTTCTTATTAGCAAAGAAAGAAATTACACTAGAAATAGTAGAAATGATAACTTTTGTCTGTCTTTCAAATAACTTTTGGATGCTGAAGCATACTGTGACATTTATTGCTAATTGTTATAGCTACTTGCCAAAGAAGGAACAGTGGGATGGCTACTATCTTAAGATCATGCACTACTTTCAACATGGATGGCACCAGAACTGAATAGAGATTGATATTCTAGTATTGTTTCAGGAATACTGTGACAGAGTTCTGAGATTTTCGTCGTTGCAATGCACAAAGAAATGTGCTGGATAGCTATGGATTCTTCCAGCGGAATAATTGCCTTATATAAATCAGCACTGAATCAGTGACTAGATTCGCACACTGCAGTAAGTCAATGTTTCTCAACCTTAACATGTATGGATTTCAACTGCCAGAACTGAATGAATTGAAGTCCAGACATCTTTAAATCAATCAGATTGAGAAACCCTGCACTAAGCCATTATCTGATTTACTTGGTTTCCATTTTGGCATGTTGTTCTAACAGCAGCAGTGATTTGCAAACCAGCCTTTTTATGAACATAGCCTATTTTGGCTCAGTCAGGAAACTATGATTAAAAATCATGGCTCAGTACGGGGTGATAATCTAGTAATTTATGTATGAATCAAGTCTAGTGGGAACAGAGGAAATACCAACTAAATGGCCTACAGTCAATATAAAGTATGAGTCCTCCCTTCCCATGGCTGTTTCAGCGGCAAAGAACCCTGACAGAAACACTGCTTCCTCATGTTTTCAAAGATAAAAGAGGAAGGAAATTGATCAAAACCAAGCATTTCTATAAATATTTTTACACATGGAAACATCTACATTCTTATCATTCAGGCAAGAGGCTCACAATTTACGCTAAACAATAATGTAGCTTCCTTGATCTGGCCTTCTAGTAGAAAACTGAAGTACGCCATTGTGCAAATGTTGTGAATTACATACTGGTATACTGCAAAATGTCCTGAGAATGTAATTTGGGACCTTTAGGTGCTGATAGTAAAGGTAAAGGTTCCCCCACACATGCATGCTAGTTGTTTGGGGCTCTAGGGGACGGTGCTCATCTCCGTTTCAAAGCCAAAGAGCCAGCGCTGTCCGAAGACTTCTCTGTGGTCATGTGGCTGGCATGACTAAACGCCAAAGGCGCACGGAGCACTGTTACCTTCCCACCAAATTGGTCCCTATTTTTCTACTTGCATTTTTTACATGCTTTTGGCAGAAGCTGGGACAAATAACATGAGCTCACTCCATTACGCAGCTCTAGGGATTCTAACTGCTGAACTGCAGACCTTCTGATAGACAAGCTCAGCGTCTTAGCCACTGAGCCACCGCATCCCTTTAGGTGCTGATGTCCTGATGCAATACTGTCGCCTTCCCCCTGTATGTATATCCACGAATACATGTATCAAAGCCATACAGCTTGTACGCCATAGGTGGTCTATTATCTTGTCATCTATAATTGATAAACCTGAGGAATACTGCAGAGCCGAGCAGACCATTCTCTCGAAATACTTCAGCATTTACTTTTCTGAATTCAGATTCTGAGAATGCCAGAAGCAAACCGGTAAGCCAACATAGTAACGCCCACACAGACAGGCAAAACCTGGGACCTTTGATCTAGAGACTGCATTGAGAATGTTTGTGAGGAAAACAGTGGAATGCCTTCCTTGTGGAGCAAAGATTTAGGAGTTAAGCAAATGTAGGTGAATTGGAAAAAAAAACTTCAGCATATATTTATAGGATAAATCTTAGCACGCTCTGCCTACGCAATAGCAGTTGTTATTACTGAAAAAGGATTTCCATTCCAAACTTTGGTATTTATTGCTCAGTAAGGTTAACTGGGCTCAAATTCAAAAGCTTGCCATTGGAATTGGGTTTCTTTAGTTATAGTTATTTGTTCCTTGTTCTCTTGCGCTCTGCAATATTGATATTAGTAAATCGCATAACTTTATTTGCAGTTGTGAATTTAAAAAAATCAGAAGACTATTTTACTTAAGTTGCAAATGGTGAAGTCAACTGTTCTGGATTTGCAAGTATTATTTTATCTTGTTATAAAAATCTCCATCACAACAAAATCGAATGGAATTGATCCATGATTTGTAGCTTAGAGTTGTGTATTACAGTATGGTTTATATGCTATATTCAACAAACCATGTTTATTTTATTTATTTTATTAAATTTATACCCTGCCCTTCTCCTAAAAAAGGGCGGCGCCAGGGCGGCGTACAGGCATCATTAAAATCATACAAATAATACAAAAATCCAAAATTGTTAAAAACTAATTAAATATTCCCGGTTTAAACTCAACTATGGGTTTATGTGGGCCCAATTAGAAGGAATATGTTTCCTGAGTATGTTTTCCTTTGTTTCTCTACAGCCACCTCCACCTCTTGATTTAACAGTGAAAGAAGTTAACCATCTTCTCCCCTACTGCCATAATTTGTTATAAAGTGGCTAAATATGTTAGATCAGGGGTCTCCAACCTTTGCAACTTTAGGTCTGAAGGACTTCAGCTCCCAGAATTCTCCAGCCAGCAAAGCAAAGCTGGCTGGAGAAGTCTGGGAGCTGAAGTCCTTCAGACTTAAAGTTGCAAAGGTTGGAGACCCCTGTGTTAGATATTGTACTTATACTTTCAAATCTTTCTTTTAACTTTTATATATTTGTTTTTATTTTGGCTGTACACCGCCCTGAGTCCTTCAGGAGTAGGGCGGTATAAAAAACCAACAAACTCTAAACTCTCTAAACTCTAAATCCTATCCACGAGTTCTCAACAATAAAATACTCCGAATCCCAGAAATGAGGTAGCCCAGAGAAAAATAATTTTCCACATCCCTAGTTTTGTGAATAAACTTATTCTTCATCCTACACCCTATACAAATTAGAATAGCAAGTTTTCCTTTCTCTAAAAATCTTTTTATTTTATCATCCTCTTATTCCTGAGCACACTTACCTGTGGCTGATGATGTTGTTGGAGTAGCTTCCATGGCATCACCCTTCTTCGTTAAGTTGTTTTGATTTTTAAAATTGTAAAAAAAAAAGTAAGCTGAGGAAACTAAAAGAAAGAAAACCAAAAGATAATGCTATTATCCACATAATGCTATGAACAGAAATTTATCAGTTCATCATTACTGCTGATCACAGTGTGCAAGATGCTATTATGAATAACTTTCTTTCTTTCTTTCTTTCTTTCTTTCTTTCTTTCTGTCTTTCTTTCTTTCTTTCCTTTCTTCTTCTTCTTCTTCTTCTTCTTCTTCTTCTTCTTCTTCTTCTTCTTCTTCTTCTTCTTCTTCTTCTTCTTCTTCTTCTTCTTCTTCTCCTTCTCCTTCTCCTTCTCCTTCTCCTTCTCCTTCTCCCCCTCCTCTTAAATATCAATCACAGACTGGTAACTTCAGTAACACTGCTTGCATTTTTAAACAAGCTCACTAAAAAGTACACCCCATGAACTTTATTAGCGCCATCAGGTCAACCTTGCAGTTCTCTTGGCAACATTTTTCTTGCCAGTTTCTTTCTTATGTTGGAGAGAAGCTGACTGTCTCAAAGTCACCCAGCTGGCTTCCATGCCTGAGGCAGGACTGGAACTGTTAAGTAATAGCAACTGAATTTCTAAACAGGCTTACTAAGGAGCACGCCCCAAGGAGCACGCCCCAAGGAGCTTACTACTCATTAAAATTTTAAACAATTATTAGCCGTGCAGTTTTTTTTCTGTGACTTTGACAGGTCACAGAAAAAAAGGGAGGAAGGAGAGGGCCGATTAAAAGCATGCACCAGCACTTCTGAATAGGGACTATAAGCAAATAAGTATAAGTCTGTGAAGTTCTTTTAAAACTGGCAAGTTATCAGAGCAACCAGAAGTAGTCACGTCTCTGACTGCTGCATCTTGCTCTGACTGAGGCTTTTAAATTATTTTCAGAAGTAGTCTGGCATGTAATACATTTAGAGCAGGGATAATAGAACAAAGGACCCAAGGGGCTGATTATCATAAAGAGTTAATAACAAATGGAAGAAGGAGCATTTCTAAAACAAAAATGAAAATCAAATGTATCAACATGTACAGGCTCACAGATCACAAAGAGAAATTCTTTCAAAATGCGTGGCATAAAAAGAAATAGAAATGGGATCCGATGAGAGAACTGCACAGTAGAACAATTAAGAGACAGGGCAGTTCTCTAGATATAATACAATACAATAGCAGAGTTGAAAGGGACCTTGGAGGTCATCTAGTCCAACTCCCTGCCTAGGCAGGAAACCCTATGCCATTTCAGACAAATGGCTATCCAACATCTTTTTGAAGACGTGCAGTGTTGGGGCATTCACAACTTCTGGAGGCAACTTCTGTTCCACTGATTAATTGCCCTAACTGTCAGGAAATTTCTCCTCAGTTCTAAGTTGCTTCTCTCCTTGATTAGTTTCCACCCATTGCTTCTTGTTCTGCCCTCAGGTGCTTTGGATAATAGTTTGACTCCCTCTTCTTTGTGGCAACCCCTGAGATATTGGAACACTGCTATCATGTCTCCCCTAGTCCTTCTTTTCATTAAACTAGACATACCCAGTTCCTGCAACCGTTCTTCATGTTTTAGTCTCCAGTCATATGAAGAACGGTTGCAGGAACTGGGTATGTCTAGTTTAATAAAAAGAAGGATTAGGGGAGACATGATAGCAGTGTTCCAATATCTCAGGGGTTGCCAGATAAGACTAGAAACCAGGGGTTTGCCAGATAAGAAACCAGGGGTTGCCAGATAAGACCAGAAACACCACAGCAAGAAGGTGTTAGTTTAGGTAAAGGCTAAAAAGTGAAAGCTAAGAGATGAAGATCAGGATAGATGGCAAAAAGCAGTTGACTCATAGAATGATAAAGGTGACTGCAGAAAAAACTCCATCATCTGTTGTAAGAATTCTGCAATAGGAAGAAAGAAGGGCCAGATCTATTTCCAGACTTAATATTTGGAGTGCATCACTGGGTTAGGTCACCTATATATTCAACAGGGAAAGGGGAATTAACTACAAGTGAGGATGTCGTCCTTTCAAAGGTAAGTACGTTTTTTAGGTACAGTAATATAGGTAAAAGTGAAGGTTTCCCCTGCCAGTTGTGTCCGACTCTAGGGGGCAGTGCTCATCTCTGTTTCCTAGCCAAGAAAGCCACCATTGTCCGAAGACGTTTTTATGGTCATGTGGCCAGCAAGGCTATACGCTGAAAGCACAGGGAACGCTATTACCTTCCCACTGATCTCCATTTATCTACTTGCATTTGCATGCTTTCGAACGGCTAGGTTAGCAGGAGCTGGGCCAGGAAAGGGAGCTCACTCTATCATGCAGTACTTGGTCTCAAACTGCCAACCTTCTGGTTGACAAGCCCCACGGCTTCAACCTCTCGGCCAGTGGTCATATTTTCTTGGAAAAAAATAAAGGGCCAAACCAAAAAAGGACTCATTGAATATTTAGGGGGTGAGGAAACCTCAGTTCTGGAGATAGCTATCAAAAGGGATCTAAGAGCATGTGGATTGACTATGATTGGGTTCATCCCAGACATTAACTGGGTTACACATTTAGCCCACTGTTTGAGCTCATACCCAAACTATACAATAAACTTCACGGGCTACATTGACTTTACGGGTTAAGCCATGCGCGCTTAGCCTATTGTGCAAATGCAACCACTGCCCTAGTTAAGCGTGCTATGCAAACCCAGCCTATAATAAATGACCCAAGGAGGGCAGAACCATGTAAGACACTAACCTTATCTGTAGGCCTCTGCAGGGCTATTTAGATTCAATGGTGGCTGGTTTCAGTTTGGTGGGAAGTGGAGGCAGAGAAGAGCAGGAGGGACTGTAGGAGTAAGAAGCCTCACTTACCGCCTGGTCTTGTTTCCTCTTGTCCCCAAAACCTCAGAACTGCAATGGGACCCTGTCAAGCCCCATCCAAGGCCTAGATTAGCCGGACAAATGCACACCAGAAGCCACACCTTCTGGTCTGGGCCTAGGAGAGAGGAGGGCAGGAAGTTAGGAACAGGAAGATTGGAAAAATTGATCATCAGGCCACTGCTGCAGAGCCGGAAAAAAAACCCTGCTTTGGCATGTCATGAAAATAACAAGACCACAAGGCTTCATTGAAAGTACCGATCTCGTAATATATCACAGGAAAGCTTGAAAGGGGAACTAGCTTGAAACGGCGTCCTTTCAAAAGAAATTGTATGTGAAATGGAATCTGGAACGGCAAGATTAGCTTCCCTCCATTAATCATTTATCCATGTTAATTATTATTTCCATATTTCCAATGTTTGAAAGGCACCCCCAAATGTGAGTCTTAAAACTCATCACTTTTTAAAGTGATATATTAGAGAGAGAGTGTGTGCAACACGAGTCATATTCCTTCCTGTTAGACATTTTATCCAGCACCAATAACCACAATGAACCCAGAATAGTTTGTGATGCTACTTAATGGTCATTTTGGCATGGAAGACCATTTTTATTTTCTGAGATATTTTAAGTGCAGTTTAAACAATGCTGTGCTGTAAGGAATAAATACCTATATGCCTTCGAATGCTTCATTTAAGTATTACTGAATGTAATTACTTGATTTCAAAATGTATTACAAAATGTAATTGCTTCATTTTGTTTACATTTTAGTTTTTTTATTCATTTTGTGAAACCCCATGAGAATACGATCAAGGGATGATTTAAATATACTAATACGGTAGTAAATTAATACAACATTCACAAGTTACTTTGATGAGAAGAAAGTTTCAAAAGAACACATGAAGCCATTCTAAGAATTTCTGTAGCGCCAAGAGACAAAATCTTATCCATAGACTATAAAAATGCATGTCAGTTTACGGTAATTATGCCATTGCTAATTGTAGTTAAAGAAAGCCACAAATGATCTTTTTATCTTCCTGAAGAAGGCAGCCACTGGTTCTGTGGCTTGGATCAGGATTTATTGCTGCTATTGTTTGCTATTAGCATCACTGCTCCATTAACTTTCCAGATTGGTAAAATTTGTCATCCCTTTTTATCTAGAAAATGACATGGACGTTCTTCATCACCTCTCAGATCGTGTCTTATGAAGTGAATGACATAGAGAGATGGTGGACATGAAACCTTGAGAAATAAACAATGCATTAAAAGTCCAGTGTACAATTAAATCTAAAAGAATCTTAAAATGGAATGATGGATTAAGTATTAATAAAAGAAAACCAAAGCAAATTGGTCTATAATATTTTACAAGTTATATGTAAGGCATATAATCAAGTTGTTTCATGTTGTGCAGGGAAAATTTATTCTTAGGTACAGAAATCTCGTTCACAGGAAAAATGTCCTTGTCAATTTTAGAACTGATGCCACCCTTTCACCCTCACAATATGATCACAAAATGATGGCTAATCCCAAATTTTGAATGCAAGGATCTCTTGGGATTCGTTTAACTTCTGAAAATGCAGCAATGATGAATTTAAAAAAGTGAGCTGCTCTTGGATTGACAGCTGATGCCATCATGGTATCTGAATATACCAGTGCATATTATGCTCATTCAATCTTCAAGCCCTTCCTACCAAAATCAGGAGATTACTGATTGCTTTTTATATGCATGATTGATGCATGATGTATTTAAATTATACTATTGCAGATAAACCCCCATCACCTAGTAAGAAATTACACTCTGGTCTGAGAAAAACCACAGTGCAAATTTAAACTGGTTATTCATTTTTGATTACCTGTATATATTAATTTCCCTTTATTCTTATCCTTATATTTGACCAGTAATGCCCTTAGTATTGCTCAAAACAATTCTCGTTGTGTAGCGTGTAGAGTTGCATATCTTTTGAGGAATGAGAGACACTTTTTACAGTGCTATTGGATTTCAGATTGTCTGGTAAAAACATAAGTCACATATTTCATCAATGAAGAACAACGTGCCAGCTACCATTCTGTTTGGGCTGCTGGATTGCAAACATGTGGAGTCAGAGTCCTCTGTTCTGCTACTCAAAGGTTGGTGCTACTAAGTATTCTTACCACTTAGTGTTCTGTATACTGCAATGCTCTCTACATGGGGCTTCCCTTGAGGTGCACTCGAAAGCTACAGTTAGTTCAGAATGCAGCTGCGCGGGTGATTACGGGAGCTTCGAGGCACTCCCATATAACACCAATCCTGCGCGAGCTGCACTGCCTTCCTGTGGTCTTTTGGGTGCGCTTCAAGGTTTTGACGACCATCTTCAAAGCGCTCCATGGCTCGGGACCTAGTTATATGCGAGACCATCTCCTGCCCCATACATCCCTTAGACCGATACGCTCCCACAGAGAGGGCCTTCTCAGGGTGCCGTCGGCCGGACAATGCCGACTGGCGACACCCAGGGGAAGGGCCTTCTCTGTGGCGGGCCCTGCCCTGTGGAACAACCTACCCGCAGAACTTCGTACCATCACCGACCTCCGCCTCTTCCGCCAGTGTCTAAAGACACATTTCTTTCATCAAGCCAGCCTAACATAGCCTCCGCTGGGACTAGCCATAGATAGTTTTAATTCGGGGATTTTAATTGGTTTTAGCGCAGGATGGGGATCTAATAGGTTTTTAAATTTTATATTGTGTTTTTTGTATGTATTTTAATTTCCTGTGCGCCGCCCTGGGTCCTCTTGGAGAAGGGCGGGATATAAATTTAATAAAATAAATAAATAAATAAATTAAGAATAGAAAAATATGGAAGACAAATTAAGCTTTGGAAACAATCACCCTCCCACCCTATCCTTGATTGATATTGTGAAATGATAGTCTCATCTAGAAGCAGAGCAATCTATCACCCCCAGAGGTAGGAGGAGGATCTGCTACTCAAGACTAGTTGAGACTTTACTCCCCATAAATGTTTCCAGTCCTACCATTGTCCCCTCCTGTTAAGCTTCTGGACCAGTCACCTTCTGAATATCATTCTTGGGATATCCTGCATAGGCAACTGGTAAGAAAACAAGAGAGAGACATTTTGATATAATGGTTAAGACACCAGGCTGGAAACCAGGAGGTCATGAATTCTAATCCTACTTTAGGCACCAGTCTCTCTCAGCTCTAGAAAGGAGGCAATGGAAAGTAACTTCTGAAATCTTGCCAAGAAAACTGCAGAGATTTATCCAGGTAGTTGCCAGGAGTCAACACTGACTGGAAGGTGTGCACAAACATACATATCCAAAAAACTAGACAATCTGGAGAGCTTTATGTCTTAGATACAACAAGCATGCTGCTCCATTTGTAAATTAAGATGCAAGGGATGGTCATTTGGCCTCAATTTAATGCCACATCCTAGTCTACCTCTTGAAACAGTTCCTTCTTTCACTAAATTTTGAGTTAACCCTACTTTGTTATCTATACGCTAGATTAACATGAGGTGTCTACTGTTAATTGGAAATTCTAACTGACCCACCAAGCAGCTTCCCAAATGTCAACAGGAAAAGAAAATAAGAACGCATAGTATCTCTTTGTGTCAACAGTACTGCTTACCCATTTGGATTTGTCTGTTTCAAAGTACTAATTATGGTCTATGGACTTAATTCTCTCTGAGCTCTTCCAACAAATGGCTCCAACCATGATCTCATCTCACAACTAGTGTATTCCATCCTTTGTTCTTTCACACATTCTGTGTGTGAGAGGGCGTGTTGAGGGGTGAGGGGAAGATAGAAGAAGCAGTGTGGAAATATGGAATATTACACATTTATTTTATTTTATTTTATTAAATTTATACCCCGCCCTTCTCCTTGCAAGGACCCAGGGCGGCGCACAGGCAATATTAAAAACCATACAAAAACCAAAAATATATCATTAAAAAACTATTAAATTATATCCCGTGCTAAAACCCATTATAAAACCCTAAGAATTTAAAATTTATCCACATTTAAAAGTCAGAAAACGGGGGATTATGCTAGGCCGACTTGTTGGAATAAATAAGTCTTGAGACGTTGGCGGAAGAGGCGGAGGTCCGAGGTGGTGCGTAGTTCGGGGGGTAGGTCGTTCCAGAGGACTGGTCCCGCCACAGAGAAGGCCCTTCTCCTA
Source organism: Rhabdophis nuchalis (assembly GCA_039707465.1). Lineage (NCBI taxonomy): Eukaryota > Metazoa > Chordata > Lepidosauria > Squamata > Natricidae > Rhabdophis > Rhabdophis nuchalis. The sequence goes on from CM077646.1 coordinate 165,427,685, forward strand.
GGCGTCGCCAACCGGCATTACCTGGTCGACGGTACCCGGAGAAGGCCCTCTCTGTGGGAGCGGATCGGTCGAAGGGATGTATGGGGCAGGAGGCGGTCTTATATGTAGCTAGGCCCCGAGCCATGGAGCGATTTAAAGATGGTCGTCAGCACCTTGAAGCGCACCCGAAAGGCCACAGGTAGCCAGTGCAGCTCGCGCAGGAGAGGTGTTATGTGGGATTGCCTTGAGGCACCCATAATCACCCGCGCGGCCGCATTCTGGACTAACTGTAACCTTCAAGTGCACCTCAAGGGGAGCCCCATGTAGAGAGCGTTACAGTAGTCCAGCCGGGATGTCACAAGTGCTTGAGTGACTATACGAAGGGCCACCCGGTCCAGTAAGGGGCGCAACTGGCGTATCAAGCGTACTTGATAAAACGCCCCCCTGGCCACGGCCGTCACATGGTCCTCCATGGACAGCCGGGAATCCAGGAGGAAGATGATCATTTTGTGTGTGGAATTTCATTGTCTGAGTAGAGCCATTATAGATTAAAAGCCTTCTCTGAAGCATCATATGTTAACAAAAGACTAATCTTCATCCTTCTAAATACTTTAGTCATTACATATAAGATTTATATTCCATCTTTTATTCAGAAGTTCCAAATTGCATGCAAAGCACTCCCATATTTTAAGACCTTTAGGTCACTGTCAAGGTATGTGGTAATGCTGGTTAGGAGGAAAAGCAGCAGAGTTTTCTGAATTATGGCAATCCCTTTGTGTGGTTTTGTTTTTATAACTTTGGTCCAAGACCTTCAAGAAAGTTTTATAAAACAGATTTTTAAAGCTGATCTTTTCCTCATATGAAACTTTGAAAAATTTCAAGCCTGATTTAAATTATTGAATTCCAATGATGAGGATGATTTTGTTATATACTTGCTTCCAAATGTTATTTTGGAACTACTGGATGAACCCAGATTCTACATAGACAAATAGCACAATTCAGTAAGAAAAAAATTGAGCAGCATTATTCGGCTTGTTAAATCTTTAAAGCACTCCATGGCACGGGACCTGGGTATTTGCGAGACCGCCTCCTACCACATACCTCCCTCCGTCCTGTCCGCTCGCACAGGGAGGGCCTCCTCAGGGTGCCGTCTGCCAGCCAATGCCGGCTGGTGGCCCCCAGGGGAAGGGCCTTCTCTGTGGCGGGGCCGGCTCTCTGGAACGACCTACCCCCCAATATTCGTACCATCACGGACCTGCGCCTCTTCCGCCGGGAGCTTAAAACTTACTTTTTTCATCTGGCTGGCCTGGCTTAGATGTTAATAACAAATTGTAGGGATTTTAGTAAGGGATTTTAGATGGGTTTTAAAGATATTTTTAGCACGGGTTTAAATTTAATATATTTTTATTGTATTTACATTGTATTTTTGTATTGTTTTTAATATTTACCTGTGCACCGCCCTGAGTCCCTTCGGGGAGAATAGGGCGGTATACAAATCCAAGAACAAAAGAACAAGAACAACAACAAGTAATAATAATAATAATAATAATAATGATTTAATTTATAGACCGCTCCTCTCCCCGTAGGGACTCGGAGCGGTGCACAGGGAAAACTAAAACCACAATACAATAAATATACAAATACAATTAAAAACAAATTAAATCTGGGCCTGTGCTAAAATCCCCTTAACCTGCTAAAATACCCAATTAAAACAGCTAAACCCTGTAGAGAGAGGCTACCCAAGGCCGGCCAAACGGAAAAGATGAGTTTTTAGTTTCAGTAAACCACATATATTCATTGGAATGTTTTCAATTTTTTGGGGGTAATTCTGGTTGTTTTAGCATAGGTTTTTTTTTTGGGGGGGGGGAATCCCAAACTAATCAAATATATGTTTGGGGGGGAAAACCAGGAAACTATTAGCCAAGGAAAGTAAACATAATCTGCAGTTAGAAATTGCTCCTTACCTATTCTGTATACAGATGTGCAAAGTGGTAGCATATATTTCAGCTATAAACATCTTATCAACAGACCTGTTGTGTAAACGAGCAGATTTGCTGATTGGCTCCTTGTTAATTTTGTGAATATAGCTAGGAATGTTGCATCCTTTACCACTGAGTATCATGGTTATATCAATGAATTACAACTAACTAATAAATTGATTGTGTGTCTCCTTTCCTCTCCAAAGTGCTTCTCTCTTCTTATTCCTCTTCCTTTGTTTCCAATTGTTCTTTCACAATGCATTTTTTTTCAAGAAAAAAATATATGTTTGAGTTGATAGGAAGACAATGCTGCACTGCATCTTAGAAAATTGTACATTAATAGTAGTATGGTCACTACTAGTAAGAAGCAGTGCAGGGATTCAGTTCTGTAGATATAAAGCTATAAGCTTGAGAACAAAAATACAAGTTTTTCCTGCATCCATGATATCATGTGCTTGCATAATTGATCAGTGCTCTTTTATCACTCATCTGAAGGGATTGATCTAAAAGGACTGATGTAAATTAAGTGAGCTGTATATTAAAAATATCCTCACACACTGAGGTTGTTTTTAAGCAAAAGTGAAAATCAGTTCCATAGAATGAAACATTCTTAGTGATTCTTCCAAATGTCTGACTTCCTATTTATATTTCTCATTAATTCATGAAATAAGAATGATCCACATTGATGGATGCCAGATTTGGAAAGCATGCAATTATAAATATTGAATTTGATAACAAAGGACTCAATCACTTGATTTGTTTTTATATTCCCCTATCGCTACCCCACCTTATTCAAAAGCAATTAGAACAAAAGAAAAAAGAAAAAAAAAGTTTTGCATCAAAGCCCTCACTTAATGTTTTATCTCTACAGATTTCAGAGCTTTTTGTTCATCCCCTTTTCATCAAAAGTATATGCCAACGTTCAAGAAACTTAAGTGGCTGGTCCTTATGGGAATCTCAGTTAAAAAAAAAACACCATACACCTGCAGACAAGAAAAAAGATTGGGGAAATTGGATAACCAGCACACTGTACAAAATTAGTAGTGCATGTATTTTACATTCCTGTTTGTGTGCTTGGAGAGCGTGCTAGGGAGCAGCACTAGCTCCGTTTATGTGTAAACATATAGTTCAGAGCATTTACACGTTCCCAGATGTAGAAATAATTTTATTTTTCTATTTTATTTTCAATTAATCCTGGGGTTCAATTGGTTCCCTAACCAGTTCTTACCTGATTGAAGCAATCCTGGTTGCTGGGAAAATAATATTGGCTTGGCAAACTTGTTGAATTTTTTCCCCGGCTCCACTAGCATGGATATTTCTTCTCTACTTTCTTCCTGTAGCTGCTTCCTAGCTTTCTAGTGAGTTGGCTAAGGCGTTCCCCTGCCCATCTCACCTTTCCAGTTTCACTACGTTGATAATAAACAGCCGAGTCATCAGAATGCTTATTCCTTAACTCTTTGTAATGTCGCCGACGACGAGAGAGACAAGGCCCATAATGTTCTTGTTTCACTTACTAATAAGGCAGGACAGTTTGGTTCAGCAGAAGGCGCTTTATTCAAAGCTGCTGAGATTCCCAAAATTAAAGATGGGGGTGGAAGATGGAAGATTTCTGCAAGCCATTATAGCTTATGTAGCCCCAAAACACCCTTCCCTCCCCTGAAGTTATGTAATTTGTAGTCAGCAGAACATACAAAGCAGTGCTAATGTTTTGGGGACCATTCAGCAGCTCTGCACACACAAAAATGTTTCTGAATGTACTATAGATGAGATCAATCTTCTCCAAATTAATCTCTCCTCAATTCAGCAAGAAATTACACCTCCAAAGATATAATAGAGCACCACGTTGAAGGAATCAGATGCACGTGTTTGAATTTGAAATGCAGATGTATTTTATTATGTGGCAGAAAAGAATTATGTTTTTATTAACTTCTATAGGTACAGATATATTTACAATACCTCTCAAAAGGTATCCAAGTGATCAAGCTGGAGGAGATAGATCCATGATCCATGATCATAATAAAATGCTTCAAGCAAGCCACAGATGAGAGCTGTAGTCCTAATGCTTCATTTGTAGGTGTCCAAACCAGACATTTCTAGTTAAAACAATAATCTAGAAAAGGGGTCCCCAGACTACAATGTGTTTGACAACATGACAAAATGGATGATCTTGGGAAAACAGGGAAGAGTTCAGAAGCAGTTGAGCATGGAAGGCAATTCCAGGATTCAAAAGGATTGTATAAATATGCTCTATTATATTCCGTAATGCCAGCTCCTGATTAATGATTCATATATACAAAAAACAAAATTAAGAAAGCGGTAAGATTTTTCCATAAGAAATTGCTTCAAACACAAACAGATAAATGGCATAATTAAATGGTTCCCCATAAATGGGAGAAAAGTCCCATTACATGTTGGGGAAGGAGTTTCCCCCCACTTACATACAGTATATATTTTCTCTGTGCAATGTTTTATATATGAACTTTAATGTGTGCTATCCCTATCCAAAGTGATCATCTCATCATGTAAAGTTTCCTTAAGTTTCTCATCCTTACAGAATAGAAGTTAATTGTCTTTTTTACTTTTTTCATTCTCCGAATAATCATTTAACTTATTCTAGAAAAGCATCATTGAACTGCAATTATTAATTGTATTATTTTTTCCAGTAGATGAATGCAGCAAAAGTGCAACTAGCTTAAATGGAGGACTTCTCTGAGGAGTCAGGAGGGGTAAATGGTCCAGAAACCCCAACCATATAAGTAGGCTACCAGCTATTCTATAATAGGACTCTGTATGGTGATGTTCCATTTTAGAAAAGTACTTCTGAGGCAGAGGCCTCAGAAGGACAAATTTCTTTCAAAGATTGCCAGTTTCTGACGTATAATAGATGGAACTCATATTATTCAAAGGTTCATATATCATAAATATTGCCACCTGCATGGTGTTATACTGATATGAGGCAACTGGCCTGGAGGAAAAAAATGCTTTAATAATTATAGAAAACTAGATTTTGGAAAATGAGGCTTTTCCTTCCTTCCTTCCTTCCTTCCTTCCTTCCTTCCTTCCTTCCTTCCTTCCTTCCTTCCTTCCTTCCTTCCTTCCTTCCTTCCTTCCTTCCTTTTGTTGCCTTTGAGCTTATTTCAGAGGGACCGATCTGATGAGGACCTGGGGGAAAATGCCTTTCTGTAGCATATCTTGATTTTCCTTCCAGTCACTTTCTTTTACTCCCATCCAAAATCCTTTTTCCTAGAAAAGAAAATAAGTAAACAAATTTCAGTCAGAGCTTTTCCTCTTTGCTATAATTTAGAAATTTGGAAAGGTGACTTGAATCCTTATGCATAGAAAATAAGTCTTCAAAGATGCTAAATGTAGGGCATTACAAGTGATAGTCATCATTATGCTAACAGTGCAATGTTTATAACGGTTGACTAGTCCCTGCAGTTATCTTAGCAACATTTGAAAGTGGTTTGTCTCCTTCCAAGGGCTGGGAGAGAGGGACTGGCCCCAAATCATTTGGCAGTCTTTGTGTTTATGGTGGGAGTATAATTCACAGTCTCCCAGTTTATAGCCTGGTGTTTCTCTCCCTCTCCCCCCCTCTCTCCCTCCCCCCCCTCACACACACACTCACTCTACAGGTAGTCCTCAATTTATGACCACAATTGAGCCCAACATTTATGTTGCTGAGAAATGGGTTAAGTGAGTATCGCTCCATTTTATGACTTTTCTTCCCACATTTGTTAAGTGAATCCCTGCAGTTGTTAAATTAGTAAGATGATTGTTAAGTGAATCTGGTTTCCCCATTGACTTTGCTTCTCAGAAGGTTGCAAAAGGTGATCACATGTCCCCAGACACTGCAAACCATCATAAATCTGAGTCAGTTGTCAAGCATCTGAATGTAAACCACGTGATCATGGGGATGCTGCAACACTCATAAGTGTGAATAATGGTCATAAGTAACTTTTTTCAGTGCTGTTGTAACTTCGAATGGTCACTAAGCAGAATGGTGTAAGTCAAGGACTACCTGTAGCTACTTTTATACCTGCTCAGTGCTGTTTTTGCTAAAGGGAGAGTTAATGATTAATGGAGGACTGTGGTCATATCAGACACAACCATACAAAGAGAGAGAAGTAAATAGACCTGAAACCTCATGGCAACAGCAATAGCAGGTCTACACTCTTCCCTAAACAACATGGCATTTTCAGCAAGAACATTTGCAGAACAGCTGACCCCAAATTATTTTTTGTCAAATGGAGATCCTGCTTTGCAAGGAGAAGGCCCAAGGTTCAAGACTTGAAGAAGGCAAGGTATACATCACACCATACTATGCGGAGTCCAACACTGGACCAATAAGTCAACCCCCGAAAGTGCTCTTCCTTTCATCTCTCCTCTGCAGTTTAGAATAGTGGCTGCCCCTTCTGAACTGTTCTAGCTCAGGGGTTTCAGACTCAAAATTACCATGAGTGTGCATGAGGAGGACTAGTTAATTAGTCCAAGGGCCAGGAATCTGAAACTTTTTTTTACTTTGATATAAAGGTCCCTGATGAATTACTGGCAAATGGTATTACTATTGAACACATACATATGAAATACTTCTTAAGGGACATGGTGGCTCAGTGGCTAAGACCCTGAGCTTGTCGATCAGAAAGGTTGGCAGTTCGGCGGTACGAATCCCTAGTGCCGCATAACGGAGTGAGCTCCCGTTACTTGTCCCAGCTTCTGCCAGCCTAGCAGTTCGAAAGCAGGTAAAAAATGCAAGTAGAAAAATAGGAACCACCTTTGGTGGGAAGGTAACAGCGTTCCCTGCACTTTCGTTGTTTAGTCATGCCGGCCACATGACCATGGAGACATCTTCAGACAGCGCTCGCTCTTCGGCTTTGAAACGGAGATGAGCACCGTCCCCTAGAGCCAGGAATGATTAGCACGTATGTGCGAGGGGAACCTTTCCTTTTCCCTTATATGAAATACTTTTTATTTATTTATTTGACCAAGACTGTTATTTTATAGTTGGCTCCAGTTTTTACTTTGCTTTTGTTATTTATTTATTTTTTGCTTTTGTTATTTTGTTACTTTGCTTTTGTTATTTTTTTTGCACGGGGCCTAGCTACCTACGAGACCGTCTACTGCCCCATACGTCCCTACGACCGATACGCTCTCACAGAGAGGGGCTACTCCGGGTGCCGTCAACCGGTTGCCGACGCCCAGGGGTAGAGCCTTCTCTGTGATGGGCCCAACCCTCTGGAACGCTCTCCCCCCTGAACTCCGTGTCATCTCGGACCTCCGCCTGTTCCGCCAGCAGTTAAAAACACACTTCTCCCAACAAGCCAGCCTGGCATGATTTTACTCGACACTGCACTGCCTCTAGTTACCAAATTTTTAATTCAGGGGTTTTAATATGGGTTTTAGCGCAGGGTGGTTTAATTTAATTGAGTTTTAATGAATGTCTTATTTTTTGTATATTTTATATTCCCTGTGCGCCGCCCCGAGTCCCTATGTGGTGAGATGGGTGCGGCTTATAAATTCGAATAATAAATAAATAAATAAATAATATTGGGTTGATATACACTGTATTTTTTTCAATAACATATATTCCCCATGGATGTTGGGTGATGATATGTTGGGTGATGATATAATCTAGGGGTCTGTCCTTCCAAGAACTGCCCAAATCCTGGTTTTCTTTTCCTTCTCTCTTGTTGCTAAGCAGAGATCTGCTTAGAGAGATCTGGCTTTATTTTGCTGTTTCCCTCATTGACTTTCCCTTCTCTTTTCTCTATATTGGACAGAGACGTTCTTTCTTAGCAAAAAAAAATAAAAAATCTAGCTTGTGTGCATGCTCCTCCCTGCAAGGCAGAGATACCCTCATACATGGTGAACAGATTTGGTGTTCCTCTTCAACTCTACTTTCTGCTGCTTTCCCTCCCTCTAGCAACCCAGCTATGTGGCTCATCTTTCTGGACTGAGAGTTGCCTCGGTGTTGCCACTGCTCAGAACCCCAGGCATCGCCTCAGAAGTAACGGTTGCCACAAAATCTATCAGGAGGTGGTATCAGCCTAATCAGGTGGATGAAGAAACCAAAGCTCTATAGGTCTGCACATATTTTAATTGTAACAGCTATAGTAATACCCTGTTTCCCTGAAAACAAGACCTCCCCAGATAATAAGCCCAAGCAAGCTTTGGAGCACATGCGTTAAAATAAGCCCTCCCCCCAAAATAAGCCCTCCCCCCAAATATTGCAACACAGCAGCAGCTGTGAGATAACCACACTCACCGCCTCCTGAACCTCAAAAATAATAAGACCTCCCCTAAAATAAGGCCAAGTGCTTATTTCGGGGATCAAAAGAAAATAAGATCCTTGTCTCCTTCTGAGACGTTCTTCTCAAGTTATTGTTTTGACCTGGGCTCAAGTCCCTCTTATCTGACTGGTAGCACTCTTCCTCCTGCCCTTTGAGGTCACCATTTGTGCCCTCTACCGGTGAGAATTCCCAGAGAATAAATAAAGCTGCTTTGTATATAAAGCCTACGGGCATCACCTGTCCTTCAGTGCCTAGAAAGCATTGCTGTAAGCTGCAGAAAATTCGATGGAGGGTTGCATGTGACCCAAGGACCATGAATTTCAAGTCATCATTCATTGCTTTCAAGAACTATGGAGTCAAGGCTGCCAGCCTTTAATTAAAAGGGGGAAAAAACCTTCTGGACTCAAGAAGGTGTAGCTGGTGGATTAGGCAGGAAGCTGTCATTATATGTTAGATAGAAATCCAGGCAGAATGTGATAAATCAGTGGGCATAGTAGATTATGATCCAACTTGAGCAGAACCTGGTGGAAGAGCTGATAATATGCTTACTATCTTTACAGACAATAATAGTGTTTACTATTCAGAATTTAGTCTCACCAGCCTGGCAGAAAGCAATATAGTTATAAATATTATGTTAGTTCTGCAAGATCCTAAGTCTGAATCTCCATTTGGTCTGGAAGATCATTGGATGTTTTTGGGGCAGGCACTCATTTTCATCATACCCAACCTCATAAGAACTGTGAAGGACTGGGAAACATTAAAGCAGATAGTGACTTTGTCACTACCGATGATATGGACAGGTTGTCGAGGAGACTAAAGGCCACTACATGTTTATTGGACCCGTGTCCCTCCTCGCTTGTACTGGCATTCTGGGAGATCACACGAGGCTGGCTCCAGGATATAGTGAACGCCTCTCTGAGTGAGGGGTTCATGCCTACTGCCTTGAAAGAGGCGGTGGTGAGACCCCTCCTCAAGAAGCCTTCCCTGGACCCAGCATTGTTGGTAAATTACCGTCTGGTCTCCAACCTCCACTTTTTAGCGAAGGTTGTAGAGAGTGTGGTGGCACAGCAGTTTCCCCGCCACCTGGAGGAAATTGATTATCTAGACCCGCACTAGTCCGGCTTCCGAACCGGTCACAGCACTGAGACGGCATTGGTCGCATTGGTGGATGATCTTTGGAGGGCGCGGGATAGAGGTTGCTCCTCTATCCTGGTCCTATTAAACCTCTCAGCGGCTTTTGATACCATCGACCGTGGTATCCTATTGCACCGACTGGGGGGGTTGGGGGTGGGAGGCACCGTTTTATGGTTGTTCTCCTCCTATCTCTCTGGTCGGTCACAATTCATGTTGGCAGGAGCGCAGAGGTCGACCTCAAGGCCCCTCATATGTGGGGTACCTCAGGGGTCGGTCCTCTCGCCACTCCTGTTCAACTTCTATATGAAGCCGCTGGGCGAGATCATCCGTGGTTTTGGGGTAGAGTACCATCAGTACGCTGATGACACTCAGCTGTACATATCTACCCCAAACCACCCCAACGATGCCGTCAAAGTGATGTCCCGGTGTTTGGAAGCCGTACGGGTCTGGATGGGGAGTAACAAACGCAAACTCAACCCGTCCAAGACCGAGTGGCTGTGGTTTCCGGCGTCCCAGTTTAGCCAGCTGACTCCAACCCTGGCCATAGGGGGCGAACTATTAGCCCCCGTGGAGAGGGCGTGCAATTTAGGCGTCCTCCTGGACTCCTGGCTGACCATGGAGGACCATGTGATGGCCGTGGCCAGGGGGTCATTTTACCAGGTGCGCTTGGTCCGCCAATTGCGCCCCTTACTTGACCGGGATGCCCTCCGCACAGTCACTCAAGCACTTGTGATATCCCGCCTAGACTACTGTAACACTCTCTACATGGGGCTCCCCTTGAGGTGCACCCGAAGGTTGCAGCTAGTTCAGAATGCGGCCATGCGGGGGATTATGGGAGCCTCACGGCATTCCCATGTAACACCTCTCCTGCGCGAGCTGCACTGGCTGCCTGTGGCCTTTCGGGTGCGCTTCAAGGTGCTGATAACCATCTTTAAAGTGCTCCATGGCACAGGGCCTAGTTATATGTGAGATCGTCTCCTACTCCACACATCCCTTCGACCGATCCTCTCCCATAGAGAGGGTCTTCTCCGGGTGCCGTCGGCCGGGCAATGCCGGTTGGCGACGCCCAGGGGAAGGGCCTTCTCTGTGGCAGGCCCAACCCCCTGGAACGACCTTCCTCCCGAACTCCGGACCACCTCGGACCTCCACCTTTTCCACCAGCGCCTGAAGACGCACTTTTTCCATCAAGCCCGCCTAGTGTGATCACCCTATAACGACTGAGTTTTAAATTAGCAATTTGTTTTAATTAAAGGGATTTTAATAATTTTAGCACAGGGTTTTCTTAATTTAATTGGTTTTATGATATTTATTATGTATTTATGTATATATCTGTTTTAATTTCCTGTCCTCCGCCCTGGGTCCCTTCTGGGAAATAGGTGCGGGATACAAGTCGAATAAATAAATAAATAAAAATAAATATTATAACTGTGTCTGTCAATCCCACGTAGGAGGTTGCAGAGGGATTTGAGCATCCTAGCTGGATCTTCTGGGAGTTGTAGTTCAGTAAGACATGGGAGAACGAAGGGACGCCCATCACTAAATTACAGCCTCCTTTGCCCAATGGATTTCAAATTGTCATGCCAAGAAAGTCCTCAGATGTTACCTCTGCTTGACTGTCTGATATCACAAGTATGATATCTCCTTCTCCAAACTGAAGGTGGTTGTCATCTTCTGAAGCATGAGCCTGAGTTGCTTGAGCCTGGAACATAAAAAGTGAAAGTAATAGAATAGGGCAGGGTAGAATGGGCATCTCAGCTCTTCATCCATCCATCCCACTTCTGAATTGAATACTACAGAAAAGGCTGAAAAAACAATATTTAAAGTAAAAATTAAAAAGTCAGCAATGGTCTCAGCGGACGAGACTTGAAATTAACACCCTCCCTTAATTCATATCTGGGTTTTTATGACTCATTAGCTGGGGAAGCCTAAAAGCCAGCTCTTTGATTGCTGCAACTTACCTTGAATAGAAACCCCAAGGGTAGCTTGTTCTCATTCTCTTCTTTAGCTTCTGGGAAAAAACTAGCAATGATCTGAAGCAAAAAGACCATATGGTTATATAAGGGACAGGGAAAAAGATATTGCCCAGGTATAAGGAGATCTGGAATCAGATCCCTGGTCTTCAGATCCCTGGGGAGTGATGAGGTAGCAGTCTTCTACAATTAAAAGTTTTCAACATTTTACAGAAAAATAAGATACACATGACCCAAAGGTGCTTTTTCAATTGGCAACTGGACTTTCTGGTTTTTCTTTGAAGACGTTTCTCTTCTCATCCAAGAAGCCCAGAAAGTCCAGTTGCCTCTTGAAAAAGCACCTTTGAAAGGACAAACATGACTTGGATTTATTTTATTTATTTATTTATTTTATTAAATTTATACCCCGCCCTTCTCCTTGTTAGGACCCAGGGCGGCGCACAGGCATTATTAAAACATGACTTAGAACAGGGGTCACCAACCTTTTGGACCTCAGGGACCACTAAGTTAATAATTTAAAATCTTGTGGACCACTAATATGAATCCAGTGCACCACTCACTGAAGCGCCTGGACTCCCTGTGACGAACGGGGTCCTTCAGATACTTTGCTTGGCCGCCTGTTTCTGTAACCTTAAACACTCAAAGAGCCCTTTGGACCCATTTCCCACTGAAAACAAAACACCGCAATCTCTCCTCTGTCCCTCCCCCCTCTCTCTCGGATCACAGTGGTCCATAGGCCACCAGTCATGACCTCTGACTTAAATCTCCATAGACAAGATTCAGATGAGGGTCTCCTCTGCTATTAATCCATGTAGCTTGGTTGTTTTTGGCTTCCTATGCTGTATTCCTATGTCAGCCTCCCAAGTAGACCAGTCAGGAAACACAACGAGATGAAATAATTCTTCTTTATTGTAAAGCTACATTAACAGACTCTTGTAAGTCTGTACCAATCTCCCGCTGTCACTTTTAACATTTTGATCAATTAGGGTGGATCCTTCCTAAGTTTCTTTCTCTGACTGCTAAGTCACTGGTGCTCCCTGTCCTTTTGTCTGATCATTTTCAGCTTCTCTTCCCCTCATGCCTCAAGGTCACTCTCACCTAGAGCTATCCATTATGGATTACCATTATAAACCAGGCCAGTAAATTCAACAGATTATAGTTAAAAGCCCTGTCGCTATGCAATCCCAGCTCTGTGCCTGAAGGATATGGAAAGGAGAGGTGACTATTACTGAGGGCGGGGGATTCCTTTCTTAAGAAACTTCCAAAAATACCTGTTTAAAAATTCAAAGTGGCTTTTTACCTTCAACCAGAGATGAGGTGAAAAAAGATTTAATTATTACAATAGAAGTTTCTCACTAACTAAAGACTGTAATGCCTGTAATGAAACCAACCTGATAGCCCAAATTCTTTAAAATTCCTTTGTTTCAGCCCCTTATGATTCTGGCTCTTTAATTTCTTGTTAGAGTCAGACACTGCAGGGTGTATATTAATTGTGTTGATAATTTAGTCATCAGCAGCATGCAGAAATAGACCTACTCCCTCACAGAGTGAGAAAGGCATGAATTAGCTAACTCAGCTCATTCTGTTTGAGCCATTGGGATTAAACAAAAATTATTACCGGTTCTGTAGGCGTGGCTTGGGGTGCGTGGTGTGACTTGGGGTGCGTGGCAGGGCAGGGGAAGGATCCTGTAAAATCTCCATTCCCTCTCCACTCTGGTTCGGTTCTCCAAATTACTCAAAATTTCCGCTACCGGTTCTCCAGAACTGGTCAGAACCTGCTGAATACCACCTCTGCTCCCAGCTATTATACTTCCTATGTTAGGAGGCCAACCTTTGCAGTGGGAAACTTACTTGCATATGCAAAGATCCCTTCTGCATATACTTTTATCTCCAGTATATGAGAGATGTTGAGATTGTCATGATTCCAACAAAATCAAGGGATTCAGTATAATTTCTGATCATGTAGGTCTCGATTAGTGCAGTTAATGTATCTCATGAAATGATTGTGCTATTTGAATTCACACAACTCAAAAGTCATATTTCGGTGGAAAACACTGCAGTTGGCATCTTCAAATACACACTTGTTTTGCATACTTATTTTTTTAATTATTTTTGGAAATGGTGTGTTTATTGCTTTTCAGATGTTAGAAATCTATAAATACACATACTGTGTTTTTACTGTGTTCTTTTGACCCCTGAAATAAGCACTTGGCCCTAATTTCGTAGAGTTCTTTATATTTTTGAGTTGCTGGAGGTGGTGAGCGTGGTCACCTCATGGCTGCTGCTGTGTTGCAATATTTTTGGGGAGGAGTTATTTTTTTGGGAGGACTTATTTTTGAGCATGTGCATGGGCTTATTATCCGGGGAGGTCTTATTTTTGGGATAACATACATACATGCATACAGTAAAAGAGTGATTAGAACTTTGATTTTGGAAAGCTACAGACTGAAGACCCTGGCCTGGCCTAATTCCCTGAGATTATTTCACCGACTGATTTTAAATTAAATTAAGTTTTTAACAAATGGGTTTTTACACTGTTTTTAGCACAGGGTATAGTTTAATTTAATAACATTTTATCGATTATTTATGATGTATTTATCCCTTTTGGTATATGCTTATATTCATGTTTTTAGTTTCCTGTGCACCGCCCCGAATCCCTTTTTGGGAGAGTGGCGCAGTATAGAAGTCCAATAAAATACAATACAATACAATAGCAGAGTTGGAAGGGACCTTTTAGGTCTTCTAGTCCAACCCCCTGCCTAGGCAGGAACCTTATAAATTAAATGAAATGAAGACCCAGGTGCATTTGAAGTAAGAATTTGGGATTATGTAGAATTGTTGGCATTGGAAAATGTTTTTGGTTTGAGTCCTCTGTTAAGAGAATACTCCTAGTGTTGGGTAGGTTATATATATATATATATATATATATATATATATATATATATATATATATATATATATATATATATATATATATATATATATATATATATATATATATATATATATATAAAACCTGGTCTTTGTTGCTTTAAATGTTTGAATGTAATCAGCAGCTGTAATTATCTCCACAATAAGAGGAAGTCAGGAGAGCTCATTCTCTCTCTCTGCTCGCTTGCTATCTGACATTGACTGACTGATTGATTGAAGAAGGAAGAATCGTGAATTGCGACTAAGCAGTTGTTTGTTTGTTAAGGACTTTGTTTGATTCGATATCTACTATCACTGCTTGTGAAGCAGTAGTTTAGTTTTACACACCAGTAAAGCTACTTGTTTTTACTAACAGTGTCTGAGACTCTATTCGTGTGTATACTAGCAACGGGTTTTCTCTAGCTGCACATTCCGCTGCACAACTTACTGTCTCCCAAAGGAGATATCCCTAACATCCTCTTTAAAAAAAAACCAGGATGAAACTTGAAAGGGAGACACTAGAAGGAACCAGAAGGGACTAAAGATTTCAATTAAAGGAGAACTCTTGTATTTGACTTACTAATACAGCGTGAAACAAAATATTTAAACACTGGACATATTGGAGGATATTTTTAAACAATGAATCCAGAAGTTCAGAGTGTCTAGCTCTATAGATAAGGGATGCAGTGGCTCAGTGGCTAAGATGCTGAGGCTGTCAATCAGAAAGTCGGCAGTTCAGCGGTTCGAATCCCTACCACCGCATAACCGAGTGAGCTCCCTAATTTGTGCCAGCTTCTGCCAACCTAGCAGTTTAAAAGCATGTCAAATGCAAGTAGAAAAATCACTTTGGTGGGAAGATAACAGTGCTCTGTGTGCCTTCGGTCAGGGGTGGGTTGCTGCTGGCATTACTACCAGTTCAGTGCACATGCAATTTTGCTCCATGCATGTGCACAGTTGCTTATAAATAGAACATTAACAAATGAAAAAAAAAATACCGCGCTGACCAGGGAATCAGTTTGGAAGTGTGGCAGGCCTGGGTCGCTGCTGGTTCTGGTGACCCAGGCTGGCATACCACTACCAGTACAGCCGAACTGGTCCGAAACAGTAGGAACCCACCTCTGCCATTGGTGTTTAGTCATGCCGGCCACATGACCATGGAGACATCTTCGGATAGCACTGGCTCCTCAGCTTAAAAACATAGATGAGCTTTCTAGAGCCGGAAATGACTAGCACGCATTTCTTTACCTCTACAGATAGACTACGTTGAAAAGATGTTACAAAAGAGGCACAGTTTTACCCCACAAGATTGTTCAGAAACTGGATTTAAAATTACAGGCTACAATAATGATATGAACAAAGATGCTCCACTGAACATTCAAAAGTGATTGGCTGATATCCTAATAATTAAAAGGGTTGTACAGTTAACCAGAGAGTGACCTGGATAATTCTCCAATGTTGGTTCATGATAGTGAAAAAGAAAAGGAAAAAAAATAAAGTTGGTTTATTTGATTTATTAAAATGAAAATAGATTTTTTAAACTTCTTGTAAGCCTTTGTGGACTTTTGTTGATCATGATTGAATGATGAGGCTTAAAGGATTTCTTATAGAATGAGGGTATAAGAAGAGATCATTTGTTTTATTTTAAGTTGATACGTCACACTCTAAGTGGGATGGATGCTTTCTAAATAAATAAACAAATAAGTTACTAAAACTGTATTTCTTATAATGAATGGGAATCATTTCTTTTTATATTTCTTTTCTTTTTTACTGTGTTCTCATTTTTCTTTCATTTTTTCTTTTTTCTTTTTGGTTTTTGTTTTCTGCATTTTCTTTTTTTCTTATTATTTTAGTTTTCTTGGTTTATATTAGTTTTAACTTTGTACTTGTAATTTTTAAAATAAGATTACTACTTTAAAAAAGGTGACAGGGAATATGATATAGTACGTTAGAACTCTGAAACTCCTTCTTTAAAACTATTTGTATTCTACTTTTTTTCACATTATTATCCTGACACCAAGACAAAACTCTTCTACATGGATAAACCTTTAGCAAATACAGGGGTTTATCAAAGACCATCATTTATTTGATATTGTTATTATTTTAAAGGGATTTCATAATTCTTTTAAGGATTCATCAGCCTCCTATAATATTGTGGTAGGAAACATGAATGACAAATGTTCAAAATATTTATAGGAGTGCTAGTAAAATGTTTAATTAAAGTATAGTAAAAGTTAAAAGTCCAGAGGAGTGTTTAAAATGTCAAGTTTTTTTACTACTGATTATGTGGGTGTGATGTGGCTTGGTGGGCGTGGGTTGGTGGGCATGGCAGGGGAAGGATACTGCAACATCTCCATTTCCACCCCACTCCAGGGGAACAATATTGTAAAATTCCCATTCCCACCCCACCCCATTAACCTGCTTTCCAGCTCCGTTCTCCTGTGCAGGGCAATAGAAGAAGACCCAGCCAATCAGCTGGGACTCGGGAGGCAGTGAATAGATGGGGGTGGAGCCAGCCAGGGGGGGGTATTTGCCGATTCTCTGAACTATTCAAAATTTTCGCTTCTGGTTCACCAGAATCGGTCAGAACTGACAGAATACCACCTCTGATACCACGTTTTCAACCGGATTTTTTTTTGGGGGGGGCGGCATTTGTTCTACTTCTTTCATCAGATAGATAGATAATAGATAGCTATTTTAACAAGGTTAAAAACAAGGCAAATTTTAGAGAAGAAATAAAGAAAAACAGTGAAAAAATAAATAAAACAAGAAACAAGAAGAAAACATTATAAGGCAGTGCCTTCCAACGTTCTTAACAGCAGTTATAAATCCACTTACATTTTACCCTTTCTCTCTAAAGTTTACATCCTAATTTCCTTATTTACACAGTTTAACCTTTTTTAATCATCAAAATTAAAAGTTCATTTTTTTTTCTCTCTTCAGCAAAAAGTTAGTATAAGAGGTTTCCAGTCACTAATAAATGAAGTTATTGTCCTTTCTCTAATCAGACAAGATAAAGCTGCCATCTCTGCTAGTTCTGTCACCTTCACTAACTATTCCTATATTGCGGATATGTTTCAGAGTCTTTCCAGTTTTATGTGAACAATAATCTTGCAGCAGTTAACATATACAAAAACAATGGTCCATGACTCATTTCTAATTGTCTATCCATTAATCCCAGCAAGAAAAATTCTGGTTTCAGTTGAAAGTTGATTTTATTTTTTATTTTTTTGTATCACTGGGTGTATCTGAACTCAAATTTCCTGGGTTTTTATGAGTCCATCAGGCATAATAAAATGATTTCGTATTGCCCACATTTCCAGCATATTCATTTCTCATGTTCTGACTACAGAAACCTCATTAAGGGGGAGAAAAGCTGCACATTGTTTTTCTCATGGCTAGAAGCCATCTATCTCTTTGTTATTCTCCACTCCTTTCTGTCCATTCATTTATGCTTTGGGCCTGACACAGCTCTGAGCTTCAGCAGCCAAGAGGTCAAATACCAGTCATATGTGGAAGAATGGAAGGCTTTTGAGATACCCCAAGTCCTTTGAAGATATCAAAAGCACAATGTGAATTTGAAAGATTGACATGATTGTTTGAAGCAGCAGGTTTACTGCCCTAAAGCTCTGTGGTTTTAGGAAAGTAGTTGGTTTTCCTCATGGGATGGGATGCTCCCTTTAAAAAAAAAAAAAAAGTCACTCATGCCTTCCAACAGCACCAAGCCCTGGGCTTTTGGAAAACATGTGCTGCTAAACATGGCGGTAAATTTGGCAGGCAAAGATGGCCTTGAGAAATCTCACTGTAAAGAAAGAATGGAGCATAATCAGATGAGTAGGAAAAGCAGAAAGAAGAAGCTGAGCAATCTCTTGCAGAGTCTACTAACAAACTCCAGGAAAAATAATAGTTGAACTAGATGAGCCCTTGGTGTGATCTGAAGGTGTGTGTGTGTGTGTGTGTGTGTGAGAGAGAGAGAGAGAGAGAGAGAGAGAGAGAGAGAGAGAGAGAGAGAGAGAGAGAGAGAGAGAGAGAGAGAGAGAGAGAGAGATTGTGTGTGTTGGTCTGGAGTGCTATGGTCCATAGGAGGGTCACAAAAAGTCAGACACAATTTAGCATCTGAACAACAACAATCCCATGGAATGTATTTCTGCAGTGAGGTTCTCCTGGCAAGTGATGAGCTGTCTTCATGAGTGTTGGCAAGAATGTGTTGCCAAGGATGTGCTTGGCTCGAAAAATTGAATGTGTTTGGGTTTTTAAATGAATCCCGTAGCAGAGGAAGTCCCAGAAAAGAGTGCAATGCCAAGGATTGGGAATGAAACTAGGAATGATACACCAGGGATGGAGACATCCAGTTCTGTAATAAGTAGACAAGTACAGGAAGAAATAGATCAAGTTATACTATTGTAGTAAGGAAATGTCCTTCTGGGTTTGGCTCAAAGTGGGGAAGAAGACACTGGAGACATGGAGGCTGCTTGGAAAGATGGTTTAATGGTGGACAGGACCACATGGCTGGAGTCCTGAACAGAAAAGGTGCTCACATGCTTCAATGTTGGTGGACAGGAAGAGAAGGGCTGAGCAAGGGGCTTGCAGGGCTTTTTATCAACTGTTTGGCCCCACCTATCTGTTTCCTGTTCCTGTGTAAAGTACTGTACTCTGATTGGTTGCCAGGCTCCCATGGGCTGAGTCCAGGTTTGGTAAGGCCAGTCCTACCTTAATCCCATGACTCTGGAGCTGAAGAGGAGAACTCTTTATTATGTAAAGTGGACTAGCTCAGGCCGCTTAATGGCCCATTGACAAAGGGGGTGGGGGCAGGAGGCTGCAGGAAACAAAACATGTTTCTTCCTTTTCACATCTGGGGAAATGTAATATTCTGCCTTTTCAATATTTCCTAGAGCATTTCATTTTTCTGGGAGAGAGATGGGTGATAACTTCCCACACTATATGACATAAGGTTTTCACTGCCTCCATGCCAATATATGGGATATAGGGAACAAACAGTAAGGCATCTTAATGTGGGAGGACAAAGATGATTTTGTCAGTATTCCTGAAATGTAGAAGTAAACTCCTGAGAAGAATGCAGGGACTAAATGATGTAACTTAATTGAAAGATTAGGGCAGACTGTAGAGCAGCATTGTACATGAAGGAGATAGACTTAGATATAGAGATCCGGGAATTTAAATATGGACCCAGTTAAGAACATTTGAATAAGAATACCAGGAAGAAGAGACAATAACCATGCAGCAAGCCAGGCAGAAGATTTTCATAATCTTACCTCCTGGACTGATGACAGAACTTCCAGGGAGGAGAGGTATATAAAGAATGGGAAATTTCAACTCATTGGATTTCTGCTGGAAAGGAAATTAAACCCAGACCTCAAGGTCCTTCAGAGGACCTGTTGACTATCTCATTTCCTAGACAGCTGGAGAAGACCCAAGGGAATGGAATCCCTAGGTTTTTCCTAACCAACAGGAAAATAAAATAAAATAAAATAAAGGATTTGGAGCCTTGGGAGGAAATGAGCATGCCATCTTGCATTTAAAGAGTCTAGGTAAAGGTAAAGGTTCCCCTCGCACATATGTGCTAGTCGTTCCCAACTCTAGCGGGCGGTGCTCATCTCTGCTGAAGAGCCATCGCTGTCCAAAGACATCTCCGTGGTCATGTGGCCGGCATGACTAAACACCAAAGGCGCACTGAACGCTGTTACCTTCCCTTTTTTTCGACTTGCATTTTGACATGCTTTCGAACTGCTAGGTTGGCAGAAGCTGGGAAAAATAACGGGAGCTCACTCCATTATGTTGGCACTAGGGATTCGAACTGCCAAACTGCCGACCTTTCTGATCGACAAGCTCAGCATCTTAGACACTGAGCCACCACACCCCCTTTAAAGGGTCTATATAAAATGAAACTGGTGCCTAGTCGTACATACAAACTACATTTCAGAGGAGACAACTTCAAATCAGTTTAGAAAGGTACTAAGTGGGATCTCCCATATCAAAATTGTCAGGTCAAAGGAAGGGTGAGAAAGTTGGGAACTTCTCAAATAACATGTTGCTGGAAATGCAATTATTTCCTGTACTAATCTCAATGAGAAAAAACGGAGGAAGCTAAGGAAACCATTATGGGTGTTTAGGAAGCTTTTGATCAAGCTAAGAGGGTATGCATAGGAAATGGTTGATAGTTTAATGAGTGAGAAAACTATACCGACAAATAGTTAATGTCTGCAGACACAGAAATGCAAGGAAACGTTTTGGGCTATGTACTACTACGAGGAAGAAAAAAAGGATGCGCCTACTGCTTAGAGAAGATAGGATATTAACTGGTGACCAAAAGAACTGGGTGAAAGTATTTTGTACGCCAGTTTGTTGATACATATATAATAAAAATAATGGTGTTTCAGTTTTCCTCCCTTCTTGTTCTTTGTGGCTAAACAAAGAGCTGGACAGCCAGTGGCATTTAAGCTTTCTCGATTTTTTTTTTTGGTCAGCAAACATGTCCATCCCCTACAAACCAATGTGTCTAATATGCAAAATATCCTATTGTTATTCATCTGAATTACTTACAGAGCAGAAGTATCCTTGCATTGTTGCAACACTTACTTTAGGTATCCTGCTGGAATATTTTAGCTACAGTGGTGTGTTGTTTTTTGTTTTTTAAAAAAAAGTCTAATTAGCAATTGGAGAAGGGGACGGTGAGATTTCTTCTCGTCTCTTACCTGAGCATTGGTACCCTTGGGGGAAATTTCGATTTCTTCCATGCTTCCTTCACTGCTACTGTTATCTTCTACATCTCTGCAGCTGTGGCTACTCTCATCTGTCTCCGTGTTGGGTGGAGCAGATTCATCGGTTGCAGATGGAACCTCTTCTGAGTCTCCTTCCTCTTTGATTGAAGAGGGAAGACCTTGGGGGTCATCTTCAGGGCAAGAAGAGCTCTCCTCAGGTGGCCCTTTGTGGTCCTGACCATTTGCTTTCTCAATCTGCATCTCACCGTGGATCTCTTTGGCAAGCTCAAGGTCGCGTTTCAGTAGAGTTGGGATTTCATCCTTTGCCTGGGGCGGGGAACCATCCCCTGTTCCAGGTGTATCATTGGCTTTAATGTTTTCCTCCAAGAAGGGCTGTTGTTCATGATCTTCAGAATCTTTAGAAAGGCTTTGCCTCTTGCCAGCAGCTTCAACCATTGCCTGTGATAAAATCTCGGCCGCAAGGTTCTTTGCCACTACCTTAAGGGTCCTGCCGGGAACAGCCTCAAGCTCTTCCAGTTGGGTCTCTTGGCTTTTGCCTTCTGTTTCACTAGCAGCCTGGGAGTCTGACTCGTCACCCTGGGCAGCCTCATTTTGCAATTCTTTGACAACTTCTTTTGCTTCATCATCATATACAGTCGTGGATGCCACCTTGGTGGCTGAAATAGTTTCTGTTTCTTGCTTTGGGGCAAGGGGAGATGTGGAGATCTCATTTATGCTATTCCCTGCTGGCAGAAAAGAGTTGCTAGTTGGGCTTACTGGGGATGAAATAACCAAAGAGCCTCTGTTGCTGCATTGGGAGGGGAAAAACAAACATTAGCCAGTCTTAGAATATTTGAATATGCAACCTCCAACAATCCAACATTTAATTAGTTCCACATTCCCCAGCCAGGCAGCTTTCATATATTCTGAGATTACAAATCCAAGAATCTTCATCTGGAATTCACTTTGCATTTTCCGGTTATGAATTTGGGGAGTTGCAGCCTCAACCCATTTGAGAATCAAAGCCTTATTTAGACATTTATACCCAAATGAAGGCCACATGCAGGCATTTCAAATGCCAAATAAAAGAATTGTAAAAGCATTATCATACACAACAGAAAACGACACAGTCAGTTCTGAACAGTTCTACGGCTTAATTAATTTTTGTGGTTCAGTTGGAAACGGGTGGGAGAACATGTAGTTTGAAGGCTATTCCGCATTAAAGCTCACCCCACGACGCCCTTCAGACAGGGGTGGGATTCTACCAGTTTGGATGAGTTTAGGCGAACTAGTAGCTCCGTTGATCAACTGGGAGCGAACCAGTTCGCTCCAACCATCAGGTGGGCCTGCTCACCTGCCCGCCCCTGCACTTTACTGACCTATATTTTCTCAGCTGATTCACGTGGCAGAGTGGATTGCCGCGCCTCAGCTGTGTTACTCCCCAGCAGTAACGCGGAAAGTAAGTTTTCTTAAAACTGCACATGCACGAAGTGCGCAATCACCGAACCGGTTGTTAAACTGACAGGATCCCACTTCTGCCTTCAGATTGCATTAGACAACCACTCGCATCATCCTAAGTCAGTATGGAAGTTAAAGGTCACTTTGGAAGACGGTCGATACAAGCAAACTCAGGGAAGCCGCTACTTGGGACATGCTGCATTCTTCACAGCACTGAAACTCATTCAGGTAGAATTCTAACCATCAGAAATTCTGTAGTTTCCCCCTCTCCTGTTTGCATTACCCACTAGGTGTTAAAAAACCTGTTACACATAGTCTGTCTCTTACTATACACTTGCTTTCCATAGAAATTGTAAGTGTTTTTTATAGTGCAGTGAAAATGGATCCTTATTGTGAGCAAAAGTGGATATGGGGTTCCAGATATGGCAACCAAGCACCTGTCACTATAATTGAGCTTCACCTGAAGCACACAGGCCAAAATGGCTGAAAGGAACAACCTCTCTCTTCATTCTCATACAAGTTGTATAAGAATGCAACATAGAGCGTGAGGAAAGGTGCATGAATTTTGCAAGGGGCCAGCTGTCTGGTCCCAATGCCCCTTTAACTGGGTGATTCCTTTTCACCTGTATGGCAGAAAGTGAGTGATACAGCAAGACAGTTTTTAAATTTGCCAATAGGCAAAGTTCAGTACTAGATCTAATTAAAAGACTCCTTTGAAGATAATTATATAGAAGAAGTGCTGGTATATTAAGAAGAGCCTGTGGAATTATTAATTACTTTTAGTTTCAAGCTAACTAAAACCACCTCATAATTTCAGAAGTCACTGAACTTCAGAATAGGTTTTACCTTTTTCAATAATGATTCAGAAGTAATAGAATCAGCTATCTGTATGGTTGAAATTATTGCAAAAGCTTCCTTCCTTCCTTTCCTTCCTTCCATTACTCACTCACTCCTTCCCCTCCTCCCCTCCCTCCATCTTTCCTTTCTTCCTCCCTCTCCTCCTCTCAACCCTCCTCCTCCCTCCCTCCCTCCTTCCTTTCCTCCCTCCCTTCCTTTCTTTCATTACACCCTCCCTCTTCCTCCCGCCTTCCCCTCCTCCCCCTCTCCCTCCATCATTCCTTCCTTTCTCCCCCTCCTCCTTCTCTCTCCCCTCCCTCCTCCCTCCCTCCCTCCCTCCCTCCCTCCCTCCCTCCCTCCCTTCCTTCCTTCCTTCCTTCCTTCCTTCCCTTCCTGCTCCAATCTTACTAAAGCTAAGATGCCCCTCAAGCTTCTGTGTTTGTTTGCTTTTTCTCATGGCTGCTCTAGTGTTGCTATATATATTTTTTTTAAATCACGTCTTGATTTTATGAATATTTTCTTCCAAATAATCTTAAGAATCTCTTTAGTGAAGATGTGTTCTAAATTTTCTAATCCATAACAAAAGCAAACAAGTTGGATCACTTGATAGCTACTTGGAAAGTGAGGGAGTTCCCCCCCCCCCAGCATTCCCGGGATGCTACTCAGATTCCTATCATATCTGCAGCAAAAAGGAAATCGCTTACCTGGAGACCCCTTTAATGATGAAGACTTTATTGGAATGTTGGTTCTCCAGTTTGCTCATGACATCATACAAGTCATGGTTTAGCTAGAAGCAGGAAGAATTAGGGGGGGGAAACATTCATATCCAACAGTCACAAGGACACATCACCATAATCATCATCTTCAACTTTATTATCACTATCTATTATTATTACAGTTGTCACTCATTCAACTTATTAACTCTGTTTCCTGAATTTATTCTTGATGAGGATTTCAAGGTGCCATTGGCTAAATAATAACTCTTCCTTCGCCCAGGGAAAATGGAACATGTGGCTCAACAATTGAAATATTTCTGAATGCTACATAAAAATCACATCCTCCCACTTTTGCAGGGTTTCGCAGGACACAACTAACCTGCAGTCATTTCCACACAGAAGAAAAATACAATCATGTGAAGGAAAGACATATTGCTATAGAAGAGCCCATGGTTTTTCTGGACCCCATGCAGAATATTTGACAAGATTGCTGACGGTGAACCCTAGGACATTATCACCCAATGGTAATCCTGCTGTGTTTTCACACTGTTGTCTGAATCTGTTTGGAATATGGGAGAGTTGCCTAGTGTCTATTTGATTGGTAGATTTAGCATCTCTGTTTTGAGAATCATCCTCAGTTAGAGTGTAATGGTATGTGAGAAAGACCTTGGGAGACAGGGCAAAGAGATGCTACCTAGGGGATAAGAGACAGCATAACCCACTGGATAGTGGGCGAAGCAAGCAGTTCAAAAAAGACCCTCTCTAGTTTCTCAGGCTGTAAAGCAGATGGCAGGGGAACTGTACTTTCAGACTTGCAAGATTCTATTATTGATGTATCTATTAATATAGCTTTACAGTAAAAAAGAAATAGCTTATGCGGCTGTTTCCTGTCTCGTCTGCCTGGAAAGGCTGACATAATGGGAGAAAATGGCTTCTATCCAGGGTTAGGATTCTACCTGTTCAGACTGGTTTGGGTGAACCAGTGGCTCCGAATATCAGGTGACAGTGAACCACTCTGACCTTAAGGTGCGCCTCAGCTGTTTTACTAAGTTGTTTAGCTTTGTTTAAACACAGAGGGGTTCCCAAACTTGGCAACTTTAAGACTTGTGGATTTCAACTCCCAGAATTCTCCAGCCAGAATTCTCCAGCTGGCTGGAGAATTCTGGGAGTTGAAGTCCACAAGTCTTAAAGTTGCCAAGTTTGGGAACCCCTCTGTGTTTAAACCCAGTCTGTGTGCGTGAAGCGCCTGTTTGGTGTGTGCGTGAAGCACCTGTTTGGTGCGTGTGCAAAGGACCTATTTGGTACAAGCGAAGCAAGCAAGCATGCACAAAGCGGGTGCTCAGCGAACCGGTTCTTAGACTGGTTGAAGCACACCACTGGTTCTATCTAAGTGTCCATGGCTACTGTAGATTGCACGCTTAGCCAAATTTGCCTGATCTTAAAAATTTGGGCAAGGTACGATCAAATGGATATTGGGATGGGAGACTATCAAAAAATCACTGGGTCAGAGATTAAAACATCTCAGATCAAGCAGCCTCGTAAGCAAATCAATTCCATTTTTTCCCCTACATGGATGCGTTCTGGAAATCACTGAGTTGAGCTTCACTCAAGGACTCCTTGACTTTTAATCAATGTGATCAACAGAACTGCCTGCATAAGCTGGCCATTCCCATAATCCATTCAACAAAATTAACAAAACTAAATAAATAGTGTTTGTATGTATAGAATTGGGGGATAATTCTGATCAGTTATTTATTTATTTTATTTAGCATATGGCATAGCATACATGGACTAGCAATAGATACTAACGTTCCATCTAGATTAGTAGAACACAAAATATAACTGTTAAAAAGATCTATGTTCAAATACGAATGCCTAGGCCAGGAATGTCAAACCCTATTTCATTGAGGGCCACATCAGGGTTCTGTTTGACATGGGGGGGCAGTGTAGGCATGGCCAGCTCAATGTCACTCATGCTGGGGGCACTTGTGGTGACCCCCATCACTCTGCCAGAGAAAACGGGCTCCCAAGCTCTGTTTTCAGCTGTGATGCCTCCTGCAACCATCTGTCAGGGAAAATGGAGCTCGGGAGGGCCGCACACAGCCCTCCTGAGCTTCGTTTTTGCTGACAGAAACACTGTGGGGCGGTCCTTTGCTGTGTCCAGGGTGGCCCTACAGGCCATATCTAAGCACCCAGCGATCATCTAATCATTGAAACACAGCATTCCTTATATTTAAAAAAAATCAGATACTGGACCAGTATATGCCCTCGGCTTACAGCTGGTCATGATGTGTTCTACAATTTGATATGGGATCCACTAGTCACACTGAGGGCGGGGATATTATGCCCCATTTATACAGAGAGTCCCAGCAGATACCGTTTGAGGTGCAAAGGCTATTCATGATTGCCCATTGGTGATGTAATTCAAAGCCTGGCACCTTTTTTGTGGGGTCATTTATATGTCAGCCTAGATATTGTGCAAGTGCCAGAAGGGGCTTCCTGAATTTGAGTTTTCCTGCTGATAAATTAGGAAGGTTTCATGCATCAGGTCTCGTTGATCAGCTCTCCTATCCAGTCAGTGGTGGCATTCAAATAATGCAACAACTGGTTCTCTGCCCTGTTTCTTCCAACAGTCCCCCAAACTGCTCCAAAAGTTAATAACCGGTTCTCCTGAAATGGTGCGAACTGGCTGAATTCCACCACTGCTCGTATCTCATGTTTTGGGCACAGGATAAATGATGCCTTTAGTGGTGAAATTATAAAAAGTCAAGGTGATCAAACCTCTCATGAATTGATGAGGTTACTATTTGGTCTACAGCTGGCACTGTCCTGGTTTCTAGCCACTTAAGTAGCAATAATTGCTTTCTCATTTGCTGGGTTTGCATCATGCATAACCTAAGGGTAGCATTTCTCAACCTTGACAGCTTGAAGATGTGTGGATTTCGTTTCCCAGAATTCTCTGGCCAACTGGAGAATTCTAAACAAGCACGGATGGGAAAACGACATCAGGAGTCTTTTCTAAATAAATTGTATGTTTTCCGCCCCTCATATTTACCTTACTCATTTCCTTGTAGAAGATATCTCTCAAATTGGAAATATTCTGGAATATTGTCACATAGCATGCAATTCGACTAGGAAAGAATGAAGAAAAATAAGCAAATCAATGTTAGGTTAGCTGAGCAACTCAACGAGGAATAAAAAAAAACCATGGTGAGCCAAACAACTTATTGTAGCAAGAAAACATGAATTACACTTCTTCAGAGTGCATATGTCACTTGGCAGTCCACACTCCCTCCTCGCCTCTCAACTAGCAAACTAATGTATTTTAAAGACTGTTAGGCTAGAATATTTTACTCAGTGCGTTAGCGTTGTGGGAGAATGGGATTTCTCATTGTTATGGGAGATTGCATATAGTCTTTGACTTACGATTACAATTGGAAGCAGAATTTTTGTTGCTAAACAAGGTGATTGTTAAATGAGACATGTCCAACTGCAGTGAATCACTGCTGTTGTTAAGTGAATCACATGATTATTACATAAATCTGGCTGCCCACATTGCCTTTGTTTGTTGGAAGTTAGTTGGGAAAGTCCTAAATGGAGATCACATGGCTTGGAGATTCGGCAACCTCTTGCAAATACACGCTGTGACAAATACATGCACCCAAATTTTGATCACATGACTGTGGGGATCCAGCAATGGTTGTAAATGCAAGGGCCAGTTATAAGTCACTTTTTTCAGTGCCGTAACTTCGATCACTAAATGAACTGGAGGCTGTGCGGATCTGGATGGGGAGGAACAGGCTCAGGCTCAACCTCTCCAAGACCGAATGGCTGTGGTTCCCGGCGTCCCGTTACAGTCAGCTGGTTTCATCGCTGGCTATGGGGGGTGAGACCTTAGCCCCCACAGGAAGGGTTCGCAACTTGGGTGTCCTCCTGGATGCACTGCTGTCCTTGGAAGATCATATGACGACTGTCGCCAGGGGGGCTTTTTATCAGGTTCGCCTGATTTACCTTCCTAGATCGGGATGCCCTATGCACAGTCACTCTTGTCTCTTCCCGTCTCTTCCCGTCTGGACTACTGCAATGCTCTCTACATGGGGCTCCCCTTGAAGAGCACCCGGAGGCTTCAACTGGTCCAGAATGCGGCCGCACGGGTAATTATGGGAGCGATGTGATGATCCCATGTAACACCCTTCCTGCGCGAGCTGCACTGGCTTCCGGTGGTTTTCTGGGTGCGATTCAAGGTGTTGGTTACTATCTTTAAAGCGCTCCATGGCTTAGGACCGGGGTACTTACGAGATCGCCTTCTGCCACCAAGAGCCTCCCACCAGCCAGTACGCTCCCATAGAGAGGGTCTCCTCATGGTGCCGTCGGCTAGACAATGTCGACTGGTGACACCCAGGGGGAGAGCCTTCTCCGTGGGAGCACCTGTCCTCTGGAACGAATTGCCCCCGGAATTAAGAACTATCCCTGACTTACGCACCTTCCGCCGTGGTCTCAAAACCTTTTTCTTCCAACAAGCCGGGCTGGCATAAAACATGATTTTTAAATTCAAATTTTTATTAATTTTAATCAGGGTTAGTTTGGGGTTTTCGTTTCGGCCAAAGTTTAATATGTCTTTTAAAAGCTTTTTAAAAAAACTTTTATATATTTGTTTTTATTCCGGCTGTACACCGCCCAGAGTCCTTCGGGAGTAGGGCGGTATAAAAATCCAATAAAACTCAAACTCAAACGCAAAACGGTTGTAAGTTCAGGACAACCTGTCAACACAAAATCCTTAAAAAAATTAAAATATAGTATATTTAATAAATCATGGTCAGAGAAAGGATGATTTAACACAAGATACAAAGTCTGTGTCTACATCTGTACTTCTCAGATGTGAAGAGGATTTGATACAAAAGATTACAGTTCCTCTTTGTGTTTCTATGAATACCTCTTTTGTGAGGGCATTTGGAAAAAATTGAAATCATGCTAGTTGAGCATACCCAGATCTATATGTAAATGTAGATTCAATCATCCAGGCAAAAATCATGTAAAAATATTAAATCACGGCAACTGGACCAAAGTTGCCATGATTTAACCTTTTTGCATGCATACCCAGATCCTTCAGTTTTTTGCCAGTGGAACCTCACTAAGCCTCAGTCTCAGCTGTTGATATTCAGACAACCCAGTTTCTGTTCTCCAGCAGATTACCTTGTCTAAATTCACTAGAACATGGGTCCCCAACCCCTGGGCCGCGGACCGGTGCCGGTCCATGGCTTGATAGTAACTGGGCCAGAGTGAGTGGCAGAGAGAGTAGGGCAACTCTTAGGAAAGTGTAGCAAACGCTCCACTATCCTGGCGGCTGGCCGGGGGGCTCCCCGGGGGCAGGATGGGGACAACGGCCTGCATTGGAGGGGTTCGGGGCACCACCTGGCCCTGCGCAGGGAGAAGGGGCTGCCAGGCTCTCCTGCCTGGGACGCAGCCCGTCCTTCCCTGCCCCCAGCCGAAGATCCTTCACCTGGGACCCGTGGCAGCTTTCCTGCCCGGTTGCACATGACCGCCAAATGCGTGTGCGGCCCACGTGACTCGACTCACCCGCTGGAGGCTCCCACTGGTCTGTGGAATTTTTTTTACATGAAACCGGTCCCTGATGCCAAAAAGGTTGGGGACCCCTGCACTAGAAGACATAAGACCAGCATAATGGTACTACTGTGTTTCCCACCAAATAAGACAGGGTCTTATTTTCCTTTGATCCCTGAAATAAGCACTTGGCCTTATTTTTGGGGAGGTCTTATTATTATTGAAATGCAGAAAGTGGTGAGCATGGTCACCTCACGGCTCCTGTTGTGTTGCAATATTTTTTTGGGAGGACTTATTTTTGAGGGAGGGCTTATTTTAAGCACATACGCTCAAAAGCCCTATTGGGCTTATTATCCGGGGAGGTCTTATTTTCAGGGAAACAGGGTAGCACTGGTACAATTGTTTAGGAACAGATGTGTGGGTAAAATAATGGTTATTAGGATGGGGGGGGGTATCTCCATATAGGAAAGCCATGACAATTACTTCAAAGTCAATGCGGTCAACTGAAGGAAAGGGTAATATCATTCAGGGAATTAAGTTTAACTTTAGAATTTGTGGCTGTTTGAGGACTGGGACCTAGTCTTAAGAATTTTGAGGGGATTGAGGATTCCATGGATGGAATGGTGACGTTGTATGATGGACTGTGAGAATAACCCTGAGGAAAAAGAGAAGAACCACTTCCAAGGTCACAGTCTGGTGAAAAGAAACCTGAGATCAAAGCAAAAACGCAATTTGAGAAAACGTCTCAGACTTGACCCTCCCTAATTCTCTTTGTGATAAAGGCAGGGAGTGGGGGGGGGGGCGCTTTCAGACAGTAAGATTCTATTACTGTAACCCTATAATGAAAGTAGTTTTAGTATCCCTAACTTTGGTTTTCAAGTCTGGTCTACTTAGAGTCTATTGTGTCAGCAAGGCAATGAAGCAATATGGGTAGAACAGCATCACTCCCATGATTTTTGACATTCCTTCTTGATTTGGGAGAAGTCCTTATATTCTTCATCTGTTAAGCCTGTTCTAGGGATGGCATAATAGTTTCTATGGCTGTGTTTGCACAACACACTTAACTGTTACTAATAAAGGAGAATATTTGTAGCTCAGGGTTGATGTGAGGGGTCCTTGGTGCTCTCTAAGCTTGGCTGTTTTCTTGCCCAAACTAGGTAACATTACCAATGCACTGATGATGTTACCTAGTTTGGGTAATGAAATGCCTGCAAGAAAACAAGCAAGCTCAGAGAGCACCAAGGACTCCACACTTAACTGGGCCAAGAGAAGACCTACTGGCTGCATTTGTTCGATGTGCAGAACTAACGGTCTGTGTGGTCCCAATCCATTAATTAATTTTCATTTCCTTCATCTGTTCATTCATTCTTTCACTTGATAAAGCTGTTCTGCAAAGACCCTGGGTGTCAAAATATCATAAACACAGTATATTGAACTGTTGGAAGAAACGTCCATCTGGGTTCAGTTCCAAGTGGCGAAAAAGACACTGGAAAATATGGAGGCTGCTTGGAAAGGTGGTTTTAATGGTGGACAGGATCACACGGCTTGAGTGCCTGAACAGAAAAGGGGGATTACATGCTTCAAGATGTTGGGTGAAGAAGAAAAAAGGCAAAGATGCTGAAAGTCCCTGGTTTTATGTCCTATCTGGGCTTTGAACTTGAACTTGTATTGGTTGTCAGACTCCTATGGGGCCATGCAGGGGCAACTCTATAGGCCCATGATGGCGAACCTATGGCACGGGTGCCACAGGTGGCATACGAAGCCATTTCTGAGGGCACGCGAGGCGTTGCCCTGTCAGCTCCAGCGCACATGTGTGTGCTGGCCAGCTGATTTAGGCCTTCTTTTGAGGCCCTTTTTCGCCCTCTGGAGGTTTCAGGGAAGCCCCTGAAGCCTCTGGAGGTGGGGGGGGGAAGCTGTTTTCACCCTCCCCAGGCTCCTAGAAAGCCTCTGGAGGCTGGGGAGGGCGAAAAAAGTGCGCCAAAAGCAGGGGGTCGCACACATAGCATTATGGGTGTGGCACGCCCACCCACGACCCCCCCTGTGCTCCCCCTGCTTTTGGCACACGAGCCAAAAAAGGTTAGCCATCACTGCTATAGGCTGTGTTTTGAGTCCAGGTTTGGTTGACCGTTGCTTCTTCCCAGGTTCCCTGTGGTGAGATGGGTAAAGGGCTAATACTATCATGACTTAATCCCATCATCCTGGAGCTGAAGGGGGAGATCTTCGTTATGTAGAATAGATTGGCTCAGGCCTTTTAATGGCTCATTGACAAAGGTGGGGGCTATTAAGAGTGAGTCGGTTTCCTGCCTATAAACATGTTTTTCCATTTCTAATCCAGGGAAATATAATATTCTGCCTTTTTTTTTAATATATTTTTTTTAATTTATTCTTATAAAAATAAAATCATACAAACATAATTTTAAACATATTGCCGTCACAGCGCGAGAAAGCGATAACATTTAAATAACCAAACTTAACATTACCGTCCTAATAATAGGCCTAATATTTAACACCAACATTTACACTATATACAGCCCATCTAGTTAACCTACCTACTTCATCAATTCTTATTCGTCCTTTAATTTCTGATTGATATTATTTACCAATATCTGATTTAAACATATATTATTGCTTCAGTTGTTATTATTCGGTCGTTCCCGTATCTAGTTATACCACCTCTTCCACGAGTTATAGAATTCTGAGTCCTTTTTCCTTTAATTAATTTTGTTAATCTATCCGATTCTGCGCGCTCATTAATTTTGTTTATTACTGCCCTATTCTGCCTTTTCAATATTTCCTAGGATATTTCATTTTTTTGGAGACGGTGGGTGCTAACTTCCTACAGAACATAGTAGGTTAATTTAGAATGCTGACTGGGCATTTGTAAATGTCACTGTTGTGTTTTCCCCTAAAAATATCTGGAAACTGTAACATTTTATGATAGTTTGGTGAGGTTAAATTAGGCTTGCCCATCCAAATTCAAGTCTGAGTGAAAATTTGAACTTGTATCTGGCACCTAAACCTGTTTTAGGTTTGACACCTGAACCCGTGCACTCCTACTGGCTTTCGGAATGTGAGACTTTAACCTGTCGATCCCCCAACATTGATTGCAGGTGGAAAGAGGCAACAGCGTGCCCAGTGAGGTGATATCAGACATTTCAGGAACTTGGTGTTAGAGAAAAGTAGAATACATGGGAGAATTTGGGTTGAAATGAACACCCTAATCCAGGGGTGCCAAACTTGATTTCATTGAGGGCCACATCAGGGTTGTGTCTGACCTCGGGGGGGGGGGGAGAGGGGGGGCGTGGCCAGGTGGATGTCACTCATGTCGGGAGCGCCTGTGGTGGCCCGAGTGTTCTGCCAGCAAAAATGGCCTCCTGAGCGCAGTTTTCAGCTGCGACAGCCACCTGAAACCCTCTGCCAGTGAAAATAATAATAATAATAATAATAATAATAATAATAATAATATTTTTATTTTATATACCGCGTCCTCTCCCCAGAGGGACTCGGAGCGGTGCACAGGGAAAAGCTAAAAACACAAAATATGTACATCAATAATACAGTAAAATAAAAATAAATTAAACTAATTGTCCCTGCGCTAAAATCCCCATTAAAAACTAATGTTCCCTAAAAAACCCCAAAGGAAGAGACTACCCTAGGCCGGCCAAGCAGAAAAAGTGTGTTTTTAATTTTTGGCGGAAGGAGCGGAGGTCCGTAGTTGTTCTAATGTCGGGGGGAAGGTCGTTCCAGAGGGCTGGGCCCGCCACAGAAAATGGAGTTCTGGAGGGCTGCCCTCCCGAGCTCCGTTTTCATTGGCAGAGGCACCGTGGGTCAGTCCTTTGCTGCTTCCGGAGCGCCCCTGCGGGCCAGATCTAAGTATGCCAGGGGCTGGATCTGGCCCCTGGGCCTTAGTTTGACACCCCTGGTCCAGTGGTGGGTTTCTGCAGGCTCACACCTACTCGCGAGAGCCAGTTGGTGAAATTTAGAGAACCGGTGAGAGGGGGTTCCACTGGCGTAACTGGAAGTAAATCTGGCCCGCCGCTGCCAGTGACCCAACGGGAAGGAAAGAAAGGAAGGAAGGAAGGAAGGAAGGAAGGAAGGAAGGAAGGAAGGAAGGAAGGAAGGAAGGAAGGAAGAAATAAAGAAAGAATTTATCATCACAATTGAGCCCAAAATTTTGGTTGCTAAGCAAGAGAGTTGTTAAATGAGTTTCACCACATTTTAAAAGGTGGCCACTCCCACCCTGTCACATGACTGCCAAGCCACGCCCACAAAATAGGCCACACCTACAGAGTAGGTTCTAAAAAATTTGAAACCCACCACTGCCCTGGTCTAATCATTTGGGTTTGTTATGTTTGTCTTTTTTCTTCTTCTACAAGCCATTAGTAGTTTCCTTTACCAAGAACTAATATTCACTTTACCTCGATTATGCTGCCATCCTATGGCCACCAGGCCTCAGTACGTTCCCAGTACCAAATACATCCCCAAATCACACATAGTCCATAATGTGCTGTCACAGCAGAGTCTGGAGAAATTCAATGTATTCTCTGCCTTTATCCTGTTTCTTGCGCTTTCCTGTTTAAACAATCTTCAGGACTGTCTGAAGGGTTAAGGAGTAAGAGCCAGCCAAATATCAGAGAAGGAATTGGGGGGGGGGGGGGGGGGGGAAAGTAGACCAGGATGGTCAGGCAGAAAGTGGTGCAGCTCAAGACTTTTGACTGTGGTCTGATGGTCTCCTATGATTCCCATTAGAAGGTCACCATCATTACTTCAGCTGGGAAGCACCCAAGTCTTATTTTTCTTTCCCACTCTTACTGCTATTTTATAGTTTGGAGCAGCTTCTACATTCTATGGCTCAATAAATTCCATGTGAGAAATTGGTGGAGAAAAGAATTCTTAAAGACAAGATAATAATATGAGTATCTATAAGACTGCCCATGCTCCCACAAGTACAACATATTTTTAAAATAAGTTGCTGAGGAGCTGAGTTTAATCATGGAGTCAAATTCTGTGCATGTTTGAAGATGGTCTACTGTTGTTTTCAGGTCAAAAAAAATGTCTTCCCTCCATTGAGAGTTGGTCTTTTTACTTACTTTTTACTTACTTTTACTTTAATTCGACTTATTAACCGCCCCCTCTCCCCGAAGGGACTCGGGGTGGTGCACAGGAAATATAAAAACACAATATATCACAATAAATACATAAATATTTAAAACTATATTAAACTAACACCCTGTGCTAAGATCTCCCCGTTAAAATTACCGTAAAACCCAATATAAAAATTTCTCTACTAACTAAGGCTAAGTACAGGCTAAGTACACTTTTGACTAAGTGGCATCTTAGTTAGGTTGTGCACATAGTCCTTGACGTACAACAACTCATTTAGTGACTGATCCAAGTTAGAATGATGCTGAAAAAAGTGACATGACCATTTTTCACACTTAGGAGCATAGCCGTATCCCCGTGGTCATGTGATCAAATTTCAGATACTTAGTAACTGGCTCATATTTATGACGATTGCAGTGTTTCAGGATTACGTGATCACCTTTTGCAATCTTCTGGCAAGCAAAATCAATGGGGAAGCCAGATTCACTTAACAATTGTGGTTACTAACTTAACAACTGTAGGAATTCACTTAACAACTGCAGCAAGAAAGGTTGTAAAATGAGGCAAAACTCACTTAAAAACTCTATCGCTTAGCAACAGAAATTTGAGGCTCAATTCTGGTCATAAGCCGAGGACACCAAAAATGCTTTTACATCTCCATCTTCCCTATGCCTTCCCTATGTCTCTTGCACAGTCAATAAATAGATTCCCAGGGTTAAACACTGACATGAATGAAGAATGAAATGCTTTTTTTGTTGTCTATGGGAATATATGACCTTTGAATCACTAATTCTTCCTATGAGAGGCATGGTGGAGATGGAGCTAAAGATTTTCAGAGTAGAGATGTCAGATATGTCAACAACCACAAATAACTTGGCTTCAGGAAGACAAGGACAGAGCAAAGAGTCATTTGAACACGAGAAAAGACAGAAGCAGCAGCCATAGGTTTAAATAGCGGGACTTGTACTCTCATGTTGACAGAGAGCAGTCAGGATTTTAATACAGTTTCGGTCAAGTCTGTAATAGAGATTCTTATCTTCTGTGCTGGTTAAATGCCCAGTAGACTTCTCCCAAGTCTGAATTTAGCAATCTAGATAAGCTGTGTGAAGCCAAGACTTGTAGGGTTGCAACCTAATCTTAAACCTGATGCTATAAACTGCACTTCCTCTGCAGTTGCAACTAGCATGTATTACCTGTTGTAAAGGACCGGCAGTTCTTCTCGTAGTTCTTTATTGAGTTCCTCAAAGACAGTTTGGGCTTTATAGAACTCCTCTTCAGCCTGTGGAATCCAAACATTAATTAGAGGAAAAAGAAACTGCAAGGCCGCCAAGCATTTGAGAGTTACCCACTTCTAAGATGTGGGACTGGCTTAGTTGGGTGGCTTTATGCTGTCTCTTTGTGTTGTGCTCTTTACACAAAAAGTTAACCTGTAAGCCTATCTATGATTTGTTGACATTCTGCAAGCACAGAAAAGCAGAGGGATTTGTAGAGTCCCTGGGCTGCTTTTCTCCATCTTGCTATTCTTTCATTCTATTTTTCCATAAGTTGATGCTTTCCAGATGTACTGGAACTGTAACTCACTTTCACCATGTGAGCTGGGAGTTTTGGACCCAGCCTTGGCAACACACATGGAAGAGATCAGCTGGAGAAAGATTGATCTCTACTCAACTTTCCTTCAGCACTTAGTTCTTTCTGCTTTCCTTTTCCCAAAAATATAAGGGAAAACAAATCACTCGGAGCAGTGTTTTTCAACTTCAACAACTTCAAGATGCATGGACCAACTCCCAGAATTCCCCAGTCCATGCATCTTAAAATTGCTGAAGTTGAGAAAGAATGTCTAGGTCACGACGATGTAGAAAAGATGTGGAGACTCTAGAAAGAGTGCAGAGAAGAGCAACAAAGATGATTAGGGGACTGGAGGCTAAAACATAACGGTTGCAGGAACTGAGTATGTCTAGTTTAATAATAAGGACTAGGGGAGACATGATAGCAGTGTTCCAATATCTCAGGGGTTGCCACAAAGAAGAGGGAGTCAAACTATTCTCCAAGGCACCTGGGGGCAGGACAAGAAGCAATGGGTGGAAACTAATCAAGGAGAGAAGCAACTTAGAACTGAGGAGAAATTTCCTGAAAGAACAATTAATCAGTGGAACAGCTTGCCTCCAGAAGTTGTGAATGCCCCAACACTGCAAGTCTTTAAGAAGATGTTGGATAGCCATTTGTCTGAAATGGTATAGGGTTTCCTGCCTAGGCAGGGGGTTGGACTAGATGACCTCCAAGGTCCCTTCCAACTCTGCTATTGTATTGTATGTTCTAGAGAAGAAGTAAAAGGCAGCGGCTCTTTATTCCCCATTGCTTGCCACCAGGAGCAGCCTTCTGGATTTTTTCAAGCTGCTTACATGTTGCTTCCCCAACCCCCCTCTACACAGGCTACATAGGGGAGCCAGAACAGTGTTTTCTTTCTGTTGTTTATCTCTGCTTCTATTGCCCCTTTACCAATTAATTGTCCCTGGTTTTCCTCTTTGAAAACTGAAGAGATAATTCCTGACCAATGAAACAATAAAGCGTACAGAATCTGTTTTTAAAAAAGGAGAGGAAAGAAGCTGATTGTTCCATTTTCTCTGTACGTTTAGCCCCTATTCCTCTAGCCTCATCTATCTACATCTCTTTTGGAACTGGCAAAGTCTCCTTGGATGTAAATGCTTGTAGGGTATTTTAGATTTTAGATTTTATTCCATTTCTCTACCGCTCCTATCTCCCCAATGGGACACAGGGCAGTGCACAGAAAAATTTAAAAAGGATACAAACAACCAAAATATAATACATACAAACATAATGCTAAAATATAATTAAATTAATATAGCCTGTGCTAAAATATAATTAAAATTAATAAAACGTTTAAATCCCCTAACTAAGTCTGTAAAAATTGCCTCAGGATCTAAGCTAGGCCGGCTAGATGAAAAAAGTGGGTCTTGAGTAACCGGCGGAAGAGGCGAAGGTCCGTGGTGGTACGAAGTTCGGGGGGTAGGTCATTCCAGAGGGCTGGCCCTGCCACAGAGAAGGCCCTTCCCCTGGGGGCCGCCAGCCGGCATTGCCCGGCAGCCGGTACCCTGAGGAGGCCCTCCCTGTGGGAGTGGATCGGTTGAAGGGAGGTGTGTGGTAGGAAGCAGTTCCGCAAATAACTAGGCCCCGTGCCATGGAGCGTTTTAAAGATGGTTACCAACACCTTGAAGTGCACCCGGGAAGCCACTGGTAACCAATGCAGCTCGCACAGGAGAGGTGTTACATGGGAATGCCGTGAGGCTCCCAGGATCCCCCGCGCGGCCGCATTCTGCACCAATTGGAGTCTCCAGGTGCACCTCAAGGGGAGCCCCATGTAGAGAGCATTGCAGTAGTCTAGGCAGGACGTAACGAGCACTTGAGTCATGGTGTAGAGGGTGTCCCAGTCTAGAAAGGGGCGCAACTGGCGTACCAGGCGAACCTGGTAAAAAGCCCCCCTGGCCACGGCCGTCACATGATCATCCATAGATAGCTGTGAGCCCAGGAGGACGCCTAAGTTGCGGGCCCTTTCCGCGGGGGCTAATGACTCGCCCCCGATGGCCAGTGATGGAGTCAACTGGCTATACCGGGACGTCGGAAACCACAGCCACTCGGTCTTGGATGGGTTAAGTCGGAGTTTGTTACTCCCCATCCAGACCCGCACGGCCTCCAGACACTGGGACATCACTTCAACAGCATTGTTAGGGTGGTTAGGGGTAGATATGTACAGTTGAGTATCATCAGCGTACTGATGGTACTCTACCCCAAAACCACGGATGATCTCGCCCAGCGGCTTCATATAGGTGTTGAACAGGAGTGGCGAGAGGACCGACCCCTGGGGTACCCCACCCATGAGGGGCCTCAACGTCGACCTCTGCCCTCCTATCAACATGAATTGCGAACGACTGGAGAGATAGGAGGAGAACCACCGTAACACAGTGTCTCCCAGCCCCAACCCCTCCAGTCGGTGCAATAAGATACCATGGTCGATGGTATCAAAAGCCGCTGAGAGGTCTAATAGGACCAGGATAGAGGAGCAACATCTATCTTGGGCCCTCCAGAGATCATCAACCAACGCGATCAATGCCGTCTCTGTGCTATATCCAGGTCGGAAGCCGGACTGGCGTGGGTCTAGATAGACAGTTTCCTCCAGGTGCCGGGGGAACTGCTGTGCCACCACACTCTCAACAACCTTCGCAAGAAAGTGAAGGTTGGAGACCGGATGATAATTTACTAACAACGCTGGGTCCAGGGAAGGCTTCTTGAGGAGTGGTCTCACCACCGCCTCTTTCAAGGCGGCCGGTAAGAACCCCTCACTCAAAGAAGCGTTCACTATTTCCTGGAGGCAGCCTTGTGTAACCTCCCAGGAGGCCAGTACAAGCCAGGAGGGACACGGGTCCAATAAACATGTGGTAGCATTCAATCGCCTCGGCGACCTGTCCATGTCGTCTGAAGTAACAAGGTGGAACTCTTCCCATAATACGGTCTCAAGACCTGCCTTGGACGGTCCGCCTAGGCTAGTCTCATTAGAGGCCAACTCGTCCCGGATCTGAGCGATTTTATCCTGCAGATAATGTCCGAATTCCTCTGCTCTGCCCTGCAAAGGAGCTTCCCGTGGCCTCTGTTGAAGGAGGGAGCGGGTTACTCTAAACAGGGTGGCAGGGCGGTTATCTGCAGATGCGATAAGAGCAGCGAGGTAGTTACGTTTCGCCGCTTTTATCGCCACTAGGTAGGACCTCAAATGGAACCTTGCCCGTGTTCGATCAGATTTGGACCATGTGGACCTCCCAATGTTCTCTAGACATCTCTTACGGTGCTTCATCACCCTCAGCTCCTTGGAAAACCAAGGGGCCAGGGTGGATCGGCGCCACCTGAGAGGCCGCAAGGGCGTGACCCAGTCCAAGGCCCCCATGGCCACATTATTCCATGTGGCCACTAGGTCCTCAGTCGAGTCGCGGGTCAGGGTCACAGGTAGTGGCCCAAGCTCCGTCTGGAAGCTCTCTGGGTCCATCAGGTGCCTGTGGCGGAACCATCTTAGTATCTCAGGTTCCGCCTCCCCGCAGTGGGGTGTAGCGGTTGGGAAGTCAAGCCGAAGGAGAGAGTGATCTGACCGTGACAGGGGTTCGATGGCTAATTCTCCTACTCCTAGTTCACTCAACCACTGGCCAGAAGCAGTGGCCAGAGGCAAAAATTAAATCCAGTGTATGTCCTCCGGTATGCATACACATCTGCCACCTCCAGAGCTGAAATCCCAAAATGGATCAGGACAACATCTTTCTGAAGGAGGTTCAGGAGTGACCTCTTCATCCATTTGTCCCCTTAGCCCAGTGATGGCGAACCTTTTTTGCCTCACGTGCCAAAAGCGAGGGGAGCGCAGAGGGGGTGGTGTCGTGCGCGGGCGTGCCACACATGCACGTGATTCCCCCTCTGGTTTGCTTGTAGGGTCATTTTTTGCCCTCTGGAGCCTTCAGCCCTCTGGAGCCTTCAGGGAAGCTTCCAGAAGGTGAAAAATGGCCTCAAAAGAAGGCTGAATTCAGCTGGACATGCGTGTTGGAGCTGACAGGGCAATGCCTCGTGTGCCCTAACAAATGGCCATAGGTTCGCCATTCCGGCCTTAGCCCCTCCATGAAATTCCTCTAGTGCAAAAGCAAAAAAAAAGTCTAAAATGTTTGGTTTAGCACACTTGTTGTGGCCTGCCAGTGGAGCTGGTGGCAGATTTGGATACTGAGGAGGTTGGGGAGGAACATGGGCCAGTCCTGATGAGGGCTCTGTATCAGAGGCAGAGAGGGGGCCAGGGCTGTCCAACAATTATCAGCTGCCTTCGGAGTCAGAGATTAGTGAGGCAGAAGAAGAGCTGGAGCTTGTTCCCAATGTGCACATGTGCAGAGCTTGCCAGCAGAAGGGAACAGTTAAGAAACAAGGGCCGACTTGGGAGTAAAGGCACAGGTGGATAGTGAATGGCCCCTCCCATAGGGAATAAAGAGGAGCAAAAGGGGAGTGGATTTTGCAGGAAACAGTTAGTTCAATTCATTAGGGTGAAGATTTGTTCATGACTCTCAGAGACTCCTTGCTAACTCTCTCCTTGTACAGCATTGCGTTTGGAAGAAATCGGCCTGGCAGCTCTCCAAGCTTGATAAGGTCTGTGGTTGTAAATTCACCCTTAAAAGACTGTTTGCTAGGACTTTGCTGGATGTGAATGAGAAGAATTCACATTAGCTTAATAAAAAAGAGGTTTTGTTGGGATAAGGAGTCTGCTGCGTGATTTTGTGAAGCCTTGGTCAGAACAACACTGGAGGAATCAGGGGGAGGCCAATGCCACACTTTTTTGCCTTAGAAGCAAGAACTCCTCCACCAACCAGATTCCTCCAACATATTGACCCTAAGGACGGTGACCAAAGATGAAAGTTGAAATGTCTGAATAGAAACCCTTTGCTCTGAATCTAATTGGATTCCTCAGGAGGCATTTTTACCTTAGCAATTTTAACCTCATCTTTCTTTTTGGCATTCTGAAGGGTTTCCAAGTGATGTCTGCTGATATCATAATCCACCAGTTTCCGTCCTCTCTTGGCAATTCGCTCCTGTAAAGGAAGAGAACACATCACAGGTCATCTCGAGACAATAGTCTTCTTTGTGTACTGTTTTAAAAGAATAGCTGAACAGCTCTTCTGAATCTGCAAAGTAATCAGTCTTCAAGGCTCCATTCAGTGTGTAGGAGAGGAGCAAGGTATTGGTAAGGATTTTTTTGCACAAGGTCTTGTAGGATTATCCAGAGAATCCCTGCAGAAAGTTCATTCAGTGCCTGGGAGAAAATTTGGGAGAAAACATTTATGGCGCTTGTCTTCGGTATTACAAATTCCATTCAAGTAATATATGTAAAAAACCAAAACTCTAAATGTCAGGACTGCCTCTAACAATAACCAAGAAAGAATCCACTCAAATCCATTTTCATGAATTAAGAATACTTTTACTGGGTATGAAAAGATAACAGCAAGGTAAAGCAAGGTCTGAGGATTTTGTACGCAAAAGCATACATATCAATATATGTCCACCCCTTTCCCCCCCCGTAACCCCCACCCCGTTGACCAATGCAAAGACCCCCTTAGTTGTCACGTGGGTTGCATCTTCAGGAGCATCATCAGAATGACATGCAAGGCCTTGACCACTGTGCGGTCCCAGCTCTTGGTATGTGAAGTAGATGGCGAGAATATACTCCCTTCTCCAATTCACCCTCCTGCACCCTACAGTCCCATTCCCAAATAACAACCCCCCCTCCCCGTATCAATGGCAGCCGAAGCAAGCAACAAAGTGGAGGCTGACACTAAGCTATCTCCCTTTTGCCTGCTCAGTTTGAACTTCTACATTTTCTGATGGATTTTTCCTTGCAATTCATGTCATCATTGGATTCCAGAATGCTGGTCATTATAATTCAGAATTTGTGATGGTGGTATATTGACCTACCAAAAGTGTAGGTATTCCACCTATTTTTATAGTTATTTTATTTCAGTCATTAACCAACCAAAGAAAATTAGATTTAAATCATTGAATATTTATATATTCTATACAGCAGAGAACGGCTAAAGTAAGACAAGCTATAAAATAATGTAACAATATAAGTTAAAAAAAAAAGAATCATTAACATAAAAATCAATACAATAAGATATGATATAATTTATATAAGGCAATTAAATGATCATTTAGAATGTATTTTATAAATATCAATGTCAATGGTAGCCAGCATTTTGGGCATAAACTAGAGGTATCAGGATTAAGGATTAAGATTGTCTATGGAGATTCTGTCATCCCGGTCATCCATTCTCATGCCTGAACAACACATCTTCAAGAGAAAAAAAAGAAAGTCCAGTTGCCTCTTGAAAAAGCACCTTTGGGACAGGATTAAGATTGTTCTTCTCCCATTGACCTCAAAGACCACTTTCCCTTATGCTCTTTATTTTCTGCCAGCCTGGCACTTTCCTGATGTATTCCTCCAGCCAGCTTGGAATTTATGTGGTCCAACACCTCTGGAGGGCATCAGGTTAGCAAAGAATTATAGTTCTTTACCTGCTTGACTTCTAAACTCTTTAGATACAAATACCACTGCAAAAATAAAGAAATAAAGAGGCTGAAAATACTTAACAGGATATAAAAGAAATATGCTGTCAGGATGGGAAGAAACTTTGCCATATTTTTCTAAAAAGTAATTTTTTTAATAAAAGAAAAAGAAACGTGTAAGTGTGGATGTGCAGGTGAACGTGGAAATAAAAAGTGCCTGAACACACATGCGTACCTTTAAGAAAAGAAAAAGAAAGAAAGAAAAAAGACAAAGGCAAGATTCAAGAATGAGCTGCTCCTTCGTGTGAGATAAGTGACAT
The DNA here is from genome assembly GCA_039707465.1 of Rhabdophis nuchalis. Classification (NCBI taxonomy): domain Eukaryota; kingdom Metazoa; phylum Chordata; class Lepidosauria; order Squamata; family Natricidae; genus Rhabdophis; species Rhabdophis nuchalis. Next base: position 165,470,744 of record CM077646.1, read on the forward strand.
ATTTTTCCCAAAAGAAGTTGAATGAAAATAACGCCCAAGTGAATTCTTCACACACACACAAAAAGATTGAATTTTATAGGTAAACTATACATATTTTAATGGGAAAAACTGAACTTCTTGGCATTGTATTTTGTTCTAAACCAGGGCTGTCAAACTCACAGCCCACGGGCCAATGCATCATGCGCTGGCCATGCCCATGCCCGGTTTAGTGAAGGGGGAAAAGTCACGACACGTCACCTGACACTACCATGATGACTTGAGTTTCACACCCCTGTTCTAGATGGTGGACACTGTATATCAGTGATGGCAAACCTATGGCATGGGTGCCACAGGTGGCACGCAGAACCATTTCTTAGGGCACGTGAGGCATTGCTCTGTCAGCACTAGTGCTCATCTGTGCGCTGGCCAGCTGATTTGGGCCTTCTTTTGAGGCTGTTTTTCGCCCTCTGGAGGCTTCAGGGAAGCTCCTGAAGCCTCTGGAGGTGGGGAGAGGAGGCTGTTTTCACCCTCCCCAGGCTCCTAGAAAGCCTCTGGAGCCTGGGGAGGGTGAAAAAAGGACGCCAAAAGCACGCACATAGCATTATGGGTGTGGCACACCCACGCACGACCCCCCTGCGCTCCCCCTGCTTTTGGCACGCGAGCCAAAAAATGTTCGCTGTCACTGCTGTATATCTACACACAAATCCAGAAGTACAATACATACTTTAATTTCATTGAATTGACTCAAGTAGTTGTCTATGGTCCTGATCGCTTGGTCTGCCAGTTTTTCCTCATAATCTTCCCATAGAAGATCATTGCTCTGTAAGGAAAGGGAGACACTTTTCAAAATACTGTTGAAATAACCCCTATGCAGTTATTCTTTTCTCCCAGAAAGACCTAGAGGTTTACAGGGTCACTCTAAAAATAAAAGTATTAATCTTTTATACAGAGACTGGGAATAAACAAGAATAATTGGTTTAGTTCCCTCCTTTGGATCATTTTATTCCATTGGGGTTTCTTTTTAATTGAGGAGCAGAACAAACAGTATTCAAAAGGAAGAGAAAAGAACGGTTAGTGTCATTTACAACTGAAATATCGGATATACCCTATATCCATGATGGCGAACCTATGGCACGGGTGCCACAGGTGGCATGCGGAACCATTTCTTAGGGCACGCGAGGCATTGCCCTGTCAGCTCCAGCATGCATGTGTGCGCTGGCCAGCTGATTTGGGCCTTCTTTTGAGGCCGTTTTTCGCCCTCCGGAGGCTTCCGGGAAGCTCCTGAAAACTCTGGAGGTGGGGGGGGGGAGCCTGTTTCCACCCTCCCCAGGCTCCTAGAAAGCCTCTGGAGCCTAGGGAGGGCGAAAAAAGTGCGCCAAAAGCAGGGGGTCGCGCACATAGCATTATGGGTGTGGCACACCCATCCACGACTCCCCTGCACTCCCCCCGCTTTTGGCACATGAGCCAAAAAAGCTTAGCCATCGCTGCCCTATATCCATGATGGTGAACCTATGGCACGCATGCAAGAGGTGGCACACAGCACCCTCTCTGTGGGTACGTGAGCTATCACCCCAGCTCAGCTCTGCCACACATGAGCACACACCTCTCACTGGCCAGCTGGTTTTCAGGGGGTCTCTGCCGCGCATGCGCAGGGGGCGGGGTCAGGGGTGGGTTGCGGCCGGCATTACTGCCAGTTTGGCACGCAAAGTTTTTTGTGCACACTCACTTCACTCGCACACACACTCCAAACACATGCTCTGCAAAAAATTACATTTTTGCAATGAAGATTGTTCTGCACATGTGCAAAACCAAAAATCAAGATGACAACCCCACCAATAGGACCAGTTCAGGAGCGTGGCAAGCCAAGTTACTACCTATTCGGCCAAACCGGTCCAAACCGGTAAGAACCCACCTCTGGGTGGGGTGCATGTGCACATGCATGGGGTGCATATGGGGGACCATGTGTGCATGCGCAGGAGTGGGGCACATGTGTGGCCATGCACACATTGAATTTTGGGGTTCAGGAGCATGTGGGTGCATTTGCACACTTTGGGCACTCAGTCTGGAAAAAGTTAGCCATCACTGCCCTACATATGTTCAAGGATATTCTAGAATACTGGAAAATTAAGAATGGAGGTCTAAGTTCTGAGAGCTGGTTTCTTGTAATAGTTACAACTAGAAACTAGTGGGAAGTCTAATGTTTCCATTTAAAAAGTCAGCCCTGATACCTGGAATATATCATAATTACCTGAACTATGGCCTTCAATTCTTCATGTCCATTCCATTCATCACAGTAAATTTCTTGCAGTGTTTCAGACAATTTCTTGGAGCTTTCATGCATTCCTAGTAAAGTCAAAACAAATGATAACACAAATCACTATTAATCTAAGTCAGTACGTTCTACTAATCAGTGGCTGTATTTGCATATTACAGTAAGCCATGTTTTAACCAAGGTTTGCTAAATACCCACAGCTGAATAGGTTCACCCACTATGTTAAACCATAAACCACAGTTTACAAAGTGGACTGGCTCGATTCAGACAACATACTATTTTTTTTAAAAAAAAGCTTTCTTATGATATATGAACTGGGAAAATGAGGAGAAATCTTCACTCATTAATGACCTTGGTTTAAAATCCAGTTGCTGGAACCTCAACTCTTGGGTGAAATTTGCAATTACGTGGTGAATTTAATCTCCCTATTAGATGTGATTAAAATGTGAAAATGTGGTTTGGCCTGGATGGGGCGAACCGGTAGCGGCAGCGGGAGGAAGCTCTGCCCACTTGCCCAGATGCTTCTGTGCATGCATGAGCAAACCAGTAGTACAAAAAATGGAAACCCACCACTGATTCTGAGGCAACTGGTACAGCTTCTTAACTTTCCAAACTTCCCATCCTCTATTTGGGAAGAGAGCTAATTGGCAGATAAATGTACATAAATTGGAATTAAAAGGGTTCTTCTCATCCTCATTTGTGGCAGACCACACAAAACCATATCGATCATTGTTAGGATAATCATCCAGAGGTTGGGTTGACAACCCAGGATTCTTAAAGAGTATATGTAACTTTAAGGACTATGTGGAATCTGACTGGCTGTGCTTCTCAGCTCAATCATAAAAGGCAGCTATAAACACAGTTCATTCCCTTTTGCTTTCCTTTGCTTCCTGATTGCCACTGAGAAAGAAGTTGAATATGAAGACAGAAGAGTATCATTGTTTTGACTTACTGTAAGATAACTGTGGTTTTGGTGAAGGACTGTTTATTGTTAGAGGAGTTAGTATCACTGTTTGGAAGAAGTATTTTAGTTACTACAAAAGTAAAGACTATTTATTTTTCCTACTATCAGTGTTTGGTAGTTATTGTGTGCTTTAAGCAACGTATCTCTTGCTGTCCGGTATATTGCACTATTCCGCCTTTATTTTCCAACGGGGGTGTTTTTTTACCCCCAACAATCATGAAACTTCCTGGGTCATTTACTTACAGGGATTTTGTGTAAGAAGTAAGGGTCAAAAGCCTGTTTCCGGCCTTCCCGAACTTCCAGTAGGCCCATTTTTCATCCTCCCTGAGCCTCCACGCATGCCCTGCACTTACCTCCATCCAAAACGGACCATGTGGGGACTCCTGGGAAGGGCAGGGTGGGGTGGGTGGGGCCAGCCGGGAGTGGGATTTGGGGGTTCTCAAAACTGCACAGAATCTTAGTTAGAGGTTCTCTTGAACCCCTGCAAACCCCCAGCAGCCCACCCCTGAAAGTGTTATATATATGTTGCCAAGAAGCACCTTGATGGAAGGACGTTAATGGCCTTAACAAGGGCTCAGAGATAAGAGGCAAGCTTCTATCTGTTTTCTTTACAGCTAGTGTCTCATCAGATAAGTGATGGGGCGGGGAAACAGAGGAGTCTTGCAGCTAAGTTTCAATACCTGCTGGCTTAACTTGGAAAATGTGTCATTCTAGAATTTGGGCTTTCTGTACCTTTCACAGCATTGAGGAAAGCTTTCAGCTCTCTGTAGAGTTTTTGCCCTTCAATCTGGGGGAAAAGAAAGCGAAATTGTACTTCTAGTATATTTCGGCATGTCATTCCTATCAGAATACTATTCCTGAACTTTGGTCAATGCCAAGTCTGTAAACTTCAACTCCCAGAATTACCCATTCAGCAGGGACAATGTTGAAAATTCTAGGAATTGAAGGTTATACATCTGGAAGCTGCCAAATTTGGGGAACATTGCTTTAGAGTTGTTTTAGGATTCCCTCTAAGATTGTGTTCTAACAATCCAGGAACTTACAGAGAAGAGGCCTATGCCAAATATGTTTTACTGTATTACCATTAACTTAGCATCCCACATATTTATGTGAAACTTTTGATAGCTAGACCTCAAACAAATAAGAGGAAGTACTTTTTCACCCAGAGGATCACTGGTCTATGGAACTCCCTGCCAGAAGAACTGGTGACAGCTGTCAACACCTTTAAGAAAGGATTAGACGAGTTCATGGAGAACAAGGGTATCCATTGCTATCATTATGGATGCCTAAGGACACCCTCCGGGTTGGAGAGATAGGCAGGATATTTCTCAATGACATTTGCAGGGAATCACAAGCAGGTGAAGACATCTGCTTGGGAATACCCTGAAGCAAATGGGGAGCCACTGTGTGAGACAGAATGCTGGACTGGATGGGCTGTGGCCTGTTCCAGCAAGGCTGTTCTTATGTTCTTATAGACAAAGCATCATCATGATGCTTTCACAGCAGCTTAGTTTCAGTTTGAGCTTGTATAAAAACATTTTGAGAGTCTTTAAACAAAACCTGGCATAGAGACATCTCAGATACTGGCATGCCAAAAGTGCTAGGTAAACCTGACCTAAGCTTGTTATATCCACTCCCACCCCCCAAAATTTCCAGAAAGCAAGTCACTCCCACAGTTCCGTCATACAACCTGCTGCTGCTGGAAATTATAGGCACTTTGTTCAAATTGTTCATCTTTTGTTTCCACGGTTTTCCCCAGTTTCTGTAGGACCTACGGAAGCGTCAGAGAAAGAAAAGAGAACTGCAGCAGTTATTGTATATCTTGTGCTTCACCTGTCCAGTGAGTTGACCACAGCCTTATGTTTAGACACATGCATCTATGGAGTGAGTGGTGCATTTGTTTCCATTAATGGCACTGCATTGAAAGAATTGTGCCGAGTTCTGCTTCTAGCAAAAAGCCCCAATCATTAGTCCTTCCATGAGAAAGGGTGGAGTAATATCTGCTGTCCCACACATCTTGGTATTCAGGCATATAAACATACAGTAGCTTTAAACCCAACAGGAATCCTATATAGGTCCTCCAAATTTTCTATGTGATATGGGGGAGATGGCAAAGTCTCTTTCTTAAGGGTGCTTAATTTGAGTCGAGAAACCCCAGCTGACCAGGAGAGGGCAGCAAAGAGAGTTGGCAGCGTTTTTGGTTGGGCTAGATAGAAACTTTTAGAAATCATTTGCAGCCCACTCTACTATTTTACATGCATTTATTTTCCATGTGAAATGAAGTGCCCCCCCATTACAGATGTGCAATGAAGCTTGCTAGAATAACCACACGATGCCTATCTGTCAGTTCCCATGAATAGCCTACATGACTTCAGCACTCTTCCTTTTTTAGATATTTGTACCACATGGAGGATATGATAAGAAGCATGGAATGAGTAGGCACAGCCCTGCCTTCTCTTGGTTTGTCCATGCAACCTTCCTTATACTGTATTCAAATTATTAACCCAAAAAGAGATTAGCACCACTTTTTTTTAACAGTAAAATGAAGTGAACTTTGATGTTAAATATATGCATAGGCCTATACCCGTGATGGCGAACATATGGCACGCATGCCACAGGTGGCATGCGGAGCCATTTGTTAGGGCACGCGAGGCGTTGCCCTGTCAGATGGCCAGCGCACATGACCTCGGCCTTCTTTTGAGGCCCTTTTTCGGCCTCCAGAGATCGAAAACTGGCCCTACGGACAAACCAGAAGGCACAATTCCTGAACTTCTGGGTTCCCCATAGGTCCGTTTTTCGCCTTCAGGAGGCTTCCCTAAAGGCTTTCGAGGGCAAAAACCGCCCCTACAAGCAAACCAGAACTGACTAGAAAACCTCTGGTGCCTGGGGAGGGTGAAAAAAACTCACCAAAATGTGTGTGTGGGGGGAATGTTGCTGGTCGCGCGCAGAGAATTATGGGTATGGCACGCCAGCGCATGACCCTCTCTGTACTCCCCCTGCTTTTGGCATAGGGGCCAAAAAAGGTTCGCCATCACTGGCCTATACAATCCAAAAAATGTAATCTCAGGTATATGTAACTGGGATATTATCATCTAGCAATAACACAAACTCCCAGGCTTTTTAAAAAAATCTACCAAAAGAGTAACTCTTGTTTACATAAAAGGGGAGTGCTAGCAGATAATCACTAGATGACAATACAAAAAATTGCTGTAACTTTTCGTGGCTATCTTTTTATCATCTGCATTTTGGCAGCCCAGATCCGATAACCCTAAAATAGACACTGTCTTGACATACGGATGAAAAACTACAAGCATCTCTCTGATTCCTAGATTTAGGCCACGCCCACCCAGCAACCGGGCAGAGAACCCGTTGCTGAAATTTTTGAAGTCCATCCCTGGCATAAACCACTCTGAAGCAGAAGAATAAGGCAAATCTCTATATCCTCCTTGAGGTTTAGCTGTTGTTTGGCCTTGATGGACCTTCAGGTCACTTTCGTTTTTAATGCAAGAGATAAAGGGTCCTTTGATAAAACGGTAGTCACTGACAAAGTGAAATACATCAGGAGAAGTGGCTCAGTTTGGAAAAGCCATGCACTTCCAGAGAAACTAGCATTTAGAGGTAATGTTGAAAGTGCTTTCCAGTTCCCATTTCTTGTTGCACAAGAAGAGTTCGGTGAGTAAACTTCGTGAGACATTTCAAAGTGATAGGACTCTGTTCTCCAAAACAAGGTTTGGTCCATCCAATGGAGAAGTAATAATTCTCTGCAGTCAGAGCTCGCATTTTGCAGAATGTTGTTATTGTTTAATGGCTAAATAGTTTTACGTGCCCCACTCCAACGTGTTTTGGCCTGCTGCCTATGATATATAGCCACAGATCCAGCAGAATATACCCCGTGACATATGCTGTATCATGCTGTGCATAACATTTTACTTAACTAAACAAATAAGAAACCACATTAATGACCTGTTTCAGGAGTGTCAAACTCAAGGCCCAGGACCTGTATCTGGCCTGTGGGGTCCTTAGATTTGGCCTGCAGGACCGCCCTGGAAATAGCAAAGGACTGGCCCGCGGTGCCTCTGCCAGCGAAAACGGAGCTCAGGAGGGCCACATGCAGACTCTGTTTTTGGCTGCGATTGCCTGCTGCAGCCCTCTGCCTCCTCCCCCTCCAGCTTCATTTTCACTGGCAGAGGACTGCAGGAGGCCGTCGCAGCCAAAAACGGAGCTCGGGAGCCCGTTTTTGTTGGCAAAGAGCTCAGGCTACCACAGAGGTCCCCTGATATGAGTGATGTCAAGCTGGTCACATACCCCCTGATCACCACCCCCACCCCCCTGAGATCAAACACAACCCTGATGCGGCCTTTAATGAAATCGAGTTTGACACCCCTGACCTATTTCAACACACACTATTAGATGCAAACACAGCTCATGATTGCACTGAGAACTTGGACCGCACACCAGGCAAAGAGAGCTGATTTGACAGGCCCCCAAACAAAAATGATACTTGGAGATTCTTCCAATGAGTTTTTATTTTTATTCTTTTTATTTATTTATTTATTCCCTACCTACAGACAAAATCTTGCCAAACTGAGCACTCTACTGTCTGGGCAACCAGAATGATTAGGGGCCTGGAACACCTTCCTTACCATCGGAGGCTGCAATGGCTGGGCCTCTTCACTCTAGAACGACGGCGCCTGAGAGGTGACCTGATTGAAGTCTATAAAATCATGCACGGTGTGGACAAAGTAGAAAAGGAAAAACTGTTTTCCCTATCGCACAACCCTAGAACTAGGGGGCACTCCATGAAACTTTTGATAGCTGGGCCTCACACAAATAAGAGGACGTACTTTTTCATCCAGAGGATCACTGGTCTATGGAACTCCCTGCCAGAAGAAGTGGTGACAGCTGTCAGCCTCGACACCTTTAAGAAAGGATTAGACGAGTTCATGGAGAACAAGGATATCCATGGCTATCGTTATGGATGCCTAAGGACGCCCTACGGGATGGAGAGATAGTCAGGATATCTCTCAATGCCATTTGCAGGGAATCATAAGCAGGTGAAGACATCTGCTTGGGAATACCCTGAAGCAAATGGGGAGCCACTATGTGAGACAGAATGCTGGACTGGATGGGCTGTGGCCTTTTCCAGCAAGGCTGTTCTTATGTCTTTGTGTCAGGCCTGCTTCTTCGTTGACTCAGGAAAGACCACACTTAGACATTTTTTTGAAATGTTAAAGGCTTCTTTTACTAAGTTACGATAGCGTACAGACCAAGTAAAGCTGAGAATGATTAGTTTAGGCGCGAACAGAAAGTATTAAGCTTAAGCCCAACCCAATCCCCAAACCCCCCCTATGCATTGTCCAATATGCTTCCATCTCCAACATCAGGTGGGCAGGTCTTCACCATCCTGGAATGCAGGTCCGTTACACAGGAGATAACACGAACATCAACATTGTCCACCAGCAGAACACACTCATCCCAAACCCCCACCCTCCCCGTTTCCATGACAGCGAAGCAGGAACTCGCGAGACTGACATCCGGACCTCCTCCAGGAACAGCGGGAAATATAGGGCAGCAATAGGCACACGAGAGGCTATACCTGAAAAACAAGAAAGGAGAGACAAAACAACAGAGAGGAGAAGGAAAAAAGAGTCAGGGTTTGTGTGGATATTTGGCATAAAACTGGCGTACCAGTTTAGGAGCTTTGAGATGCTCTTTATCCACCCATTCGTTATGAGAAGGGGGAAAATCTTTCCACATGACCAGGAACTGTGTTTTATTTCTGCGGATTCTGGAGTCCAAAATGTCCCGGACCTCATAATGCTGATGACCATCAACCATGGTAGGTGTAGGAGTAGCAGGCAATCTTTTGCGAAGATGGGAGGTACGAGCAGGCTTCAGTAAATGAACATGGAATACAGGGTACAGCCGTCGGTAGGTCTTGGGGAGATCCAAACGGACCGACACAGAGCTGATAATTTTTGTGATCGTGAAAGGACCAACAAATTTGGGACCCAGCTTCTTGCATTTTTGGGGACTATCCAAATTTTTGGTAGACACATAAACCTGATCACCAACTTTGTAGGATGGAGGTACTGCCCGTTTCCTGTCAGCGTACAACTTGTGCGAATCATGGGCATCATTCAAAGTTTTTCGGAGAACCGGCCAAACAGAGGACAGTCTAGAGGACCAGTCAGCTAAAGAGGGAACTGTCGTCGAGTCGTGAGGCAGTTCGGGAATGGGTACAAAGTCCTGTCCGTAGATGATTTTAAAGGGGGTCATATTCGTACTAGAGTGAACAGAGTTATTATACGCCACCTCGGCATGTACGAGAAGATCAGCCCAATCATCTTGTTGAAAATTAATAAAACAACGTAAGTATTGTTCGAGAACGGAATTAACCCTTTCACAAGATCCATTCGTCTGAGGGTGGTAGGCGGAGCTTAAGCTCTGGGCGGAGCCAATCAGTCTCAAAAACTCCTTCCAAAAATGGGAAGTAAATTGTGTTCCTCTATCGGAGATGATGCGTTGCGGGACGCCATGAGAACGATAGATATGAGAAACGAACAGGCGGGCTAGAGTTTTAGAAGAAGGAATTTTAGTACAGGGGACAAAATGAACTTGTTTAGAAAAGAGATCGGTAACTACCCAGATAACGGTATAACCCTGACTGGGTGGAAGATCAACTATAAAGTCCATTGAAATTTCCTTCCAAGGCCTTTCCGGCGCAGCTACAGACTGGAGAAGACCCTGAGGCTTGCCCGGCGCCCGTTTCGAAACCGCACATACAGGGCAACTGGCAATATACGATTCGACATCTTTCTTCATTGAAGGCTACCAGAATTGTCTCTTGACAAGATGAATAGTCTTAACGAAACCGAAATGGCCAGCCAAACGTGAGTCGTGTGCGCGTTGCAAGACAAAAGAACGCAAAGTAGCAGGAACATAGATCTTCGAGCCAATCCAGGGAAGATCATCTCTGGTAGTACAATCACCTGAGTGAGTCGAATACCAATCATCAGTAAGTAATTCCTCCTTTATACGAGCAATCAGGTCAGCAGGTGGAGTAGTTTGAACAGTAGTTCGGGTTAAAGTAGACACCGGAGAAGCAGGTAAAGTGAGTGGCATGATGGGTTGTACAACGGTGAGTTTAGAGACATCATACTGAGGCAATCTGGAAAGCGCATCAGCCATGAAGTTTTTGCCCCCAGGGATGTATTTGAGGTGGAAATTGAAACGATGGAAAAAGTGAGCCCAACGAAGTTGCCTTGGGGACAATTTCCGAGAGGAGGTAAGAGCTTCCAAGTTTTTATGGTCTGTCCAGACCTCGAAAGGATGCGGGGCACCCTCAAGAAAATGACGCCAAGTCATGAGAGCCCACCGAACAGCAAAAGCTTCTTTTTCCCAAATCGCCCAACCACGTTCGGACGCAGTGAGTTTCCGAGAGGTGTAAGCGCATGGTTGTAATTGGCCTTGCTGATTGAGCTGTAAAAGGACTGCTCCCACCGCGACATCACTTGCATCTGCCTGAATTACAAATGGGGAATTCACATCGGGGTGTTTGAGAACAGGCTCAGCCGCAAACAACCTTTTGAGCTTTTCGAAAGCGGCTTGACACTCCATCGTCCATTTGAGAGGGGTTCCTGGACGAGGTTTGCCTTCTCCTTTTGTTTTCAGAAGGTTCGTAATGGGCAAGGCAATATCAGCGAATGACGGAATAAATTGGCGGTAAAAATTTGCAAATCCTAAAAAACTTTGCAATTGTTTACGGGTACGGGGAGGGGCCCACTCCGTTACCGCCTTGACTTTAGCAGGATCCATTTCTATTCCCTCAGAGGAGATGCGGTAACCTAAATAGTCAATTCTGTCCTGGTGAAACTCACACTTAGAAAGTTTGGCATAAAGTTCAGCGGAACGCAACTTGTTTAACACGGAGCGCACCAGTTTAATGTGCTCGTCATGTGTTTGCGAGTAGACGACAATGTCATCAATGTAAACAATTACTCCCTTGTAAAGGTGCTCGTGGAGAACCTCGTTTATTAATTGCATGAACACCGAAGGAGCACCTTGAAGACCGAAAGGTAGGACTTTGAATTGGAAACACCCGAGTGGACAGTTAAAAGCTGTTTTCCATTCGTCCCCCTCTTTAATCCTGACTCTGTAATAGGCTTCACGTAAGTCCAATTTTGTAAAAATCTTACCGGTAGCCAGGTGAGCCAGCATGTCTTTCATGAGCGGAAGGGGGTAAATATTGTGTTCACAAATGGTGTTGAGATATGAATAGTCCTGTATCAATCGTAGAGTACCATCTTTTTTTTCTCTAAACATAACCGGTGCGGCCACACGGGGCCTAGCCGGTTCAATGAAACCTCTTTGAAGGTTTTTATCGATGAATTTACGTAATTCCTCCATCTCCCGCGGGGTCATGGAGTATATACGAGGTTTGGGTAATTGAACCCCAGGAAGAAAATCAATTGAACAGTCAGTAGCCCTATGAGGAGGAAGGGAATCACAAGATCTTTCACTGAAAGCATCCTTTAGGTCCCAATATTCTTTGGGAATTTTCTCCTCGCCTGGTATGGATTCGGGTGATGGGAAACCCAATAAAGGTGCAGCAGATTCAACATGGGGGGGTGGTTGATCAACTTCTGATGGAAGAGAGGTGTGTTCTGGTAGGGTTAAAGGTATGCGTACCCAACTTTCCTTCCAGTTTATAATAGGATTCCATTTGCGAAGCCAATTGACCCCCAAAATTACATCATTATCGGCAATGGCAGTTACAATAAAATTGATGGTCTCAGTATGGCCCGTGCCTATAGAGACATGAATTGGTTCGGTGATAAAAGATGCCGGGGTACCCCCAGCTACAGAACCATCCATTTGGCAAAAGGCTATGGGAGTTTTTAAGGGTTTAAGGTGGAAACCCATTTTATCCACTATGTCTTGGCTTATGAGAGTTTTCGAACACCCAGAATCAATGAGAGCCTGCACATTGCATGTACGCCCAGTAGATGGAGCTAAAAGCACTAAATTAATATAAAGGGGCCCGGAGTGATGACTCACCAAGTTGTCGTCAGAAGAGTCTGAAGACGCTTCCCAATCATCGGGTTCCGGGGAGGGCTGGTCAACAGGAAGATTGATGGGCTCCACTCCACTCATAGCCGGTCTGGCGCGCACAGTTGGTGTCTTGGGCTGTTTCTGGTCCGAAGAAGAAGGTGGGCGTGGAATTGGTTTTGACCGGCATTTGTCTGCCCAGTGCCCCTCCTTGCCACAGCGATAACAGCTGCCTGAACGAGGTTGGGTTGGTCTCCCCTCCCCCTTTTGAATGCTTTTCTCCCTCGCAGGTGGGTGAGATTTGGGGCTATCTTCCTGTGTTTTTCTCTCCAAGCGGCCTGGATCTTGTAAATGTGCTTGATCCAATTCAACATCCGAAGCTAAATCTATCCAGTCATTCAAAGTCTCTGGACGAAATCTGTTCACACATGTTTGATAAATATCCTTATTCAGCCCATCAACATAAATATCCATCAGGGCTTGTTCAGAATAACCAGTCATAAACACTGATAGCTGTTGAAAAATCTGAGTGTAAGCCTGAATAGACATGTCCCCCTGTTGCAAACATTTTAGTTTCATTTTTGCTTTCCTCTGCACACGGGGGTCTTCAAAACGCCTTCTAAGAGCATTCATAAAGCGATCAAAGTCACGCAATGCTGGTGAATGGCAATTATGCAAAGAAACCAACCAATCAGAAGCTTGATCTTCTAAGGTCATAGATACAATTCTGATTTTGATTTCATCATCCATATCAGCTGCGTAAAACTGCATGAAATTATCGACGTGAATTAGAAAAAACGCCAGTTTGTCGGCACTTCCATTATATTTCACACCCAAAGGAGGCAGTTTAGCAAGTCGGCGGGGGTTAATGGGGTTGGCTTCCCTTCCAGCCTGAGGGGGGGGGGAGGGCGTTGCTCTCCTGCTTTGCCTGGCAGAAGCTGTCTCTCTCCGTAATTCCCTGCCGGCTTGAGGAGGGGGGGAGGGTGTTGAAACCCTGCTTCGCCCCCCCGGAGCTGCCTGTGAACCTCTTGCCTGTTGGCGTTCCGCCTCCCTCCCCCAGATTTTTTCCAGGGCTAATTTCTTCTCATCTGCCTGACGGAGTAAGTCCTGAGCCATCTCCCTTAGTTCATTCTCCTCTCTTTGGAGCTCCGGAATGACTTTCTTTGGGGAAAGTCGTCGTCTGGAGACGTTTACCCCACTCATTCCTACCCCTTCAGACCAACGTTTAGGTTTGACTGATTCTTCGGCTGCCAGATTTAGATCTAGGCCAGCCAAACCTTCCATCACTGACCTGATCCCTTCAGTTTGAACAGGAGGATGCGATGCTTCAGCTCCCAAAATGTTTTCAGGCAGGACCTCTACCAACGGAGGCTCCTCTTGTGAAGGGTCCGACATCAGGGCAGGTTTTTGGTTTTTTGTGATTCTCAGCTTAATGTCAGGCCTGCTTCTTCGTTGACTCAGGAAAGACCACACTTAGACATTTTTTTGAAATGTTAAAGGCTTCTTTTACTAAGTTACGATAGCGTACAGACCAAGTAAAGCTGAGAATGATTAGTTTAGGCGCGAACAGAAAGTATTAAGCTTAAGCCCAACCCAATCCCCAAACCCCCCCTATGCATTGTCCAATATGCTTCCATCTCCAACATCAGGTGGGCAGGTCTTCACCATCCTGGAATGCAGGTCCGTTACACAGGAGATAACACGAACATCAACATTGTCCACCAGCAGAACACACTCATCCCAAACCCCCACCCTCCCCGTTTCCATGACAGCGAAGCAGGAACTCGCGAGACTGACACTTTGCCTCTACAACAGGGGTCTCCAACCTTTGCAACTTTAAGTCTGAAGGACTTCAGCTCCCAGAATTCTCCAGCCAGCAAAGCAAAGCTGGCTGGAGAATTCTGGGAGCTGAAGTCCTTCAGACTTAAAGTTGCAAAGGTTGGAGACCCCTGCTCTACAATATATCTGTTAACTGCTAGGGATGGGCTGTCTTCACCCTCGTTCTCTCATGCATGATATCTGGGCTGAGTTGCCTCTTACTCCTCTGAAATGCCCCCCCCCTCCCTGCCAGGAATCCATCTCGTTACTATATTCTGCCACCTACAGATAGCTCTCGACTTATAACAGTCCATTTTAGTGATCATTCAAAGTTACAACAGCACTCAAAAAAAGTAAGCTATGACCGGTTTACACCCTTATGACCACTGCAGCATCCCCATTGTCACGGTATCAAAATTCAGACGCCTGACAACCAATTCGTACTTATGACAGGTTGCAGTGTCCCGGGGTTATGTGATCCACTTTTGCGACTTCCTGACAAGCAAAGTCAATGCGGAAGCTGGGTTCATTTAACAACTGTGTTACTAAGTTAACTGCTGCAGCAATTCACTTAACACCTGTGGCAAGACAGGTCCTGAAATGGGAGAAATATCACTTCAGAACCTCTTTGCGTGGCAAAAGAAATTGTGGCCTCAGTTGTGGTTGCAAGTTGAAGACCACATGTACGTTGTGCAAACCAATTTCACTACATTCCTCTAATTTTAAGACTGCAGTGTTTGATGGCACTGATCACTTTCCTGTCTTGCAAGTTACCGTATATTTCAGACTATAAGACGCACTGGAATATAAGATGCAGCAAGATTTTGAAGATGTAAATTAAAAAATAAAATTTGCCCTCCCTGGCCCCCAGGAGCATTCTGCAGGCTTCCCAAATCCACTGTAGGCCCCGTTTTTTTTTCAACTTCCCATTTTTGCGAAAAATGGGCCTGTTTTTCACTCATGTTTGCCTACCCCCCTACCCCTAGGAGCACTCTATAGGCCTTCCAAACCCTCTGCACATCCATTTTTGTGAAAAACAGGATGTGCAGGGTGGGGTATGGGGAGGGCAAAAATGGATGTTTTCGGTGTGTAAGACACACCAACATTTCCACCTTCTTTCAGGGGGAGAAAAAGGTGTGTCTTATACTCTGGAAAATACGATAATAAGGTGAGAGGTAGAGATAGGACGCCCCTTGCCAAATAGCAGAACATTTCCACAGCATCCTATGTGTGCAAGTATCTTTTCTTTACAATACAATACAATAGCAGAGTTGGAAGGGACCTTGGAGGTCATCTAGTCCAACCTCCTGCCTAGGCAGGAAACCCTATACCATTTCAGACAAATGGCTATCCATCCAACATCTTCTTGAAGACTTGCAGTGTTGGGGCATTCACAACTTCTGGAGGCAAGCTGTTCCACTGATTAATTGTCCTAACTGTCAGGAAATTTCTCCTCAGTTCTAAGTTGCTTCTCTCCCTGATTAATTTCCACCCATTGCTTCTTGTTCTGCCCTCAGGTGCTTTGGAGAATAGTTTGACTCCCTCTTCTTTGTGGCAGCCCCTGAGATATTGGAACACTGCTATCATGTCTCCCCTGGTCCTTCTTTTCATTAAACTAGACATACCCAGTTCCTGCAACCGTTCCTCATATGTTTTAGTCTCCAGTCCTCTAATCATCTTTGTTGCTCTTCTCTGCACTCTTTCTAGAGTCTCCACATTTTTTTTACACCGTGGCGATCAAAACTGGTCACGATGGAATACTTTTTTGTAGCAATGGGGGTGGGGGGGTGGGAGAAGGAAAGGTATGGGGTTTTTTTTTAGCGATCACAGCAGGGGCCACACCCTATGCTGATGACACGCCCCGCATTCTGGAACATTCTTCTTGTGGTTTCCTTCACTCCCATGGGCATCCGATACTATTAATACATTTACACAGAAAAACAACAAAAACGCATTTTACGACTATAAAAGGACTTCCTTCAGTGTGTATCAGGACCAGCAGAATATTTCAGAGCAGATGAAAGTCAATCCAAGCATTAATTATGAAAACATGTTTTAAGAGTATGGTGCTTTCTGAATTTGGCCTCAGGCTCAGCAGACAAATGAAGATCTATTCAGGAGTACATTCTGGTATGCATAATTACGACCCCTGGACAAAGCCAGACAGCCAATAGTTAACAGTAGAAGACGTGCTGTATCTTTTTGCTGTACTTAGTGGTTATCTGAATTCTTCTAGCCCTTAAACAAAAGCCTTTACAGCAGCCAAGTGCTCAAAAGCAAAGCTGAGGAAAATGTGGCTTCCTCTGTTCATTGTCCTGAGCATCTGGTTTTCAGTAGTATATTGTTTCTGAACATGATTGAGGTTTCACGATGCTAAACTGACCAATATTAGGGGTTAAACTGCTGACACAGACTTCTTAAGCTTCAGTTTCTCTCAGTCGGCAAAGCCCATAGCAAAGGACTGTGGGAATTGTAGTTCAAAATATTTTGCAGCGCTTAGGGCTACCAGTTCCATTAAAGCAGGGGTCTGCAAAGTTGGCTCTTTGAAGACTGGTGGACTTCAACTCCCAGAATTCCCCAGCCAGCCATAGCAATTATCCTCAGTAGATGAATGAGGAGGCCTCTTCTCAACTATTTGCAACAGCTGATTATGGTACGTCCATTGTAGTAGAATACAGAAATATGACAAGCATGCTATTAAGAAGAGTGATGGATGAGCCACCCAAACACATTCCCTGTAAAAATCCACCACAACATCAGCAGCAACAAAAGTTGTATGTTCTCATTCCAATAACAAAGCAGCTTATAAGATGAAAGGGATAGTTAGAAATCAGATAAAAACACAAGTTAATTCACAAGTCCTCCAGAGCAGGGGTCTCCAACCTTTGCAACTTTAAGTCTGAAGGACTCCAGCTCCCAGCAAAGCTGGCTGGAGAAGTCTGGGAGCTGAAGTCCTTCAGACTTAAAGTTGCAAAGGTTGGAGACCCCTGCTCCAGAGTCATTGGGAGTTGGGCATTTGTAAATTTAGTAAATAAAATAAAATGCTCATCCTATAAACTACAAGGAGGGTGAGGACACCATCTTCAGTATCAGAGTCAGGGATGGTTTCAGCCACCTTCAGGCATTTCTACAACTCTCCATCTCTAGGGAGGATGTCTAAGGATTCACTTTTGCTATTCTTTGATGCCCAAATGGAGTTGTACTATAGACTTTTGCTGTAAATTCGCCGCCCTGGGTCCTTTGTGGAGAAGGGCGGGATATAAATGCGATTAAAATAAAAATAAAATAAAATAAATAAATGGCAGCCAAAAGTGAAGATATTCAGTGCCCTTTGCTGCCGTCTAGTGGGTAGATAGATTTTTGCAGCCCTAGATTGCAAAAATTTAAGAGTCTCTTAGGCCTTTAAGGTTGAATTTCTGAAAGGTTTTACAACACCTTCCTTTATCTTAACGCATTGTACAAGTTAGACTTCTGACTAAATACTGCAGAAAGAAAGACTTCTCCTAAGGCTGTGATGGCAAACCTATGGCACGCGTGCCTGAAGTGGCACACGGAGCCATGTCGCCTGGAATGCATGTCGCCATCCGTTCCTCTTCTGGATTTCTGACCCGCATGCATGAGCGACGATCAGCTGGCCTTCGTGTGTGTGGCAGTGCTGGAAACTGGAAGAGCTGGTCGTCCATTTTCCAGCATGAGCATGCATGCTGGTCAGCTGATCGTCGTGTGCATGCGTGCCAGTAACTGGAAGACGACCCGGCCAGTGTGCATGTGCGTGCTGTAAATGGGAAGTTCTTTTTCCATCACACACATGCACCCTAGGCAGCTCTTTTTCCGTGTTGCGGTCCTGATGGGCGCAGGCGCATGTGTGCTCCGTTTTTGGCACTCAGCACCAAAAAGGTTCGCCATCACTGTCCTAAGGTATCAGCTGAAAGTGTCACATCATTTCTTAGTTTTCCATTCTGCCTCTCCTCCTTGCCCCCCGTCAAACAACATGCACTGATCCTGAGCACAATTAATTCTTTTGGGAGTATAGATAAGAAATCAGAGAATGGAGAATAGAGCTATCAAGCTGAATTTCAGGTTGATGACATAGATTACCCAGAAAACTTATCTTCTGTTACCCCAAGAAAGCACGATCAAACTGCAAAGAAAGACATCCAGACTAAAATCAGGGGGGGATCTTCCTGACTATACTAAGTAGCAACCAGTGGAACAGGCTACTAGATGAAGCAGTGAGTTCATCACTAGAGGTTTTAACCCCATGGCTGGATGATCAGAGGTGCTTTAGTATATTCTGCACCAAGCAGGGGACTGGGCTAAATGAACTTTAGTGTCACTACTTTAGTTCTATGAGTTTGGGCTTCTAATGTGTGTGTGGGAGGGAAAGTATTGTAGAAAGTGGACGTTGAGATCTCCGATGACCAGGTTCTGCCATAAGGGAATGTGCAAAGATATATAGCTTATCATGTTATGAGTTTTTTTCCTGATCAGCATTTACTCATTTTTGTTCAATTCTGTTTGACTGACTATAATCCCCCTCCCAGTTTACACCATCAGATGATCAGGTTTCTTTTTTTATACCATTCTGGAGGGGCAAGGCCAGTTAGGCTGTGCTGTGTGCTGTTGCCGTATGTTGTCGTTGGGGACATGATGGGAAATCAAGCACAGTGCCAATTCTCTGGCAAGTAATGGCAACTTTAAGATGATTTAGAAGAAAGCAATGGATTTGGAGGAAATATTAATCCTGAGAGCCAGTACTGTCAGGGGTGGGCTTCAAAAATTCCAGCAACGGGTTCTCTGGGCGGGCATGGCCATGGTAGGCATGGCCTAGTTGGCCTCCTGCACCTCGCGGGTGGAGGGGGAGCATTTCACCTTCCCCAGGCTCTGGAAGCTTTCCTCAAGCCTCTGGGAGGGTGTTTCCCCCAGGCTCCTGAGGCCCTCCGGAGACCAGAAACGGGCCTTGCATTTACCTTGCATCCCAAATGGGCCGCGTGGAGACTCCTGAGAGGGGCAGAGTGAGGTGGGTGGAGCCATCCAGGGGTGGGATTTGGAGGTCCTCCGAACCGACCCTAAGGTTAGCTATGGGTTCTTCCGAACCCGGGTGAACCCATAACAACCCACCCCTGAGTACTATGTAATGTAGTGGCTAAGGTCCTGGGCCAGAAATCAGTAAGAGTCTGTTAGCATCTTTTCCAACTAGCAAATTTTATTTATTTTATTAAATTTATACCCCGCCCTTCTCCAAAAGGACTCAGGGCGGCGCACAGGAATTTAAAATACAATACAAAATCAAGTAAAAAATTTAAAAAACTTATTTGATACCATCCTGCGCTAAAAACAAATTAAAACCCCCAAATTTAAAACTGTCTAAAATAGTCATTTGTGGAGGTAACGCTAGGCTGGCTAAATGGAACAAATGTGTCTTTAAACATTGGCGGAAGAGGCGGAGGTCGGAGATAGTGCAAAGTTCAGGGGGTAGGTCGTTCCAAAGGGCAGGGCCCGCCACAGAGAAGGCTCTTCCCCTGGGTGTCGACAGTCGGCATTGTCCGGCCGACGGCACCCTGAGAAGGCCCTCTCTGTGGGAGCGGATCGGTCTAAGGCAGGGGTCTGCAAAGTTGGCTCTTTGAAGACCGGTGGACTTCAACTCCCAGAATTCCCCAACCAGCTATGCTGTCTGGGGAATTCTGGGAGTTGAAGTCCACCGGTCTTCAAAGAGCCAACTTTGCAGACCCCTGGTCTAAGGGATGTAAAAGGTGTAAGCTTTTTTGAGCAACAGTTTGCTTCCCCAGAGGCAGGGAGTAGCAAAACTTGGGGGGGGGGGGACGGATTATGACCAGGAAGGCTGACATTTGATTTGACAGTCAGGGAATAAAAATCCCCATGAGACTTTGGATAGTCCCTGCCTTTCCATCCAACCTTTCTCAGCTGGGCTTTGTGATAAGGATAAGGTGAAAAGAGAGAGACAGACGCTTGCAAACTGCTATGAACTCCTAGAGCAGTGATGGCAAACCTTTTTAGGCTCGCGTGCCATAAGGGAGGGAGCGCAGGGGGGAGTTGTGTGCCGGCGTGCCGCACCCTAATTCAATGAACGCACCCCAGTGTACATGCGCGCATGACAGGCACTCCCCCCCATTTTACATGCTTTTTTTGCCCTCCCCAGGCTCCAGAGGCTTTATAGAAGCCTGGGGAGGATGACAACAGCCCTCCCTGCACCCCCAGAGGCCCTCTGGAGGCTTCAGGAACTTCCCTGAAGCCTCCGGAGGACTAAAAATGACGCTACGAGCAAAGTCACTTCCGGTTTGCTCGTAGCGTCGTTTAGTCCTCCGGAGACTTCAGGGACCTTCAAGAAGCTTCCCTGAAGGCTCAGGAGGACTGAAAAAGGCCTTAGGAGCAAACCGGAAGTCACTTCCGGTTTGCTCGTAGCGTCGTTTAGTCCTCCGGAGACTTCAGGGACCTTCAGGAAGCTTCCCTGAAGGCTCGGGAGGACTGAAAAAGGCCTTAGGAGCAAACCGGAAGTCACTTCCAGTTTGCTCGTAGCATCGTTTAGTCCTCCGGAGACTTCAGGGACCTTCAGGAAGCTTCCCTGAAGGCTCGGGAGGACTAAAAAAGGCCTTAGGAGCAAACCGGAAGTCACTTCCGGTTAGCTCGTAGCATCATTTTTAGTCCTCCAGAGGCTTCAGGGAAGCTCTTGAAGCCTCCCGAGGGCCACCAGGGGGAAGTGGAGGGGCTGTTTTCGCCCTCCCCAGGCTCCTATAAAGCCTGGGGAGGGCGAAAAATGGCTTTAAAAATGGCTGAATCAGCTCGCCAGTGTGTGCATGCATGCTGGCCAGCTGACAGGGCAACCCCTCGCATGCCATAGGTTCGTCATCACTGTCCTAGAGCAAATGAGCCATAAATTCAGAAGTGCATCCAATCTGGATACCATATCCTCGGTTTAAATGCCCCATGCAAGTGGTTCTGACAAAAATGGCATTCGTATGCTGCTCCTAAAAGGCATCTAATCAGGATAGCATTCATAGACATGCTACCCATGTCACAGAAATAGTATATGCATGATGATATATTTCTAAACATTTCACATACAATCTCTCTAACGTAACGTCTCTTCGTTCTTACAAGATGAAATTATTTTCAAAATGCACCAATACATCGAATTGTGGGCAAACTAACTTTATATGGGAATGTGTGTGAATCCTCAGCTGTTGCCTGCAAGATAGCAATGCTTACGCTATGTGCATTTGTTTTCTTCTTTTAAGGTTCTCCCCTTCACCTTAGAACAGGGGTGTCAAACTCAAGGTCTGCACGGTGTGCTTAGATCTGACCTGTGGAGCCGACCTGGAAACAGTGAAGGACTGGCCTTCTGTGCCTCTGCCAGTGAAAACATAGTTGGGCTCCCAAGCTCTCTTTTCACTGGCAGAGGGTTGCAGGAGGCCGTCGCAGCTGGAAACGGAGCTTGGGAGCCCATTTTTGCTGGCAGAGCGCTCAGGCTGCCACAGGAGCCCCCCAACATGAGTGACGTCAAGCTGACCATGCTCTCCTTGGCCTCCTGAGGTCAAACACAACCCTGAGGTGGCCCTCAATGAAATTGAATTTGACACCCTTGTCTTAGATCGAACCTCTGCCAGAGGAGGGCCTGTTCATGGAAACGCTCAGCCTGCTTTAGATCAAGACTTTCCAGGTAAAGATCACTATCCTGCTTAATAGAATGACATCTACTAAATCTCAGGTGGGGGCGGGGAATATAGGTAGCGCTTTATTTACAACTCTTTGAATTAGTGACCGTTCAGTCAGACTGAAAAAAAGCGATTCTACTATTTTTCACACTTACAACCACAGCAGCATCCCCATGGTCATATGATCAAATTTGTTTCTAAAAATTATTTTATATATTATGTCCCCTGATTTTTTTTATCTAACCATTGATAAAACATATTCCATACTTTATAAAATTGTTCTTCCTCTTGTTCTCTAATTTCAAATGTCAGTTTACTCATTTCTGCACAATCCATAATCTTACAAATAATTTCCTCTTGAGAAGGTAATTTCTCATTTCTCCAGTTTTTTTGCAAATACAATTCTAGCTGCTAAGACGTTCACAATCAAATATTTCAGATTTTTATCAAATGTTTCTGGTGTGATTCCAAGTAATAATACAATACAATACAATAGCAGAGTTGGAAGGGACCTTGTAGGTCTTCTAGTCCAACCCCCTGCGTAGGCAGGAACCTTATACCATTTCAGACAAATGGCTATCTAACATCTTCTTAAAGACTTCCAGGGTTGGGGCATTCACAACTTCTGGAGGCAAGCTGTTCCAGAGGTTAATTGTTCTAACTGTCAGGAAATTTCTCCTTAGTTCTAAGTTGCTTCTCTCCTTGATTAGTTTCCACCCATTGCTTCTTGTCCTGCCCCCAGGTGCCTTGGAGAATAGTTTGACTCCCTCTTCTTTGTGAAAAAGTACAAAAAGAAAGTAAAAAAAGTTCAGTTAATTGATCAAATTTGGATGCTTGCCAACCGACACTGCAAATGACAGTTGCAATGTCGGTTGGCAAGCATCCAAATTTGATCATGATATGTCATGATCATGTCCCAGGGTTATATAATCACCTTTTGTGACCTTCTGACAAGCAAAGTCAATGGGGAGGCCAGATTCACTTAACAACCGTGTTCTTAACATAACCACTGCAACAATTCACCTAACAACGGTGGCAAGAAAGTTTGGAAAACACGGCAAAAGCTCATTTAACCAATGTCTTGTTTAGCAACAGATATGCTGGGTTCAGTTGTGGTCGTAAGTCGGGGACTACCTGTAGTGTTTTGACTAGTTTAACTCTTTAGCATAACTGTGCTAATCCTTCTGTAGATTAATTAGTATATGAAAGCTACCCCCCTCCCTCCCTGCCACCTAGTCCTTATGCAGTGCAGTCATAATTATAGTGGTGTTTAGAGTGTTTGTTCCAGATATACAATGCCGTCTTAACGCATAGGCCCGTTGGGCATTTGCCCGGGGGCCCACGATCATAGGGGCCCCCCGGGAAAATGATTCTGCCTCTTCGCCACCCACCTGGCTGCTGCTTTCGGCGGGCAGGTTCCTCAGCAGAATCTTGCGCCTGTTGCTCAGCTCCCGCCTTGTGCTCTGCAGCTGGCGGGCGATCTCCAGGGAGAGAGCGCGGGGCTCCCCGCCCGGACCCCACCGATGCCGCCATCTTGCCGGCCCAGAGGCGAACACGTTCTCCCTCCGCCAGGGCAGGGGAAGCCGGTGGGTGGGAGGGGAGCCAGGGCGGGCTGGTTGGAGCGGGAGGAGCAAGGAAAGCTCCGCAGCCGGCGGTGGCGGCAATGCCGTCTTAACGCATAGGCCCGTTGGGCATTTGCCCGGGGGCCCAACACTATTTCTATGACCAGGGGCCCAAAATGGTGTAAAGACGGCTCTGCAGATATACAGGAGAAAAATCTATTTTTTTAATTGGGATGTTATTGAAAAAAGGAGAGCAAAAGCGTTAGAGTGGCTTAAGGATAACTGATAAATTGTGATGATTAGGATCTTACATTAGGATGGGGTGGGTAGAGAAAATCCATTTTCTTCCGTTTCTCATTCAGCCCTGGACTTTTATTATTTATTTTTCTGACCCAGTCACTGCTTCTCAGCCCAGCCTACAAGATTTACAAAATTATTTGCTGGGATAAAATTAGAGTATACTGGTACGATATGCATACCAGCTTGTTCCAGTATGTGAAAAATATTCAAAACAATATGAAAAGTGTCCAGAAAGCAGAAATGAACAGCAACCCAACTTCTCTTTCAACTTTATCTAACCTCTCATTTTGGTGGGACAGTTCAGGAGAATCCCTCCCAAAACCAATGTCATTTTCAGGACATAATAAAACTAGTAACGTGAAAGAACATTTCAAGATAAATACCTTTTCTTGGGCTCGGCTGAGCTGCTTTTGAACCCGCTTGGCAAACAGGCCGGCACCTCCTGTTTTGCCTTCTGCCATGGCTGTGTCTTGCTGTGCAACTTCTGTTTTCAGCATCAGCTTTAATTGTGGTTTGATTTTTTTTTTTTTTTTTAAGGAAGGAAGTCAAGACGTGTTAGAGATCACTAGGCTGGGCTCTGCCTCACCATTGGTTTGAGGCAAATTTGCTTCCTCTGCTAGGTTCTGGGTAAACGAAATTTCCCTCACAGACAATGTAAGGTGGAAAGTTGTTCTTGTATGTGTCAGGCCAGAAAAACCTTAGCGAACAAAATTTTAATTAAGGTCAAAACCCAGCACCGGGTAAATAGAAAACAAAAGATGCAATAGTTATATTGAGGCCACGTGTAAACAAATTCATGGAACTCATGAGATCATTAACAAAAAACTAAATACTAGACTGCTGTTTCATCTGGGGCCTTATATGTTGTGTGGAAAAATTGCTACCTGGCTATTTAAAGGAAGCCACTGATTCCATTGATATAGTCAACTATAGTCACATTGATTGGCTATCCAACATCTTGAAGACTTGCAGTGTTGGGGCATTCACAACTTCTGGAGGCAAGCTGTTCCACTGATTAATTGTTCTAACTGTCAGGAAATTTCTCCTCAGTTCTAAGTTGCTTCTCTCCTTGATTCGTTTCCACCAGGGGTGGGTTTCTGCAGGTTCGCACCTACTCGCGAGAACCGGTTGGTGAAATTTAGAGAACCGGTGAGAGGGGGTTCCACCGGCGTACCTGGAAGTAAATCTGGCCCACCGTTGCCAGTGACCCAACGGGAAGGAAAGGAAAGGAAGGAAAAAAGGAAGGAAGAAAGGAAAGAAGAAATAATAATAATAATAATAATAATAATAATAATAATAATAATAATAATAATAATAATAATAATAATAATAATAATAATAATAATAAAAAATTTATTTTGTATACCGCATCCTCTCCCCAAGGGGACTCGGAGCGGTGCACAGGGAAAAAATTAAAATACTATAGAAAAAAATACATACATAGAATAAATACAGTGAATAAGAAAGAAAGAAAGAAAGAAAGAAAGAAAGAAAGAAAGAAAGAAAGAAAGAAAGAAAGAAAGAAAGAATGAATTTATCATCACAATTGAGTCCAAAATTTTGGTTGCTAATCAAGAGCGTTGTTAAATGAGTTTCACCACATTTTAAAAGGTGGCCACTCCCACCTGTATTTTTATTTATTTTATTTTATTAAATTTATATCCCGCCCTTCTCCAAACGGACCCAGGGCGGCGCACAGGAATGTTAAAATACATACAAAACATATAAAATTTAAAAAACTTATTCTAGTAAAACCTGTGCTAAAAATCGAATTAAAATCCCAAATTTAAAACTGTCTAATGGTCAATAAAGGGGGTTACGCTAGGCCGGCTAGATGGAATAAATGTGTCTTCAGACACTTGCGGAAGAGGCGGAGGTCAGAGATGGTGCTGAGTTCAGGGGGTAGGTCGTTCCAGAGGGCTGGCCCAGCCACAGAGAAGGCTCTTCCCCTGGGTGTCGCCAGCCGGCATTGTCCAGCTGACGGCACCCTGAGGAGGCCCTCTCTGTGGGAGCGTATCGGTCTGAGGGATGTATGGGGCAGGAGGCGGTCTCGCATATAACTAGGCCCCGAGCCATGGAGCGCTTTAAAGATGGTCGTCAAGACCTTGAAGCGCACCCGAAAGACCACAGGGAGCCAGTGCAGCTCGCGCAGGATAGGTGTTATGTGGGAGTGTCTAGGCACTCCCGTAATCACCCGCGCGGCTGCGTTCTGGACTAGCTGCAGCTTTCGGGTGCACCTCAAGGGGAGCCCCATGTAGAGAACATTACATGACTGCCAAGCCACACCCACAAAATAGGCCACACCTATAGAGTAGGTTCTAAAAAATTTGAAACCCACCCCTGGTTTCCACCCATTGCTTCTTCTTCTACCCTCAGGTGCTTTGGAGAATAGTTTGACTCCCTCTTCTTTGTGGCAGCCCCTGAGATATTGGAAAACTGCTATCATGTCTCCCCTAGTCCTTCTTTTCATTAAAGTAGACATACCCAGTTCCTGAAACCGTTCTTCATATGTTTTAGTCTCCAGTCCCTTAATCATCTTTGTTGCTATTCTCTGCAATCTTTCTAGAGTCTCCACATCTTTTCTACATCGTGGTGACCAAAACTGGATGCAGTATTCCAAGTGTGGCCTTACCAAGGCATTATAAAGTGGTATTAACACTTCATGTGATCTTGATTTTATCCCTCTGTTTATGCAGTCTAGAACTGTGTTGGCTTTTTTGGCAGCTGCTGCACACTGCTGGCTCATATTTAACTGGTTGTCTACTAGCACTCCAAGATTCCTTTCACAGTTACTGCTATTGAGCAAGGTACCACCTATACTGTACCTGTGCATTTCATTTTTGTTGCCTAAATGTAGAACCTTACTCTTTTCGCCATTGCATTTCATTTTATTAGATAGTGTCCAATGTTCAAGTTTGTCAAGATCCTTCTGTATCTTAAGCCTATCTTCTGGACTGTTGGCTATTCCTGCCAGCTTGGTGTCATCTGCAAATTTGATGAGTTCCCCATTTATTCCCTCATCCAAATCATTGATGATATCATAATAGGATGCTGTATGTTTTGAAAATAATTGGAAAGAAAGCTATAGCTCTTTTGCAAGCACAGTGTCTCTCTTCTATTCATTCAAGAAAATTTGGACAGTAAGGAGGGGAAAGCTTTGGTCACAGCCAGATTTAAGGGAGTGGGGCTTGATTACACAGTTGAATTAACTTGGGTGAATGGAATTCTTAAAGCAACTTTCTCCTTCCGTCCTGGCCACTTTTACAGGGGCACAATTGAGAGCACTTTAACAAACTGCACCACAGTTTGGTTTGGGGGTAGCAGTGCCTGAAATAGAAAGTTCATACAGATAGTGTTAAGGACAGCAGAGAAGATTATAGGAAGCTCGCTTCCCGTTATTCAGGATCCTGCTTATAAGTGCTATGTGAGCTCGACGCATTGTTGGAGACTCCACACACACACTTTACGGTTTATTTCTGTTGCTCGCCTCTGGGAGGAGGTTTTGAAGTATTTCTAGCGGGACTATCAGATTATGTAACAGCTTTGTTCCTTATGCCATCTGTCTGGTAAACTCACAAGATTCGTTTTTCTCATCCTGTACATGTATACATATGAACTAGACTGCACTGTGTCTATGTGTCATAGAATATATCTGGGGTAGGTGGCAGTGGTAGATTTCCATTTTTTTAACTACCAGTTTGCTTGTGCATGCGTGTGACACTTCTGCACATGCATAGAAGTGTCCAGGCAGGTGGGCGGAGCTTCCTGCCACTATTACTACCAGTTTGCCCAATGCGGGCTGAACCAACAGAAACCCACCTCTGGTATGTGGGTATATTTCCTTTTTTGGGGTCAGGTTTATGTAGTGTATATTGGAGGTGGTGACCCTTTGAGAGCTGAATGCAACGAAATTTCATTTTAATGTATTCCAATTAGTGTGCATTTGAAGTGATTGCACGCTAAGCTGAAGACCCATTTCTTCCATCTCGCCGGCCTGGCCTAATCCACACCATTAGGTATAGACTGAAATTTAAATTGTTTAATTCGGTTTTAAAGGGTAAAGTTTTAGGATTTTAAATGGTTTTAGGATTTTTAGCACAGGGTATTGGGCTTTAATTTATTTTTAGTACTATTTATTGTCATGTTTGTCTTTTTATTCTATTTTAACTTCCTGTGCACCGCCCCGAGTCCCTTTGGGGAGAGTGGGGCGGTTTATAAATTTAATAAATAAATAAATAAATAAATAAATAAATAAATAAATAAATAAATAATAAATAAGCTCTAAGCTCAATATCGCCATTTGTTTTCTCCTCTCACTTGGAAGCCTACAAAGGTCTGGCTGCCTTAATAAGTTGCAGAGAAAAGCTGCATCCACAAAAAGCCCCAAACACTTCTCTTAAATTATTTTTGAAGCATGCACAATTCTTACTATGTGATCTATAGAGGGAAGTGTATAAATGGAAAATAATTGTCAGAGGTGACATTTGTTTTCCAGCCTATATTGAAGATAAGGGAGTTTCAGTATTGTTTTAAATTGTTCTGCAGATGATGAGGTTTGATATTTTACTGGACTTCCTCTTTGGGGAACATCAGTTAATATAAAGAGCTACTGTTCTAGCTAACCTTACCACAGGAGGTCACTGCTCTCAATCTAAATCATCCTTATTGCAAACACTAACATTAAGTCATGAGTGGCTTTTTGCTTTTTAGATATCTAATAGCTTTAGAACATCAGTGCTAGACAGATCTTAAAATATTTAGTAACTATTCTGTTACTAGGACTTCTTTAGCTGCTATGTTTACAGAACTAAAAACGATAGAGCATGCTTTGCTTTGTGATTATAAAAGGTAGCAACATATCAGTTAAAAATTCAGACAAGAGGTTTCTGTATCAATACAATACAATACAATACAATACAATACAATACAATACAATACAATACAATACAATACAATACAATACAATACAATACAATACAATACAATAGCAGAGTTGGAAGGGACCTTGTAGGTCTTCTAGTCCAAGCCCCTGCGTGGGCAGGAACCTTATACCATTTCAGACAAATGGCTATCTAACATCTTCTTAAAGACTTCCAGGGTTGGGGCATTCACAACTTCTGGAGGCAAGCTGTTCCAGAGGTTAATTGTTCTAACTGTCAGGAAATTTCTCCTTAGTTCTAAGTTGCTTCTCTCCTTGATTAGTTTCCACCCATTGCTTCTTGTCCTGCCCCCAGGTGCCTTGGAGAATAGTTTGACTCCCTCTTCTTTGTGGCACCCTCTGAGATATCGGAACTTTGCTGCCTTCCAGATGCTTATGGCTCAGACCTGGGAGCCCAGTGATTTTCAAATTTTCTTCTAAATTAGGAATAAAACCCTTCAACCTTAGGGAACAGAAAAACTAAGCATCACTAGAAATGTGTTTGTTTTTACAAGGAAGGTTGTGGAAAGAAAAAAAGACTAATAATTTGAATTAATAATTAATTCTGCAATTAATTCTGATTGAACTGCAATCTTCTATTTGCAAGGCAAAGGTTGTCGTATAGCCATTCTGCTACTACAGCATTTATAGTAAAGATGGGTTTAAAAGACATTAGAACAAAATAGGTCAGATAGCTTGCTGTACCTGCTGCAGCTTCATGTGAATGCTTTAACTTTCTGTATATGTGAGAGCAATTTGGTGTATTGATTAAAGCACCAGGGTGGAAACTGGGAGTTAGTGAGTTCTGGACCTACTTTAAGCACGAATGATCTTGGGCCAGTCCCTCTCAAACTATTTCTGAAATCTTGCAAAGAAAACTGTAGGGACTTGTCCAGGCAGTTATCATCAGTCAAGACTGACTTGAAGACAGGCAAAATAGATAGGCAGACAATGTCCAAGAAGATCTTCCCACAGGAAGGAAAGCCGATTGGCTATTTCTTTTCTGGAACATAAAAATGGAAGGGCAGAGCAGCAGGGGAGTTGTCCAGCAAAAGGATGGTGGAAGCCTACAGTTTTCACTAAAACCTTTGCAAGCTGTTGCTAAAATGTTTGAGTCTAGATAGCATGTTCTTAGAATTGCTCAGTGTCAAACCCAGCATGAGTAGAAACAAGTTAAAACAGTAAGTGCAGATAATGCCTTTGGGTTAAGCTGTTTAACTCATCAAATCCCATAACTGCATATGAGTTATATGAATATCCATATCTACATTCAACTACTCAATAAAGAGAAAGCTGAGTAAATCAGGCCAAGGCAGGGACCATGGGATGTGTAGAATCGAACTATGTGTAAATGATGAATTACTCATTCAATGTATATCCTGCCTTTCAGCCCTGAAAGCGGCCTGTACTCCCTATAGAAGCAAGGAAACACCTACCAGTAGTTTCTATTGAAACTACCGTAGTTGAAGTGCTACATACAGTGCAGAATACCACTTAATAATTTGATTATAATATTCTTATTACTATCTAGACCAGGAAGTTCTGCCAACACAAAGCCTGATTGTTCCTTAGGGAACAGCATATAGCATGATCCCAGTATATATGATTTTGCTAGTCTCAGCATGATTTTGCCCACTTGGAAAACAACAAATGAGACCTGGTTTTGGAACACCTGTTCGAAACAAAGAACAACAACAAGAAGTCATTCAACCCTTTTGTCTACATTTTCTACTTTATAATGCCTTGGTAAGGCCACACTTGGAATACGGCATCCAGTTTTGGTCGGCACAATGTAGAAAAGATGTGGAGACTGTAGAAAGAGTGCAGAGAAGAGCAACAAAGATGATCAGGGGACTGGAGGCTAAAACATCTGAAGAACTTTTGCAGGAACTGGGTATGTCTAGTTTAATGAAAAGAAGGACTAGGGGAGACATGATAGCAGTGTTCGGATATCTCAGGGGCTGTCACAAAGAAGAGGAAGTTAAGCTATTCCCCAAAGCAGGGGTCCCCAACCCCCGGTCCACGAACCGGTGCCTGTCCGTGGCTTGATAGGAACCGGGCCGCAGGGCCGGAGAGGAGGAGGAGGGAGGATGGGGCAGAGAGCCCCTGGGCAGAGAGCATACCGGGGGCGGGAGAGCGCAGGTGTGGCCGCTCACACCATTGGGGGCCTAGAGGGGCGAGTGAGCCGACCCACCCACCCCCGCGTGCCCATGTGCCGCCTGTTCCTCCCCCCCGCTCCCCCTCTACGCTGGCCGGTCCGCAGAATTTTCTTTAAAATGAAACCGGTCCCTGGTGCAAAAAAGGTTGGGGACCCCTGCTCCAAAGCACCTGAGGGCAGGAAAAGAAGCAATGGGTGGAAACAAATCAAGGAGAGAAGCAATTTAGAACTGAGGAGAAATTTCCTGACAATTAGAACAATTGATCAGTAGAACAACTTGTCTCCAGAAGTTGTAAATGCTCCAACACTGGAAGTTTTAAAGAAGAGATTGGATAACCATTTGTCTGAAATGGTATAGGGTTTCCTGCCTGAGTAGGAGGTTGGACTAGAAGACCTCCAAGTACCTTCCAACTTTGTTATTCTATTCTATTCAACCAGCATCTCACTTGCAAGAACCATGGATAGAGGGGTCTATCATGAAGAAGGCCATTCTCTTAACCTACAACTAACATATGGGACCTTTGCGCTACTGATCATTTTGTGTGAATATTTTTGACGGTCAGCTTCTTAAATCCTGGTGCTAAACCAGATTATGGCTTGATTTACTATAGCAAGAGTTTGAAATACACCTGAAATAATCACAGGTGAGAAGGGCAAACTTTTCAGAAGCGGTGTTGTAAGGCATAATTTAACAATTGGACAACTGTTATTCTGCAGCAGTGTGAGTGTCAGCCTCTGCCTTTGCTGCTTGCTTTGGCTGCCATTGAAATGGGGAGGGGGCTGTGGTATTTGGGAATGGGATTAAATGGTGCAGGAGGGAGTTTGGAGAAGGAAGTATGTTCTCACTATCTACTGCGCATGCCGATGGCTGGTGCCTTGAGATGGTCAAGGCCAACCATTCCTGCAAACCAACCTGATGATGCTCCTGGAGATGCAACCCAGATGACACCTGAGGGATTTGTGGATTGGATACTAGGGTGGGGAATGTTGGATATTATTGATATGTATGATTTCGCGCGCTCGATACACAGAGGAAGTTTATTAGAGCAGCTGCACACAGATCTTGAACAGCAGGAGAGAAATAAGAATATCCTTTAGGACTCCACAGTGCAGACACCATAGGGCCGAACATAAATCACCCTCTGTCACACAGGTGGTTTTCAGCAAGTTCTGACCATTTCTGGAGAACCGGTAGCGGAAATTTTGAATAGTTTGGAGAACCGGTAAATACCACCTTTGACTGGCCTGCCCCCATCTATTCTCTGCCTCCTGAGCCCCAGCTGATCAGGAGGAAATGGGGATTTTGCAGTAACCTTCCCCTGGAGTGGGGAGGAAATTGGGGTTTTACAGTATCCTTCACCTGCCACATCCACCAAGCTATGCCCACCAAGTGATGCAACACCCACAGAACCTGTAGTAAAAAAATTTGAATCATTCAAATTTTGAATGATTCAAATCAGGGCTTCATTCCTGCCATTCCAGGATGCCCTATGATCACTGGTGGAAAAGGTAACTGAAAATTGATACCCAAGAGAATCTTCATGATATTATTTCTTTTGCCTCTTTCTTGTTAAGGTCATCAAACAAGACTGAACTAAGTTTAGACAATTAGCTTCTTCCAAAGATATTTGTAGTATGATGGCTACCCACGCCGTTTACTGCGTCATCTGCAGTTGTTCAAAACCTTAGGACCATTTCAGAAGATAATTGCCATTGCTCCTTTCAACCAGTGGACCTAATTTCCTCACCTACAAAGGTACTGTCTACTCCAGTGAGAGTATTCTTGCTAGAATTTAATGTTTAAAAAAATTGACAGTTTTACAATGAGCATAAAAACTAACACAAACCAATAAAAAATAAAGGCATAAAAGAGAGAAAAAAAGAGGGGGGAAGAGACAAAAGTGCAGAAATAAAAAAATAAAAAGAAGTAGAAAGAACAAGTTTCTGATTTTCTTTCCCTTAAACATGTGCAATTACAAATTTATCTCTGACGGCCCACGGATAAAAGCTATTTTTCAGCCTATTCATTCGGCTGGCTATACTTCAATGTCTCCTGCTCAATAGTAGGAGAGTAAAGAAGTGCTGACCAGGGTGTGAATCATCCCTGAAGATTTTCCTCACTCTGATGAGGCAGTGGGTCCTGGTGATTTCATCCAGCAGGGTCAGGGGGCACCCCATGATTGTGACTTCTTAAATTACCAGAAAACCTACATGGATGCTTCTATAGCAGGGGTGTCAAACTCAGTTTCATTGAGGGCCACATCAGAGATGTGTTTGATCTTGGAGGACCCAGGCTGGGGGTGGCCAGAATTGGGCTTGGTAATGGTGTGCGTGGCCATAGTGGGCATTTGACACAGGCTCAAGATGCATTTTCCCCTTTCTTTCTGTCTACAGTTCTTTACTATAACCATTTTCCTATCTCTTCTACCAGATATTATTGGCAAACATTTATTACTTGTTCTTCCTAGACCACTAAACTTTTTATTTCTAAATGTATGCCCTATTGTTCAATAGTAAATTGCTTTTCCAAGCAGAAAAGCTATTTATACTATTGTATTTTTATTATTCAACTAATAATAAAAGTACAATAGCATAAATAACATAATACAAGATCCAACAGCAGAGGTAAATTTCCAGGATAGTAAATAGAAATGGCTCTATTCTATATCCTACAGAATAGAATACAGAACAGATTGTTTATTGTAGATTAAATGGATGTTGCTTGTTTTCTATGCAGATCAGGCACTTACCTGAGGCCACATAATTGTAATCTAGACCAAGCCAGTCTTCCTGCAGCACTCTGCCAGCCAAAAAGTGGCCATACGGAAGCCCCTTGAGCTGGTCAGGTTCGAAGGAATTGAACTCCTGGCAATGTGAGTGCAGTTAGCCTGCAATACTGCAAATAAATACAATAGCAGAGTTGGAAGGGACCTTGGAGGTCATCTAGTCCAACTCCCTGCCTAGGTAGGAAGCCCTATACCATTTCAGACAAATGGCTATCCAACATCTTCTTAAAGACTTCCAGGGTTGGGGCATTCACAACTTCTGGAGACAAGCTGTTCCACTGATTAATTGTTCTAACTCTTAATTGTCTCTTGTTCTAACGATTAATTGTCAGGAAATTTCTCCTCAATTCTAAGTTGCTTCTCTCCTTGATTAGTTTCCACCCATTGCTTCTTGTTTTGCCCTCAGGTGCTTTGGAGAATAGTTTGACTCCCTCTTCCTTGTGGCAACCCCTGAGATATTGGAAGACTGCTATCATGTCTCCCCTAGTCCTTCTTTTTTTATTAAACTAGACATACCCGGTTCCTGCAACCGTTCTTCATATGTTTTAGTCTCTAGTCCCTTAATCATCTTTGTTGCTCTTCTCTGCACTCTTTCTAGAGTCTCCACATCTTTTCTACATTGTGGCGACGAAAACTGCATTCTAACTACTGAGCACCATGGCTCTTAATGTGGATGTTGGTGAATGTCTGGCACAGGTATCGCAAAATGAAGCTGACTCTGTGCCAATGACTGTGGCAAAGATCAAAGAACCAATGAGCAGACTGATTCCTTTGAACCTCTCTGGTTAAGGAGAGGACAGGAGATGCCCACATGTAATTTGGGTGGCTGGATCTTGCAAGGAGTTTGTATGACAACATTTTCCATGCTTTTGAGGACCAGGAGATGATGGGACATATAGAAAATGATATTTGTAGAGATAAAAAATAACATTAAAAACATCTCATATAGCTAAAAAGGATAGTGACTAGATTTATTCTCTTGAACCCCACCCAGTGAAGGCCCTCAAGAGCTGTGAGAGTGGCATAGCTCTAGAACAAGTTTTCTTTGCTATTTTGTAGATCATCTCTTGTCTTGGAAATGGGTTGGGCCATTTGTGGACATACAGGGGCGATGAGAGCAAATGGCAACTTGTAAGTACTGCTATGACTTAATGTGCAAAATATAGTCTTATTTTCTTCCAACCCTCAATTTGTGGTTGATAGTCATGAATCAAACTTTTATGCATGAGCCTAAAATCATTATGAGGTGTTGTGACTTTTTGTTACATTTGGAATATCATATTTTGTTAATGATTTATGTTGATTTTTTTAAAATCATGGATACTTTATATGTCTGTAATGAGGTAAACACCAAATTTGGGAGTATGCAATTAAATGAACGAATAAGGAAATAAATCATTACAATTGTTTTCCCACCCACATTAATTGCTGCTTCTTTTTGCTGGTACTCCAAAACATTTAAAGAAAAGATTTGATGGAAATAAATAATTGTGTCAAATTTTCACTAACACACACCCACACTAGTATATAAATCTTATTTATGGCTAAATGGGTATCGCAAATTTGGCCTAAACCAGGCCTGTCAAACTGGGAGCCAGCGGGCAGGATGCATCATGAGTAGGCCACACCCACCCCAGCTCCACAAAGGCAAAAAAGTCACAATATGTCCCAGTAAGTCATATGACACAATCAAGTTTGACACCTGTGGTCTAAACTGTCAATCTATCTGCATTGTTTCATAATTCTTCAGTTTTGAACACATGCCTTCTGGAATGATCTCCTATCATGACACCATTGGTCGCAACTCTTTTACCTTTAAAAAAAAACCCCGAGGTTTTCCTTGGATGTTAAACCAAGATTATTGGAACTCCAAATTAGAGAGTGTTAGGAGTAGACTCCTATAGTTGGGTAGACAATATATAGTCATTGTAACTTTAAGGCTGGTGGAATGTTAGAGTGCAATTAGTAAGTGCAATTATCTCTAACTATAAGAGAAAGCCAGGAGAGCGCATCTCTCTCTCTCTGCTGGACTTGCTGTTTGACAACTGAATTGTGTCGTGAACTGTGAATTACTGAGGAAGAAGACGGAAGATTGTGTTTGCTGGCTGTAAGCAATATTTGATATTTGTTGAGACTTTGTTTTTGACTCAGTTTAACATCACTGCTTGTTGAGCAGTAGCTTAGTTTGGTAGTTTTTACAACCTAAGTAAAAGATATTTTATTTTACTTAAACAGTGTCTGGTCTACTAATTGTGTGTACATTAGCAACGTTTCCTCTAGCTGCATACTCCACTGCACATCCTTTGCTGTCTCCCAACGGAGATATCACCTAACAGAGAGGATGTAAATGTGAGATTCTGGCTGCCGACTTACATCTATTTGGATTTGAAATGAAAATCTTTCTCCTGTTTTGGTCCATTTCCTGTTATCTAATCTTGTATGCAGTGTTTGAGTTGGATGGACGTATCATTAAAGAAACAAAACAAACTAATGAAGCTGAACAGAATCAGCTGTGAAATCTCCCGGAGTTTGTGTGACCTTTTCCCTTATCTATTTCCCATAAAAGCATTTCTAGGCCTGGGGATGAATAAAATGATCAACCCTTACATATGATGATTCTTTGATTCTAAGACAAGCTTACATTATGCATCCAGGAAATATAAGCTGAGACAAGAGTAAACACAGTAACTTTGGGTAGACGTTGCTAGTTGGGGAAACAAAGCTAGTGATTTCATGGAAAACATATCTGCCATTCACCAAGTATTTAAAGGCCCTCTGAATGCCCCTCGAATGCAAAGATGGGAGAGCTACACTACTGAATCTATCGTGCTTTCTGGTT
This sequence comes from Rhabdophis nuchalis, assembly GCA_039707465.1. NCBI lineage: Eukaryota > Metazoa > Chordata > Lepidosauria > Squamata > Natricidae > Rhabdophis > Rhabdophis nuchalis. The sequence goes on from CM077646.1 coordinate 165,507,064, forward strand.
TTGCCAAAAAGCATGAAATAGCTGCTGAAATAAACCAAGGCAGGGCAATGTGTAGCCTGCAAATGATCCATCAAGCAGACAACTTGATGCTTAGCTTTTGCAGTCTGGTTATTTTGAAGAAATTTGGGTTTTAGAGACATTGCAAGTAAGAAGTGGATAAATACCCACATCCTCGGACTGAATCCTATCACCAAAGTTTGATCCTCAAGGTAAATTTGCCAGAGTTTTCTCAGATAACGAAAAGTCCTTCCTTAGGAAACAGATATTGGATAGTTGATTTTTGGCGTTGCAATTATATACTTCTAAAGAGTCTTGGATCTGAAGTGTTGTTTCCAAGCTTTGAGAACTTTTAAGATGTATGGATTTCAACTCTCTTAATTTCCCAGCCAGCATCATTTCCCTTTGCTCTGCATGGGGAAGACCCCACTGCAGGTTTTGCATCCAATAATGGATGCTCCATCTCAAGAAGATTCATGGAACCTGGAATGGGTGCAAAGCAACGAGAGTACAGAATAACAGAGCTGGAAGAAGCCTTGGAGGTCTTCCCTAGTTCAATGACTTGCTCAAGCAGGAGACCCTAAACCAGGGGTCTGCAAAGTCGGCTCTTTTAAGACTGGTGGACTTCAACTCCCAGAGTTCCCCAGCCAGCATAGCTGGCTGGGGAATTCTGGGAGTTGAAGTCCACCAGTCTTAAAAGAGCCGACTTTGCAGACCCCTGCCCTAAACCATTCTGGACAAATGGCTATCCAATCCCTTCTTTAAAACCTTCAGTGTTGGAGCACCCCTAATTTCTGGAGGCAAACCATTCCACTAATTAATTGTTCTCACTGACAGGAAATTTCTCCTGTCTTGTAGTTTAGAGGAGTGCAGCTTAGCATTGCTGAATTCACACACTTTCTGCCAAATTGAAGTGGTCCAACGCAGAGCAGAAGGCTCAGCTAGATAAAACTCAGGCAATTTGTGGCAGGCAATGACCTTCCTGAAACTCCCTTCTGTTGTTAACAAGTACATGCTTTTTATACCATGTCTTTATAGCATGAGATTACCAGGCATCCAGCACAGAACCATGGTTTTCTCAACTGTTAAGCCCTAATAGCATGGATTGCAGCAGATAGCATGATCCATGAATGGGAGATAGGCTTGCGGCAGAGTTGATGCCAGCTGTCCATTTGTTGTACCAGAGTGATAGTGTCATTATGCTCAAGAACGCTAAGTCTAAACCAGGGGTGGGTTTCAAATTTTTTAGAACCTACTCTGTAGGTGTGGCCTATTTTGTGGGCGTGGCTTGGCAGTCATGTGACAGGTGGGAGTGGCCACCTTTTAAAATGTGGTGAAACTCATTTAACAACGCTCTTGCTTAGCAACCAAAATTTTGGACTCAATTGTGATGATAAATTCTTTCTTTCTTTCTTTCTTTCTTTCTTTCTTTCTTTCTTTCTTTCTTTCTTTCTTTCTTTCTTTCTTTCTTTCTTTCTTTCTTTTTCTTCTTTCCTTTCTTCCTTCCTTTTTTCCTTCCTTTCCTTTCCTTCCCGTTGGGTCACTGGCAGCGGTGGGCCAGATTTACTTCCAGGTACGCCGGTGGAACCCCCTCTCACCGGTTCTCTAAATTTCACCAACCAGTTCTCGCGAGTAGGTGCGAACCTGCAGAAACCCACCCCTGGTCTAAACTTTATTTTGATTTCCTGCCTTGTAAAATGGAAGGAGGATTTCCCAGGGATGAACTGCATAACATAGGTTCTTCACTAACTGCTGAACAGCCTCACCATTGGCCGGTTTGACTGAACCAGTAGTGGTATTTTTGTCTGGGTCGCAGAACTGGCAGTGACCCAGGTCTTGCCACACCCCCAAACCAGTTCCCTTGCCACCGCTGATGCTGCCTTTGAGCAGGCAGCAGTGCCAGAAACCAGAAGAGCTGGTCTTCCATTTTCCGATGTGAGCATGTGTGGAAGTAACCAGAAGACTTGCATGCCAAAAAACAGAAGTTCATTTTATAGTGCGCGCATGCCCCCTGGGCAGTTCCTCTTCCTGGTTGAGGCTCAGATGAGTGTGTGTGAAGTACTCCCTTTTCAGCACTTGGTGCCACCCCTGCATTCACCATCACTGGACTAGAAGTTACTTGTATTTTGGGCAATGTCGTAAGCCACATGCTGCAGAACCTTCAAGGACAACCTGGGCAATAGTTCAGCACATTGAGAACCCAACTATCCAATAGTTGGCATAATTGCAATCTTTATCATAAATTGGAACCTCCTCATTGGTTTAACTTCAGATTGACTGGCCCTGGTCATCAGGAGTATTTTTTGAAAACAACCTCCATGAAAATCTCAATTTCTCAACACACCTATTGACTTAAAAAAAAACCCCACACATCCCCAAGTTTAAAAAATGCATGGGTAGGACCTAGCACAGGGGTCAGCAACTTGTGGCTCTGGAGCTGCACGTGGCTCTTTTATCCCCCTGCTGCGGCTCCCTGTCGCTCAAAATATGTGTCACAAGCTTCAATGTGTGACATCCATCAACATGTGATTTATTGAACTTTTCGACCCCCAGTGGGCCAATCATGGATAAATCCAAGAAAACAAAAATTTCAGAAGAAAATAGAACCTTTAATTCAAATATATATGCTAGTTTTGTGGGTGCTCAGGAAATAGTCAGCCACGGAAGGGTTTTGTGGCTCCCAGTGTTTTCTTTTCTGTGGGAAATGGATCCAAATGGCTCTTTAAGTGTTTAAGGTTGCTGACCCAGGCCTGATCTAGCAGTTTTCAGGACAACGCCATTTAACCTTGAGCAATATTATTGTTTTTCCACTTGGGATGTACAAAGATCTGTTCCGAATTTAGGGTTTGCTCAGTTCCTTCATTCTTATAATTGCCGTGGTCACCAGCCACCAGACGGAAATGCATCGTTCTATAGATAAGAGGGCAAGGAAATAAAACAGAGCTGTATCGTGAATTTGGAATCTTTCCATAAATTGCAAAAACGTCACTTAGAAATATTGTCCAATAAAGAACAGAAGTAACAAAAAACTTAAGGCCAAGAGGTTCAGTTTATGGCCATTAATAGGAGCCGCTTCCTACTTTCGTAGCACTTGGTAGCCCATGAATATGGCCCACTAAACAACATTATCATTTTGTAGCAGTGCTTTCAAAATTATACTTAACTAAAACATGTTACTTATAAAGTAAGCTAAAGATTTATTTTCCAGCCAATCCTTTTCTCTCAGCCTTGCAATGTATAGTCCAGGCAAGAAGCACAACTAGGAGTATTAGCTCTATCTTTATTGCAAGGTTATATTAATAGAAAGTTGCAAGACTGAAAGTATTTCTCTACCTTGTTCTTCATTCTGTCTTCCAAGGTCATTTCCACATAACATTTCATTTTCCCAGAAGCACCCAAGGCATAGTTCTTGTATTAATATTGATACAAAGTGACAACTGTTTTTTCACACTTATGACCATTGCAGTATCCCCATGGTCACGTGATCAAAATGTGGGCGCTTGGCAACTGTCATGTATCTATGACAAATGAACTGTCCCTGCGTCATGTGATCACCATTTATAACCTTCCCATCCAGCTTCCATCAAACAAAGTCAATGGGGGAAGTCAGATTCATTTAACAACCGCATGATCAAAGTACAATTGATCCTTTTCAACTGTCATTTGTCGGCCATTTTGTTTCAACTGTCATTTATCGGCCATTTTGTTTCAACTGTCATTTGTCGGCCTTTTCGTTTGCCTGGAGAGATTCCTGTTGTGGCTGTCACTGCTGTCTGTATCCCACCTGGTGCAGGTGTTGGCACGGCGCTCAAACCAATTTCATTGTAATTTTATTAAATATTATTACAATGACAATAAAGATTATTATTATTATGATGATTTACCTAACCACTGCAGCGAGCCGCTTAACAACTGTGGCAATAAATATTGTAAAACGGGGTAAAACTCACTGGCTTGCTTAGCAACAGAAGTCTGGGGCTTGATTGTGGTCATAAGTTGAGGACTACTGGTATGACTTATATGACTACCAACCTCCTTTAAAAGAAATGGTGTTACTGAGGAATGAGGCTGGGTGGGAAGTGTGATCTAACATTAATTATAAAGAAATGCAGAGTTAGTGAAAAGAAAATGAACCCAACACAGAGTTTCCTCATAAAATAGTTATCAGCTTTATTATTTCCAGTCAAGATTACCAGAGCAAGACTTTGTTTCAACTGAAAAAATTTCCAGCAAATGAACCAAAACTTCTAATGCTAGCTCCTGCATTCAAAATCTAAGTCCTTTCACCCTGTCTCCGCTCTTCAAAAATGCTAAAAGAATTGTATAGAAACCAGCCTTGTCCTTTTAAAATGGAAAGATGGAATCATGCAGATAGGTTTTGATCTGTAATGTCAACCAATCGGCAATTAAAAGTGTGGTGTGCTCATAAAATACCCAGTACTTACAAAAATCTAAAATCTATTTTTCCCTTTGGACTTATACCTTTCATTGAAGGTGAACGTGCTAATTATTTATGTCACAAGTATTACCAGCATTGTCAGTTATAAGAAAGCTGCTGTTGGGAGTGTACAGCCTTGGTCCCCTTATCTGAGGAAATTCAAGAAATGTACATCTTGAATGTTTACTTAGAAACATTGCAAACAAATAATAAGGGCAAATTTTTGGTCCAGCAGATCCTTTTGATTAGCAGTAACCATGATCACTTTACTCAAGTTGCTTTCCTAGTGGGTATTTCTCGTCAACAAAATGCAAACACAAATATACAGACACATATACACACACAAACACAAATTTGGGTTTTTGCATTGCTTTAACTCCCATCCACAGACATGAGTAAGCAATTCGTTTGGCAGCTGGTTCCTCATGAGAGATAGCTTCCTGCTTTGCTAGTGTTTTGTTTTGTTTTTTTAAAGGCACATTAGCAGCTTTCCTTATTCCTGGCGTTGCAGTGTACCACTAAGGCTAGGGATGTATCTGAAATCCAGCCACATGCCATCTCCCACTGCAGGATGTTAACACCAGTGCAGTCTAGAGAAAGCCAGGCTGGGGCCCTGTTTAGTCATGAAGAATGGAAGCAAGTTGCAGCCTTCTGAAGGCCGAGACCACAGGGGTTATTAGGAGAATTAAAAGGCACATCAAGCTCAGACATGGGGAAGGGATTCCTTCTCTTCGATTTGCAGGGAGAGGACCGAACAGCTCTGAAGAGAACAGACTGAACAGCTAGAGTACACAGTTTTAGTTCTTCCACAGAATTATCAGTTGCTACCTGCAGCATGCTGGCAAAGATTCCGAAGCTTGAGGTAAAACACGGGCCAACGGCCTGTGCAAAAAGGCTAGGATTTCAGTCACACAACAATACTGCAGGCCAGCATTTGCTATTTTAATTGCAGGTGGCTGCACTGAGCCTTCGGAAGCAGAGGTTTACCTGCTGCTCACCTGCATGTCATGCAAAGACTTTTAAGACAGCTGAGAAAGCATTGGAATTACGGAGACTTCTCCTCCCAATGCTCAGCATTGTCAGAAGCTGTGTTTTCTATGTAACAGAGTAAAGTCATTATCTTTGGCATCCAATTATTCTCTAAACTACACACAGACAATTTATTCCTTAGGATAGAGCCTCAAAGCACTACTTCCTATAAGATTCACAACATACAACTTAGGGAAATGTTTGAATTCACATCTGGCTGACGGCCATTTTTTCTCTTCAGCCATACGAACATCACCAGCATAGTTTGCCTCTCAGAGCCTGGAACTTTGATAATGCATCTAGTATTCTAAAGAGAAAACATACCAGCTTGTAATATTTTTTTTTTATCAAGAAAGCCCAAATAAACTGATATATCAACGTTGGCTGTTTTGACCATATTGCAAAAGGCACAAGAGTGTTACAGGCAAATTTTGGGTTATGCAGCAAATTGGTTCCCCCTCTCATTTCCTGAAATATACCCTCTGTTGCTAGAAAGCAAGTTCAGAAGAATGGGAGTTTTGACAGGAGATGCATTCCAGAGCTGTTTTGGTCTTTTTCTTGGACTGCTTTAGCTGAAGTGCCAAATCTGATGAGTATCTGCAGTGTTGCAGGGAGCCATGGATGGATGCTCACCTCTTGCAGACAAACACCAGTTAATTGCTACATTCTTAAGCAGGTGATCCTAAAAAAAAAACACCAAAAAAGAAAAGGCACACTTATTGAGAGAAAACATAATCAAGACTCCACTGACTAAAGCTGCTAAGAATTCTGGGAGTAGAATTTATATATATAAAGTCGCAGACAGAAGCCTGCCTGATGATGGCAAGTGAGATCTTGCCGAAACGTTGCAATAACATCTCCATGCTATATACACGGGAAAATCCCCGAAGCCAGCAATTTTAAAAATAAACTATATATATAGTTTCTTGGAGGGAAATTCTACATCTAGAGATTCTATTAAGCCAAGAAGATGCTCTACACCAAGGTTGTCAAACTGGCTGCCTGGGGGATTAATGCGACACATGCTGGCCATGCCCATCCCAGCTCTGCGAAAGGGAAAAATGTTGCGATACATCATGTGACAGCAATGTGATGCTGCATGTTTGACCCCCATGATGTACACAAAAGGGCACACTGGACATGCTTCCACCTAGAGGACTTTCTAGTATGGCTCCCTTTTAGTCAACTTATGCCCTACCTACCCTTTGAGCAAAGTGATGCAATCAAAGCTAGTAACAGCCACATTTGCTGATGCAACATCACAACCTGGAGCACTCTCAAACCACTTCCTGTGTATTAGGTAGCAAAGAGAAAAGGACAATTTTTCTCAACTGCAGGTGTAGGGGAAAAAACAATTTCTAATGTGCAGATATAGGTGGAAATATATCACTCCCAGCACTGATAAAATCATGATATTTGAAGATGGAATTAGACTTCCGCTTCTTAACCCACCGTGACATTATTCGAACTGCCAATGCTGGTTCACATCTGGAGGGTTTCACCAAACAGCCTCTTTTATGAAAATTTATCTTTTTCTGAAAAATCTTTCCAACTGACTTTGGAGAAGGAAAGAGGAGATTCATAAGCTTTCAGAAATATTTAAGTACTTATGAATTATTTCTTTACATATTTTTGAAACTTCATTTAACTCCCACAGCTAAAAAATGAGAACTGAACAGCTGATCCCGGAAAGACATGACTTAAAGAAGAGCATATTTGTGTGTAAAGTTCAGATTAAACTCACATGCGTCAGTTCCCATTCTTCATTTTCTGGCACTCGGGAGTGCTTCCCTGTATAGTGACAGTCTCCCAACTCAACAGCCCCCTTCTTGGCTCGGAGGCAGAGCTGCTTGCCAATGTTGTGTCGCAGATCTCGCTGGGATGTGTATTCAAAATACTAAAAGCAAAACAGGGATAAGCAGCTTTCATTATTTAGAAACAAAGCCAAAAATATTAATATTTCTTTCTAAAATTTTCAATATTTCATTACACCAGTGCTTCTCAATTATTTTCTGTCATGCCCCCCTAGGAAGAAGAAAACATTTCGCACCCCCCGCGCGACTGTAAATAGTATCATTTGTCTATAAAATTGTTATAAGTACACCTCTGCCGAGGTCAAACGCGCCCCCCTTTATGGAGCCTCGCGCCCCCCCTGGAAGGCCCGCCCCACTATTTGAGAAGCACTGCATTACACCAACTTTGTTCATTACATTTCTAGACTTTTCTGTCTTCACAAATAATCCCATCTCCATATATTCCCTACATTGCTTTTCATTCTTTAGAGTGCCTCCCTCCCTCTTCCTCCTCTCTCTTTCTCCCTCTTAGGATTTAACAAACTATATCCAACTGCCACTTTATCTGCTCTCTATTTTCTCTCAACTTAGCTTATAGGTAAAGGTTCCCCTCACACATATGTGCTAGCCGTTCCCGACTCTAGGAGGCAGTGCTCATCTCCGTTCCAAAGCCGAAGAGTCAGCACTGTCCAAAGATGTTTCTGTGGTCATGTGGCCAGCATGACTAAACACCGTAGGCCCACGGAACACTATTACCTTCCCACCAAAGGTGGTTCCTATTCTTCTACTTGCGTTTTTATGTACCATCCAACTGCTAGTTTAGCAGAAGCCGGGACAAGTAATGGGAGCTCACTCCATTACGTGGCACTAGGAATTTCAAACGCCAAACTGCCAGACTTTCTGATCGATAAGCTCAGCATCTTAGCCACTGGGCCACCATGTCCCTCTTAGCTTGTTTATATATGAGCAAACTTCTCCACGTGTAATTTTGAACAGTCATTAAATTAAATGCTGTAACTCAAGGATTCCCTGTCTAAAAAAAGTATACAGGAAGCCCTTGAGTTACAGCATTTAATTTAAATGACTGCTCAAAGTTACAACAGAACTGAAAAACTTATGATTATTTTTAAAATTTATGACCACTGCAGCATCCCCATCGTCATGTGGCCAAAATTCAGATGCTTGGCAATTGAGTCATATTTATGACAATTGCAATGTCCCAGGGCACGGGTTTGCAAAGTTGGCTCTTTTAAGACTGGTGGACTTCAACTCCCAGAGTTCCCCAGCCAGCTATGCTGGCTAATAAAAAATGGACAGAAGTTGGGGTTATCCCAACACTGAGAAGCTTGGCCCTGCTGCGTGGGATGGAACTGATTCCAATTCAACCCTACCAAGACTGAATGGTTGTGTATATTAGGGTTCCAGGGAACCAGGAAATTTCATCTAAATTCTTGGATAAGACTTCTCCATTCAGGAATTATGCACTATCTGAGCTTCTCTTGAACTAAGCTTCTTCTTAAAGAGTTAGTGGCAAATGGCAGCTGTGACCAAGTGGCCCTTTGCACAGCTCCTTGTGGTGCACCAGCTGCACCTCCTCTTGGAGTGGAAGGCCAATCTTTGGTCAACCACTCATGCCCTGATCTCCTCCCAGATTGACTACTGTGAGCTGCGGATTGGACCTCTCACTCCCAATCAACACCGATTGGGATGAGTCTTGGAGGAAGGAGGTGAACCAGCACAAAACTGTGCCCCGCTCCATTCCCAGCTGATCCAAATGGAAACCATGATCAATGCACCAAAGACTGCCCAGAAGTCAAAAAGAACCAGGATGGATGTCCCAAAGGTGCTTTTTCAAGAGGCAGCTGGAGTTCTTATACTTTGAATATTAAGATCTTTAAAATATTTTTCAAATAATGTATGATTGTAGGAAAAATGTTTTTGAGTTTGAAAACCTAATAAGACAAGACATTTATAATGGTGTTTAGGAACCTCTTTAAGGAAGCACACAGGGACCAGCCTCATGAATTTGATTCAATCATGTTGTCTATGTTTTTATTTATTTATTTATTTATTAGATTTATATCCCGCCCTTCTCCAAAAGGACCCAGGGCGGCGCACAGGAATTTAAAATACATACAAAATCGTAATACAAAAATTTAAAAACCTATTAAATGCCTGTCCTGTGCTAAAAACTAATTAAAATCCCCGAAATAAAACTATCTACACTAGTCCCAGCGGAGGTTATATTAGGCCGGCTTGATGAAAGAGGTGTGTTTTTTAACACTGGCAGAAGAGGTGGAGGTCAGTGATGGTACGGAGTTCTGGGGGTAGGTCGTTCCACAGGGCAGGGCCCGCCACAGAGAAGGCCCTTCCCCTGGGTGTCGCCAGTTGGCATTGTCCGGCCGACGGCACCCTGAGAAGGCCCTCTCTGTGGGAGCGTATCGGTCTAAGGGATGTATGTTGTGCCTTCTTGGGAACAGTTTGTTCCTAAAGAAAGATGTTACAAAATAAAATATGCAGCAAAATTTATTTGAGGAAAATATGAATGAGACTCTGCATAAAATTTGTCATCAGATATAAAGGAAAAACTAGATAAGGTTTTAAAAATGAAGAAGGCCTCCAGAGTCCCAAACAACCGATGGACTAATGTCCTTTTGTTGGATTTATAACTCAGTGAAAGGATTTATAACATGGATCAACAACCATCTAAATGGATTAGAGAGAAAGACTCTGTATATGAAAAAAGGATTACTGTTGGTTTATTCAACGAGGGATAAAATGGGATATGTTGTTATTCTGGGTGGCTCTTTCTGGATTTACTGATAACTTAATTGGAAAAATGTGTTATGCTGGATTTAGTTACATTTATTATGATGTAAAAGCTAACCCCCCCCCCCTAGTTACTTTACAAAATCCTAACTTTATTCCACATAAAATGGCATTGCACTTAATGATTTTTTAAATTTAACCTAAGAAAATTTGAAGAACTTGTCTTTTTAAAAGAGAAATCATTTCTCACTGTTATGTTATATTTTAATATTTTGTTTATATTAGGGTAATGGGATTACTTTTTGTTTTGAAACATAGGTGTGTTTATAGTTTAAAGTGGAGATATGGCATGCATATTTGAACAGGATAAGTTGATAAGTTGTGAATGGGAACTTGTCTTTTATAAATGAGAAATGGTCTCTTTATTATTCTATTTCAAGCTTCTATTTAAAAAAAAAATATCTGAAATAACATTCCTTCACTTCAGTCTCAGCCAAAATACTTCCATCCCTATAGCTGAAACTTCATTTACTCTGCTGAATATTCATTATTTAGTCCTCCTCTGAAACAATTTTATTTTCACCATATCTATTTGCATTTCATCTGCTCTTTTAATCTTAGTTGCAGCTTATTGTCATTGTTCTTAGAAATTTTTTGTGGTATATACTCTCTCATCCACATTTTTACAACCGCCATTCATTCATAACAACTTCTACCTCATCAATTTTAATATTTCATATTATCGTAACCCGCAGTACTTCCATGGCTCTTTGCAGCACAGTCCTTTTTTCACTTTTCCAAGCAGCTTCAACATTATGTTTCTTTACATCTATTTTTCATTCCTCTTATGTTCCAGTTATAATAATAATTAATAATAATAATAATAATTTAATTTGTAAACCGCTCTCTCTCCCCAAAGGGACTCGAGGCGGTGCACAGGGAATTAAAAATACATATATAAAATCAACAGACATTATAATACAATTTAAAATAAATTAAACCTAGACCCTGCGCTAAAATCCCAGACTGTCTAAAACTAATACCCCTAAAAATCCCTAATAAAACAGTTTGAATATTCAACTTGAGGTAGATGGGTCAATTAACCCAAGCCGGCCAGGCAGAAGAAGTGAGTTTTTAGTTTTTGACGGAAGGAGCGGAGGTCCGTAGTTGTTCTAATTTTGGGGGGAAGGTCGTTCCAGAGGGTCGGGCCTGCCACAGAGAAGGCCCTTCCCCTGGGTGTCACCCGCTGGCATAGCCTAGTGGACGGCACCTGGAGAAGCCCCTCTCTGTGGGAGCGAATCGGCCGAAGGGATGTATGGGGCAGGATGCGATCCCGCAGATAGCTAGGTCCCGAGCCATGGAGCGCTTTAAAGATGATAATCAACACCTTGAGGCGCACCCGAAAGACAATAGGCAGCTAGTGCAGCTCGCGCAGGAGCGGTGTTACATCGGCAAACCTAGAGGTTCCCATAACTGCCCGCGCGGCCGCATTCTGAACAAGCTGTAGTCTTTGGGTGCACCTCAAGGGGAGCCCCATGTATAGTATTAATCAGTGGTGAAATTCAATTTTTTTTCCTACCGGTTCTGTGGGCATGGCTTGGTGGTCATGGTTTGGTTGTCATGGTCTGGTGGGCGTAGCAGGGGAAGGATACTGCAAAATCCCCATTCCCACCCCACTCTGGGGCCAGCCAGAATTGGCATTTTCCAGTTCTCTGAACTACTCAAAATTTCAGCTACTGGTTCTCCAGAACCTGTCAGAACTTGCTGGATTTCACCCCTGGTATTAATCTATGCTCTAATCCTTTCTCCATAAAAGCATGGAATACTTTTGCTTCCTGCAGTCATTCTAATTTGAGCAAAGATTCTTTCCTCTCTTCTTCATTTTGATAGATAGAATCTGGCTTCAATGTTTGCAGGAGCAGAGATAAGGATGGAAACATTTTCACGAAGCCCGTACCTGGTTGCCCCCCATCCCATGACAGGGATATAAAATTAAAGGCTTTCCACCATGGTTGTTTTCTCCAACATCCAGGCACTGCTGGGCACCTTCATTTCTAATCTGTAGTGGAATAGATTTAATAAAATTAGGAGCATATTAACAGAACACAGAAAGCTTCAGGTTTTAAACAACTTGGACAAGAGTGGTGTTTTTTTTGGTTGCATTCTTTTTCTAAACTTACGTACTCTTTTATCTCCTTTCTGAGCTCAATTTGCCTCTAAAGTACCTCACATCAACAAGAGTCAATTAATAAATCCTTTCAGGGATTACAATATTTATGAACATTCAAGTCCTGAGCTAATGGCAAGACAGCTTGAATGGGAAAGGCAGAGCCAAATAAAGATAGATTTGTTTCCTCTGTTTTTTCAATCAACTGTAAGTCAGTTTGAAAGTGAATTTATAATACCCTCCCCCCATATGAATATATCAGTTTTAGTTCCCCAAGATTGGCTTGCAATTCTCCCACAACTTTAGACTTAAAGATCTTCTTCATTCTCTTGGTTTATTCACTTCTAATTCACTTCTTTTTTACTTCAGTTTGCTTGATATTGCTAAATAAAGGTCAAGGTTCCCCCCCACAAATGTGCTTGTCGTTCCCAACTCTACGGGGTGGTGCTCATCTCCGTTTCAAAGCCAAAGAGCCAGCACTGTCCGAAGATGTCTCCATGGTCATGTGGTCAGAATGACTAAATGCCAAAGGTGCACAGAATGCTGTTACCTTCCCACCAAAGGTGGTTCCTATTTTTCTACTTGCATTTTTACATGCTTTCGAACTACTAGGTGGGCAGAAGCTAGGACAAGTAACGAGAGCTGACTCCATTGCACGACATTAGGGATACGAACCACTGAACTGCTGACCTTCTGATCGACAAACTCAGTGCCTTAGCCACTGAACCACCATGTCCCTTCTGATATTGCTAGATGCCCACATAATTGTAATGATTTTATTCATTCAGACACACTGTTATTTCAAATAGGTTATCTTGACAATTTTCACTTACCGCTCCATAGAAAGCTGGAGTCAGGTCTGGAATGAAGATTTCAGGATAAACAGTTTGTAGATACCAAGTGAAATTTTTGCAGTGTAACTGCTCCTTCAGCTGCAGTCGCTCACTGAGGTCTCCGTATGTTTTCTAATAAAGCCATAACATGTGCATGTTTAAAAAGAATCACACAAAGCAGACAAAGGGGCCATTTTCAGTTTGTTTACTAAAATAAGTAAAGGTCTTAAGTGTCTTTATTCTTTAATTTATTTAATCCGTGGATTAAACCTGAGACAGAATTCCAGCTAGAGCAGGGGTCTCCAACCTTTGCAACTTTAAGTCTGAAGGACTTCAGCTCCCAGACTTCTCCAGCTTTGCTGGCTGGAGAATTCTGGGAGCTGAAGTCCTTCAGACTTAAAGTTGCAAAGGTTGGAGACCCCTGAGCTAGAGTTTGATTTCTAGGATTCAGATATGGATCATTCTAACCCTGAGATCCTCCAAGTTTCTCTCCTTCACTAGATCCTGGAGGATAAAGACACAGCTCCATTTTATAATCTATCAATGGATCTGTTTTTGTATCAACTCTCTTGCCAGTGACTCCAGTTATAGAAATGAGGCCACCTCAGGGTGTCTAAGTCATTGAAATAATGATTGGAAAATGCTCTAATATTTCTCTTCCTTTGGTAAGGTTCCCAGCAACTATGCTGGAGAATCTTGCTGTCAGGCCTTGAAGCCATCATGGGCATTGGATCTTCAGGCCTGCCATATTTAGTCTGGGGAAAACTGGGAGGGGGGATTGTATGGACATGTGGGTGCTGGGTAGATGCTTGGACTTTCTTTTGGGTGGCGAAAACCTGGAAGCTTTCAGATTTGAGTTTTCCCAGATGTGCCAATATGACATCACTAATAAAATGGAACTTTGAGGAACTTCAAGCCTCCGAGTCTTATTTAGTTGGGGGTGTTGCTTGGAACCCTGACATTTGCCTTTATTTAAAGGAAACAGAATCCATTAAATCAAATATTTAGAACTTAAAGACAAGACTTATAGGTTTTGTACATTAAGGGAAGTAGTTCTCAAGGAAAGTACTTCATACTTCTCTGGCCATCTGGGAGGCCTGCTGGTTCCTTCTGTAGAAGATTTCCTTATAGTCATCCATCCAGACTTCTGCCAAGCGCACCTGATTCCTAGAAATGACTTGAGTCCCTTTGGGAAAGGTGTGTGGACTCTTGGAACGGAACACATGGCCAACTACGGAGCAGGGAATAATCTCCAGCTGGCCTCCACACTGCCAAACCTGAGAATGCAAGGCAGAGGGGAAGAATATCATTGAAACCATGAGACAACTACAAACTCACTGGAGTCAGGTAAAGCAAATAAGTTGTGAAATTCGCACATCTTTTTTTCTCTTTAAAACAGGAATCAGGATCAGATTCCAGCTGCCTAAAATCAGGACCCTTCAGGACAGAAGCAGCCATCAAGTAGCTATAGCACTTAGACTTCTATACTGCTTCATAGTGCTTTTACAGCCCTCTCTAAGTGGTTTACAGAGTCAGCCTATTGCCCCCAACAATCTGGCTCCTCATTTTACCCACCTCGGAAGGAGGGAAGGCTGAGTCAACCTTGAGCTGATCAGGATTGAACTCCTGGCAAGTGTGCAGAGCTAGCCTGCAATACTGCCGTTCTATCCACCATGCCACCTTCTTAGGAGGATGGAGTGGCAACTTTGTGGTTGCAGGCAGTGTCTTAAGGAGAAAATATCTCTATCTTTCAAGTTTGATACCAGTTGTTTCTCTGCTTTAAAAGAGGATGGTCCTTTTAAAAGGTAAACTGGAGTCCTGCACCAGAAAACTAAGGCGCTCCCAAGATCAATAGCATTCATGTCTGAGGAGGTGCAATACCCCAATTTCCTCTGACCAAAACCTGAGACTGGTTGTCTCAGAACGGACCACTCTCTAAAGCAGAGGTTCCCAAACTTGGCAACTTTAAGACTTGTGGACTTCAACTCCCAGAATTCTCCAGCCAGCTCTGCTGGCTGGAGAATTCTGGGAGTTGAAGTCCACAAGTCTTAAAGTTGCCAAGTTTGGGAACCTCTGCTCTAAAGAATCTACATCTCAGAGAAATGGCTTTAGTTAAAGATTTACTCAAGCTGCAACTGGATTGGATAAAAACTGGTAATACTATGTTGATAAACAAAACATGCAATCTTTTCCACCTGGGAGCCATTCTTAGCCCCTGAGGACCAGAACAAAAATCTTTAAAGCCAGGCTTTAAAGACACTCTTAAAGAAGAAATAGATTGATGTTAAAATATTTGATAAGAACTGTGGATATTGATATTAAGCTACATGATAAATTGTTAGATTTAAAATTTATAAAATGAGATTACTTATAAAAAATAATTATTTTAGAGAGGCATAGAATTCACGAACACCCGGTTTAAATATCCTTTAAAGGACATTATTTAGAGTGAACTTTTTCTTTTTAAATCCATTCTTTTTCTCTCTCTCTCTTTGTGGGTTTTATAAATAGAAAGCCATTATATAATCATACTGTATATAAAAGGATGTTAAAATAACTAGTAAGATTAAGGTTGAGATATAAGAATTGTAATAATCGATAGGAAAAATAAGTGATAACATTTGAAGAAACTTATAAAAACCTGTGATGAATTGATACATTCTTAAAAATTGACAATCTGTTATGGGAAATGGCTTTTTGATGGTTTTCTTTTTTTCTTTTCTCTGTGAAGTTTGTATTATTTATGTTTATGTTAAAAAAATTAAAAAAATATTATTTTTTTAAAAAATCTGATTTTATGTCATTTAATTAGTAATTAGAATCAGTGGTGGGATTCAATTTTTTTTCCTACCGGTTCTGTGGGCGTGGCTTGGTGGGCGTGGCATGGTTTCGTGGGTGTGCAGGGGAAGGATACTGTAACATCTCCATTCCCTCCCGATCAGTTGGGACTCGGGAGGCAGAGAATAGATGGGGGTGGGGCCTGTCAGAGGTGGTATTTACCTCCAAATTAATCAAAATTTCCACTACGAGTTCTCCAGAATTGGTCGGAATCTGATGAATGCCACCTCTGTAATACATGTATGAATTAGGGTATATGTTAAACAAGTAATTATATAATTTCACCTCTGACACATTGAAAGAACTTGGTAGCAATTTTGAACAAGGCCACAAGCAAAGCTTAGGAGGCAAGTACATGTTTGTGCCTTGAGATTACATTCATGCTTAAGGACTCTGGTTGTCGCCGGTTCTCTGCCATTCTTGGTCTTGCAAAACATGTTCACTGCTAGGGTTGGTTTTGTCTTATTATTATTAATAATATTTTTAATGCTGGGTAAAAAAATGTCATTAGGGTAAAAGCAAAGCAGAAAGCATACATAAACACATGCATTCACCTGGATGGAAGGTGACCTTGAATTTAATATTATGCCTGACTTTAGTGAGACAAAAGCAAAACAAAAGGCTTCTGTATTTTCATTTAATCTGAGACAACTCTCTCTTTTAAAGGTACCTATTGAAGGCAGAAAAACTTATATTTGTTTCAGGTAGTTACAGGAAATTGCAACTCAGACCAAAGGTTCTTAACTTCACTTTAAAAACCAAAAATCAGTATTCCCATTTCTCATATTCTTTTTCGCCACACAGTGGCACTCTACCCAGCATTTAAGATCTTGCTTTTAACATTTTAAAAAATCTTTATGTGCAAAGTTGACCATAAAGCATCTGCTTAAACTTCTGCATTGCAAAATATTTTTATATTTTTATAATTAGAAAAAAAACTTCTGTAGATCCTGAGATCATTTCTTCTTATTTATTTATTTATTTATTTATTTATTTATTTATTTATTTATTTATTTATTTATTTATTTATTTATGTATTTATGTATGTATTCATTCATTCATTCATTCATTCATTCATTTTATTAGATTTCTTTATTTATTCATTCATTCATTCATTCATTCATTCATTCATTCATTCATTCATTCATTCATTTTATTAGATTTCTAGACCGCCCCCTCTCCCCAAGGGGACTCGGGGCGGTGTACAGGTAAAAATTAAAAACTACTAAAACCATAACAATACATACAAAGTTAAAATCAAATTAAATAATCCTGTACAAATTTATAAAAGTTAAAACTAAACCCATAAAACCGAATAAAATAATTTAAATTACAAACTGGGGCGAGAAGCATGAGTTAGGCCAAGCTGGCTTGATGGAACAGGTGAGTTTTGAGTTTCTGGTGGAAGGAGCGGAGGTCCGTGGTAGTTCTGATATCAGGGGGTAGGTCGTTCCAAAGGGTCGGGCCCATCACAGAGAAGGCCCGTCCCCTGGGCGTCGCCTGCTGGCATTGCCTTCATAATTATTATTCTTCATAATATCAATAGTAAAATAGATGATGCTTGAATTTTTCTCAAATTCTCGTATAATTTTCCAACAATAAGCTTTTTTAAAAAGAAAATGCAGTTGATGCATACATTATGATCAAATTTGGTATGTATACTTCAGGCATGTCCAAAGCCCGGCCCGCGGGCCATTTGCGGCCCGGGGGTCGGCCCGCGGGCCATTTGCGGCCCTCCAACAGCCCTCCCTGCTTTGTGTAAATGTGGCCCTCCCTTCCTCCCTCTGTCTCTGGGGCTGTGTGGCTGGGAGGGAGGTGGACGGAGGTTACGGACGCCTCCTCCCGCAGCGGGCGAGGGAGCAGGCAGGTTGAGCACCCAAGGCTACCGTCATCTTAAGCACCACCGAGGCTGTCACCCGGCAGGGGCGTCAGGCAGGGAAGCCGGTCGCGCCTCCATCGCTGCACGTTCTGGGGCTGCGAAGCTGGGAGGGAGGTGAACACGCAGCCCCAGAACGTCCACTTGGTGCCTGCCGGAGGGTGACAGCCTCAGTGGTGCTTAAGATGACAGTAGCCTTGGGTGCTCACCCCGCCTGCTCCCTCGCCCACTGCGGGAGGAGGCGTCCGTAACCTCCAGCATACCGGCCCTTCTGCTGCTTCCCGGGGTGGGGGAGGAGAGGGGAGAGAGGGAGTGACTGACAGACACAGAGAGAGACAGAAGGGGAGGGAGGGAAAGACAGAGAGACAGACAGAGACAGAGAGAAAGAGAGGGAGGGAGAGAGACGGAGAGAGACACAGATAGAGAATGACACAGGGAGGGATTGAATCGGAGACAGACGGGGAAAGAGGGAGAGACAGACATACAGAGAGAGGGAGGGAGGGAGAGAATCAGAGAGAGTGACACAGACAGACAGAAACAGAGAGAGGGAGGGAGAGACAGATAGATAGAGACTGATTAAGTGAGTGAGAGACAGACAGACAGACACACACACACACAGAGTGACAGAGAGAAAGAGAGAAAGAGAAAGAGAGAAAGAAAGAAAGAGAAAGAAAGAGAGAGAGAAAGAAAGAGACAGAAAGAGAGACAGAAAGAAAGAGAAAAAGAGAGAGAGAAAGAGAGAGAGAGAAAAAGGGAAAGAAAGAAAGAGCGAAAGAGAGAGAGAGAGAGAAAGAAAGAGAGACAGAAAGAAAGAGAAAGAGAGAGAGAGAGAAAGAAAGAGAGAAAGAGAGAAATGGAGAGAGAGAGAGAGGAAGAAAGAGAGAGAAAGAGAGAGAGAGAGTTAGAGAGAAAGGGAGACAGAAAGAAAGAGAAAAGAGAGAGAGAGAGAAAGAGAGAGAGAGAAATGGAGAGAGAGAGAGAGGAAGAAAGAGAGAGAGAGAGAAAGAAAGAGAGACAGAAAGAAAGAGAAAAAGAGAGAGAGAGAAAGAAAGAGAGAAAGAGCGAGAGAAATGGAGAGAGAGAGAGGAAGAAAGAGAGAAAGAGGTAGGTAAGTTTTTTAAAATTTATTTTCAATACATTGTGAAAACTCAACTGTCAGTTGATCTTAATGTTATGAAATGAAAAGTATGTCATTTGCAATTAACTTGGCATAAAATAATTTATTTGCATTTAATTGTAATGGTTCAAAGAATGTTCGGAAAAATGTTCGGCCCTCCACCATGTTCACTTCATCCAATCTGGCCCTCTTTGAAAAAAGTTTGGACCCCACTGGTATACTTAGAGAAACAAATTATAATTCATTGTATCTTCGAAATCAGTTGATCCCTTAAATTGGGAGTAATTGTGGAGTATACTGGGTGTAATAAAACCATTTCTAATTGCTTGTTTCTAAGCTGAGGATCCAAATTGGGAAAGCTGTTGTCAAGAGGCTTGTGTAAAAACAGCAGGATGTGGGTTCTGGTTTTTTGTGGGGCTAATGATTTGAAAGCAGGAAAAGGGATAATTGGGCGAAACAGTTTAAGAACCAATGCTGTGGCATCTATGCACCTGCACTGCAATCATTCTCCCTGGATTGGACAGCAAATGAAAGTTTTACTCCCAGATGGAGAGTCGGAACTGAGAATCCGAATACAAAGAAGTAGTTAGTCAGCCTCCAAACCATGTAATGCTTTGTTTCCATAGCAAAAGAACCATTTCTTAAATTTTACTACTTTGTTTTACTATTTCTACTTTCTTTACTTTCTTTTTACGACTTTCTTCCTTTCCTACTTGTATTTTCCCCCCTTTGCTTTCTTTTTATTGCTTTCTTTATTATTACTTTCTTTTGCTACGATTGCTACTACTATCACATAACTCCATTCCATTTTGGAAGCACAGAGCTAGGATAATGTGCACGGCAATGATGGGTTTCTGCAGGCTTGCACCTACTCGCGAGAGCTGGTTTGTGAAATTTAGAGAAGCGGTGAGAGGGGGTTCCACCAGCGTACCTGGAAGTAAATCTGGCCCGCCGCTGCCAGTGACCCAACAGGAAGGAAAGGAAAGGAAAGAAAAGGAAAGGAAGGAAGGAAGGAAGGAAGGAAGGAAGGAAAGAAAGAAAGAAAGAAAGAAAGAAAGAAAGAAAGAAAGAAAGAAAGAAAGAAAGAAAGAAAGAAAGAAAGAAAGAATTTATCATCACAATTGAGTCCAAAATTTTGGTTGCTAAGCAAGAGCGTTGTTAAATGAGTTTCACCACATTTTAAAAGGTGGCCACTCCCACCCTGTCACATGACTGCCAAGCCACACCCACAAAATAGGCCACACCTACAGAGTAGGTTCTAAAAAAATTGAAACCCACCACTGGTGCACGGGATCTATGTAATCAATTCCAGGTTGATCTGTCCTGACTTTTAAATTTATTGTGACAAATTCTATCCACTGTTAGGTTACAATGATACTGCTATTACTTTACATTGATTCACACTTTTTAAGCATTAGATTGTAAATACAATCTAAATCGTAACAGAGCAGAAATTAAAAAAAAAAACCTTAAGTAAAGAAAGATGACAATAACTTTGAGGGTCCATTTAAAGAAGTGGTTCCCAACCTTTCCACCTTAGCGGTTTGGGATGGCGCGGGGGGGGGGGAGTGGCATGTGTGAATGGCAGGCGCATGCATACAGAGTTCCATTTGCACACAGCTCACATACGAGTACTTTGCATGCGAGTGCCTTCCACACACATGGAGCTTTGCAAGCGCACACACATGCCCTCCCCACTCACACATGAATCTCCATTCGCATTCCGCTTGCACAAGTGGAATTTTGTGTTCCCACTGCTTGTGGGCCCACTGCAGTGGTGGGTTTCTGCAGGCTCGCACCTACTCGCAAGAGCCGGATGAGAGGGGGTTCCACCGCTTTACGGTTTACGGTTTATTGGATTTATATACCGCTCCTGTCTCCAGATGGACTCAGGGCAGTGCACAGGGAATTAAAATACCACAATAGCAACAATACATACAATACAATAATAAAATAAAATTAGAATATCCTGTGCTAAAAATTAAGCTAAAAATATTAAAATCTCAACCAATCCCCTAAAAATCCCAGTTCTAAAATCTAAGCTAAAATATAGGCACAAACTAACTCTAAGCAAGGCCAGCAAGAAGTAAGTCTGGCCTGCCGCTGCTGGTAACCCAATGGGAAGGAAAAGAAAGGAAGGCAGAAAGTAGGAAAGGAAAGGAAAGGAAGAAAGAGAATTTATCATCACAATTAAGCCCAAAATTTTGGTTGCTAAGCAAGAGTGTTGTTAAATGAGTTTCACCATATTTTACAAGTTGGCCACTCCCACCCTGTCACATGACTGCCAAGCCACACCCACAAAATAGGCCACACCTAGGGCGTAGGTTCTAAAAAAATTTGAAACCCACCACTGGCCCACTGCTTGTGCGAGTGAAGCTTCATGGGTGCTTGGCCATCGCTTTCGTGTCCTGGGGGTTGGGGACCCCTGATTTGAAGTATCGGAAATTCAAGGAATAAAGCCACAGTTAAAGATGCAGTGGTGGACTTCAGTGTAAATTCAGGCTTAAGCTTACCAAGGAAACTCACTGAGTAATTTACAGCCAGGCATCATTGAGCATAATGTACCCCCATAAGACAAACTAGACAGGGAAAAAAATATGATTGATAGTCTTTACCTGAACCTTTATTCTAAAACAAGTTAGGGCAGGGGTCTCCAACCTTCGCAACTTTAAGTCTGAAGGACTTCAGCTCCCAGAATTCTCCAGTCAGCAAAGCTGGCTGGAGAAGTCTGGGAGCTGAAGTCCTTCAGACTTAAAGTTGCAAAGGTTGGAGACCCCTGAGTTAGGGGGTAAAAATAATGAAATTCAATACAAACCTCTTAGAAGCAATCCACATTATGAAATATTTCATTAAAATATGAAATGTTTGACGTGTGCAGCCCAAAAAGTTCACCACGGCAATGATAATCTATTACTTCTTATTTACCCTCTAAATATAGCTTTTTCAGAGAACTGGTAACCCCCACCCCGCTTTTAAAAATTACATTTAAATATAGCTCTATTTCCAAGGAATATTTTGCAGCTTTCCTGCTTACCCGAAAAGACATCTCTACATTCTCCCCTCCCCAGATTTCCATCTGATCATCATAGGAGCCAATATGTTCAAAATAGGACTTGGAAATGGCAAAGAGACCGCCGGCAAATGTAGGAGTCCTGCAAAAGAAGCAGAGGAATATTATGAAAACAAATTATGGAAAACTGAAATCTCTCTGATCTGAAGACTTCATTCTCTCTAACACAGGGGTGATGAACTCAGTGCCTGCAGGCCAGATCCAGCCCATAGAGCTGTGATGGCGAACCTATGGCACGGGTGCCACAGGTGGAAACGCGGAGCCATTTCTTACGGCACATGAGGCGTTGCCCTGTCAGCTCCAGCGCGCATGTGTGTGCTGGCCAGATGATTTAGGCCTTCTTTTGAGGCTGTTTTTCGCCCTCTGGAGGCTTCAGGGAAGCTCCTGAAGCCTCTGGAGGTGGGGGGGAGGCTAGAAAGCCTCTGGAGCCTGGGGAGGGCGAAAAAAGCACGCCAAAAGCAGGGGGTCGCGTACATAGTATTATGGGTGTGGCATGCCCATCCACGTCCCCCTCCTGAGCTCTCCCCGCTTTTGGCACGTGAGCCAAAAAGGGTTAGCCATCACTGCCATAGAGTGCTTAGATCTGGCCCGTGGGGCCATCCTGGAAACAGCAAAGGACGGTGCCTCTGCAAACGAAAATGGAGCTTGGGAGCCTCTCGGACTCTGTTTTCAGCCATGATGGCCTCCTGCAACCCTCTGCCAGTGAAAACAGAGCTTGGGAGGGCCACATGCAGCCCTCCCAAGCTTTGTTCTCACTGGCAGAGGGCTGGAGGATTCCCCCCCAGCTACGCCCAGGCCACCACACAAATGACGTTGAATTGGCCACACCCACCCTGGCCACGCCCCCTGAGGTCAAACACAACCATGATGCGGCCCCCAATGAAATCGAGTTTGACAGCCCTGCTCTAACATTTCTGAATGAAATATCAAGGAAAGCTCAAACCGGGTTACAACGGCTAAAGTCGGGAAAGGTTTTGTACAGCACTCCAGATATTGTTGAATTTCTCGTGTCTCCACTTAGCATAGGCAATGCAGAAGGATGCTGGGAGATATTGGCAATGACTTCTGGAGAAGGTTCTCAAAGCCTTGATCAAAGCAGATCACATAAATTGGGAGACAAGGCTTTTTCTGCATTATATCAAAGGCAACTTTCAAACACCCTTGTATTAAAGCAGCCTTTGAGAAGTGATCTCAGGCTTTTATTATAAATTTCAAGTTTAAAAAAAATATATAGCAAAAGGTGTGAGGATGGCTGGAATATTTGATTATTCAAAATATGTAAATGTTTTACAATTTAATATTTTTTTCCACCGATTGTCCATAAAACTGAACTGCTATGTATTTTCTAGTCCTCTACCAATTATCCTAAAAATCTTAGTTTTCTAAATTACATGGAAAGCATATTTGATATAAAAGGAAGCATATAAAAGGTTACTTGAGAGACCGCCTCCTACCACATACCTCCCTTCGACCTGTCCGCTCCCACAGAGTGGGCCTCCTCAGGGTGCCGTCAGCCGGTCAATGCCGGCTGGCGACTCCCAGGGGAAGAGCCTTCTCTGTGGCGGGTCCGGCACTCTGGAACGACCTGCCCCCCGATATCCGTACCATCACGGACCTACGCCTCTTCCGTCGGATGCTAAAAGCACATTTCTTTCATCTAGCCGGCCTGACATAGACTAAGGGTATAATTTTAAATTTTGATATTTATTGGTTTTAATTTTATATTATCTAACTTTTAGCACAGATTTAATAATTTAATTGTTTTTTATATTTTGTATGTATTGTTGGGTTTTTATCTCTCTGTGCACCGCCCTGAGTCCCTTTTAGGTGAAAATAGGGCGGTATATAAATCGAATAAAATGAAATGAAATGAAAATAAAAATGGAATTTTAAGAAACAAAATAAAAGCATTAAATTAACACATACCCTCTCCAAATGGTACCCACAATTTCCTGATTCAGTTACCAAAAAAGTCAAGAATCACAAACCACACCTATCTAAATGGTAATGCTTCACTGAAAGGAACAAATTGTGTGTAATGGTGCAGGGGGGGGGGGGGAGGGTGCGAGGCAACACTTTTGCTCCCATTCTCTGAAACGTTTTTAGACAGCAGTATCATCTACACCTTTTTTGAAACAAACAAAAAAATCCAAACTGATTTGATGCTTCTACACAAATTTTTAGTTAATATACCGTATTTTTTGGACTATAAGACGCACCAGAGTATAAGACCCATCAAGATTTTGAGGCAGCAAATTAAAAAAAATAAAGGGGTTTGCACTCTGCAGACCTCCCAAAAACGGCCCATTTATCACCAAAACAGGCCCATTTTTTTAAAAAAAAAAGGGCATGAAAAGCCTTTAGGAGGCTTGTAGAGTACTCTGGGGGAGAGGGGGGGCAAAAAGTAGCAAAAAACGGCCCCAGGAGCATTCTGAAAGCCTCCTAAAAGCTATGCGTGGCCATTTTGGTGAAGGAAGTGAGGTTTCAGGAGGCAAAGAAATGCTCTAATCAGTGTATAAGATGCACCCAGATTTTCAGCCTCTTTTTTGAGGGAAAAAGATGCATCTTATACTCCGCAAAATACGGTAAATCGTTGTATTGATCAAAAAGCAGGGTTGTAGGTATAAAATCTAAACAAATGCAATGAAGTCAATATGCATGACTGTGCATGAGTGTTGTACACGTTCACACAAACATGTTCTCCCCTCATCCCTCCTACCACTTTTTGTCCGAAACATTTTGCCTGGTAGTTCAAACACTTGCTAACAAGATGGCAGCTGCTAATTCCAGAATTAGATGAGATTGAAGGGGTGGGTTGGTAGAGAAAGACTCAAATTGATAATTTTGATATCCTGATAATTTGAGGCACGTTCATCCAAAAACAAAAAAATAGCCACAGTGTTTGGGATGGATCACATTCCTAAAGAGCTTCAAGGATGGCCCTTCAGAGGCAGACTGGGCCTTTATTTATCCTTGGGTACCACTGCTGCAAAGGTTGGGCACAAATAAGAGTATTAGGGGATGGAGGTTTTCCCCCCAATTGCACTACTTTCATTATTAGTTACCCCAGAAACTAGCTTCAGCAAAGTTTTCTCTGAAACCAGCCCACTATTGCAGCTTCTGTTGGAGAGGAGATTAGGAGCTGATGAAAAGCCAAGTTGCCAATGTCTTTCTCTCTTTTTCTTTTTCTCCCTAAGCAATAACAAAAAGGAATCTCTGTGCCTCTTTCATTGAGACAGAACAGCCTCCTGTTTGACCTCTGCACAATGAAGAGCTGTACCTGAGGCCAAAGGAACAGGATTTTGTCTCCCTCTTGGAAGGGAGGAAGGCCAAGCCGGTATCGAATGGCTGGCACCATGAATTTCAAGGTCATTTCAAGCTTTAAGAAGTGGAGAGGCTGGTTACCTTAATGACTTTTCAGTTGTCCACTGCCAAGAGAGACAAGGGGCTGGCAGAGTTTGAAAGAGGGAGAAATAAACCTTGGTCTTTTCATGTCATAGCCTTTATTATCCTGCTTTGATACAGGTCCTGTTATTGTCTCTCAAGGAAGTGTGGGTCTCACAGGCAGTTTACAAACCTTGCACTATACCCAATGACACTTGTTAGATAAATCACTTCAATTCTTATTTTTTTTCCCTGATGTTGTGGTATGGGGGAGAGTGCAGAAGCACTTAAAAGGCCATTAAGACTGCAAACCTTTTTTTAAAAAAATCCTAATTTAATTAGCTATTTTTAGATTCTAAAAATGAAAGGAGGTGGGTATTCCCCATTGGAAATTTCTAGCATCTTATAAGACAGAGGTATATAGCTGTTAAAATTATTTTGCAAGAGAGGCTGTGATACTTTGCAGATATATATTTTAACTGTGTAGCTGTAATATTTGTGCCATTAATATTAAGACTGATTCTAAACATTTCCAACATAAAGCTTTGGTGAGAGTTGCTGCATAAACAGTTGGTTTCTTCTACACTTTTCAAAATTCAATCCTGGTTCACACGTGCAAATTTATTATTGGACGATATACATTTGGAAAAAATAAAATTAAAAACTCAGTAGCAGGACAGTATGCAGTTTACATGTACTCCTGTGTCTTACAAGATACTGAAATCTTGTAAATCAAGAGCCATAATGAAGCACTCCATGAACTGATTAGATAATAACTC
Organism: Rhabdophis nuchalis; assembly: GCA_039707465.1. Classification (NCBI taxonomy): domain Eukaryota; kingdom Metazoa; phylum Chordata; class Lepidosauria; order Squamata; family Natricidae; genus Rhabdophis; species Rhabdophis nuchalis. The sequence continues at coordinate 165,533,154 of CM077646.1, forward strand.
AACAGCTGGTATAACAGTAAATACTGTATGATGGAATCAGTTTCAATCAGTCTGGAACCAGTTCACCCATAACTAGAGCAAAACAAGAATGATAATGCTACTTCACACAATATCAGGGACTTTCATTTACTTCTCTCAGTCTGGAAGTGCCTATGCTAGTTTTTTTGCCAAACATGGGTATGGCACTGAAAAAAGGGACTTGTGACCTTTTTTCACACTTATGACTATTGCAGCATTGCCATGGTCACGTGGTCCAAATTCCGATGCTTGACAATTGATTCATATTTATGACAGTTGTATTGTCCCTAGATCCCCTTTTGCGACCTTCTGACAAACAAAGTCAATGGGGAAGCCAGATTCACTTAACAACCTTGTTACTAGATTAACAACTGCAGTGATTCATTTAACAACTGTAGCAAGAGAGGTCATGAAATGGGGCAAAATTCACTTAAAAATTGTCTCATTTAGCAACAAAAATGTTGGGCTCAAATGAGGTTGTAGGTTGAGGGCTACCTGTATTGCTGGGAGTACATTCATAACCATAAAGGTTCTAAACAAGGCTTAAAAATTGTATATTTTTTTTGTATCACATTGAAAGGATGCTAAAACGCCTTCAGAATACATCTAGTAAGTATTTGACCCCAGTATCAGTTTCATAGTGATTTTTACAAGCACATGAAAGTCCGAACAGAATAAGTGCTGTTTAACTACTGCCTACAGATGAAAAATGAAAGATAACAAACTATGCCTGGTACGATGGCAGAGGGAAGTGTTTTCACATAAAATATTTAAAGTAAACCAAACTCAAAAGCAAAGTTCTGAAATAGCTTCTGCTACTCAAATATGGATATATTCTCCAGGCACTGAGGAGCAGAAGAAGATCCATTACTCGACAGACAGAACGTCAGTCGGTTCATGGAATCGTACCAAAAACAGGCATGCAACTTTTTACAAAAGTTCTGGAAATGCTAGAGTGAATTCGATCAGCCCAATGGACTAAGGAGACTAATATAGGTAGTCCTCAACTTGCAACCACAATTTGAGTCCAAAATGTATGTTGCTGAGTGAGAAATTTTGTTAAGTGAGCTTTGACCCATTTTACGACTTTTCTTGCCACATTGGTTATGTGAATCACTGCAGTTCTTAAGTTAGTAACACAGTTGTTAGGTCAAGCTGGCTTCCCCATGGACTTTGCTTGTCAGAAGGACACTAAAGGGGATCACATGACTCTTGGGACATTGCAACCACCATAAATGTGAATCAGTTGTCAAGCATCCAAATGTAAATCACGGAGATGCTGCAAAAGTCGTAAGTGTGAAAAGTAAGCCAGTGCCACTTTTTTCAGTGCCATTGTAACTTTGAATGGTCACTGAATAAATTGCTGTAAGCCAAGGACTACCTATAACCACTGAATCAGAGGGGGGGTTGCAAATCCAGTTTGCTCGTGCGCCCATGACGCTTCTGCATATATCTGGGCGGGTGACCAGAGCTTTCCGCTGCTACCGGTTCCCCTGATGCAGGCCGAACTGGGAGCAACCCACCTCTGAGCTGTCTGGACCTTTGATTTATAACATCCCTTCTGCTTTTTGAAAAGATACCATGTATATGCAGTGTAGTTCTTCCGTGTCAAATACAGTTCAGGAGTGGGAAGATTTTTCAGCACTGCATTATCTTCCCCTCTGAGATAGCCATGAAGGCACTAGAACAGTGATGACGAACCTTTTTTGGCTTGCGTGTTAAAAGCAGGGGGAGCACAGGGGGGTCATGGGCGGGTGTGCCACACCCATAATGCTATGTGCATAACACCAGCGTGCATGCGCACACGCCCAGCGCTCCCTTTGTTTTTAGCGTGCTTTTTTCACCCTCCCCAGGCTCCAGAGGCTTTATAAGTTCAGGAACGGACTTCCAGTTTGCTTGTAGGGCCTGTTTTTCGTGCTCTGGAGGCTTCAGGGAAGCTCCTGAAGTCTCCGGAGGACGAAAAATGGCCTCAAAAGAAGGCCAAAGTCAGCACATGCATGCGCACTGGATAGCTCATAGGGCAATACCTCCCGTGCCCTGACAAATGGCTCCGTGTGCCACCTGTGGCATGCATGCCATAGGTTCACCATCACGGCACTAGGATTACCTATTTCCTTCTCAATCTGAATTATTCATCATATCTGAACTTGGGGGGGCTCTGGCTACATCAGGTACCCAGTGATGGGATTCAACCAGTGTAACAACTGGTTCACTGCACGCATGCACATTACATTTGAAATCAGCACTACATCTTAACTTTTCCTGCAGCCCTGGTGAGTAAAACACCCGAGACGCAGCAATCTGCTCTCCCGCACTGATCAGCTGGGCTTCAAACAAAGGAAATATAGGACAGAATAGAGCAGGGGCATGTGGGCGGGGCCAACTGATCGCCAGAACTATCAATTTGCCAGTACAAACCAGCTGAATCCCCCTCTGGGGTTACCCTACATTTGGAATATATCGAGGGATTCAGGTTCCTTTACAAGTAGACATGGATGATTCTAGTTTCCTTCTCTGGGCTTCAACAGAAGAAAGCCAGCGGGGGTGGGGGAGGCATGGGGAATGGGACAGGACTGGCAGTGCTTGTAGTGACAATGTTAAACTATGGTGCTGTTGCTAAAATGGATACCAGCTGAACGCATCTGTCCTGTTCCTGCTCAATCCGAATCTATTGTTACAATGCAAGCGGCAGACCCTTTTGTTATGTTTTGTTAAGACTAAATGCATGGCCAGAATTTAAAAATGCAAGCAGGCCTTTGCAAGATATTGAAATGACTGAATTTAAAATAAAGAGTGAAAGATTAAAGCAAACAATTGACTTCTTACGGCAGCAAGACCCAACTGGAGCCTGAAGAGATTTAATAACTTCTTTCATTTGTAGGAATGAAGCTCATCATGACCTCCCTTCGCTCAAGAGTTCGAGGAAGAGGCCTGCATCCCATTTCCACCCCTTCTTAACAGCCTTAAACCAAGTGTTTCTATAGGCAGAGTTCAGCCATGATAGATCAAAGATCAGTAAGAAAGGCGCTTGGAAAAGTTTGGGCTTCAGGAGCTCTAATATGGGAAAATGCTGCCTGATGAATCTCTGGATTCTTCATTAAAGCTTCCTAGTTGGCTTTATACATTATGTATAAGTACATGTTTTCTTTGCAGTTTAGTGCGATGTGCAAACAGGAACAAGGAATAAGCCATTGTTAGTTTTTTAGGGCAGTAAATCACTATTTGTTATTAGTTTGGCTATTGGAACTGTGGCTTACTGTTAAGTATGAAACATGAAGATGTGGTTTAATTTGTGGTTTCATGAATTATTTCTGCATTTTCTGCCACATCAAGAGCTTTGACTAATCCTTAGAAATGCAAGGCAAGGTTGGAAAAAGTTCAAAAAAGTTTCTTTTTTTGATATTCCTTATCTGTCTTTCGAGTGGTAGCCTAATGGTTCATTCTTGCCTGTGGCATTGTTCTTGTTCCCTTTCAACTAGAGAAGAGAAATGATTATTCTGCCTAATTAGGCTTGGCTCATGGGATGCCAGGGGAGGCCTTTTCTGGTTTTTAAATGGGAGCAGTAAATACAATACCTTAAGTACAAGCTGTCACTGTAATTTATGATACTATATCCATGTTTTGTGAAGTATTAACATCAGCATGATCCGATAACGGAGGCTAAACCTGTAGGCTTCAGGCCTATAATGGTTTCCTCACATCAACACTCTTAACTTTGGGAAAGATAACAGTTAAGGTAACAAACTCAGGCACAATGGAGAGAAAGCAATCCCTTCCCCTTTGATTCGAAGATGATAAGAAATCTAAGTCAGTGTTGGCGAACCTTTTTAGGCTTGTGTGCCATAAGGGGAGGGAGTGCAGGGGGGGGGTCATGCGCAGGCGTGCCGCACCCATAATGCAATGTGTGCCTCCCCCCAGTGCACATGTGTGCATGACAGGCTCTCCTCCCATTTTTTACATTACAGGGTCCAGAGACTTTATAGGAGCCTGGGGAGGGCGAAAACAGCCCCCTTGACCCACGGAGGCTTCAGGAGCTTCCCTGAAGCCTCTGGAAGACTAAAAACGACCCTATGAGCAAACCGGAAGTCACTTCCGGTTTGCTCGTAGGGCCTTTTTTTGCCCTCTGAAGGCTTCAGGGAAGCTCCTGAAACCTCCAGAGGGCATCCAGAGGGGTGGGGGAGGCTGTTTTCACCTCCCCAGGCTCCTTTAAAGTCTGGAGAGGGCAAAAAATGACTTTAAAAATGGCTGAATCAGCTGGCCAGCATGCGCATACACGCTAGCCAGTTGACAGGGCAACGCCTTGCGTGCCCTGACAAATGGCTCCGTGTGCCACCTGTGGCACGTGTGCCATAGGTTCGCCATCACTGATCTAAGTGCAAACCTTCAGATATTCTCTTTGTTAGGTTCCATACATGACACCTACTTTATTTATTTTATTTATTATTTGGATTTATAAACCGCCCTATCTCCCCGAAGGGACTCAGGGCGGTACACAGGAGAGAATAAAACAAAATACAACAAATACAATACAAAACAGTTAAAATGAATTAAATATATGGGCCTGTGCTAAAATAAATTTAAAACCCTACAAAAACCATCTTAAAATTATGCCAGGCTGGTCATCTGAAACAAGTAGGTTTTTAATGTCCGGCGGAAGAGGCGAAGGTCCGTGATTATGCGAAGGTCAGGGGGCAGGTCGTTCCAGAGGGCAGGACCTGCCACAGAGAAGGCCCTTCCCCTGGGCGTCGCCAGCCGGCATTGCCCAGCCGATGGCACCCTGAGGAGACCCGCCCTGTGGGAGCGGACAGGTCGAAGGGAGGTGTGTGGTAGGTGGTTTTAACATTTAGATCAGGGGTTCCCAAACTTGGCAACTTTAAGACTTGTGAACTTCAACTCCCAGCTATGCTGGCTGGAGAATTCTGGGAGTTGAAGTCCACAAGTCTTAAAGTTGCCAAGTTTGGGAACCCCTGATTTAGACGCACTTCCTTGGCTATCTCTGCAGGAATGTGCCTCAGCATCTCATTCCTATTAGGCGACCAGTTTGGAATATTTTATTTTTTTATTTATTTATTGAATTTGTTTGCTGTCCAACTCGCTTATCAGAGCCAATGGTACTGATGCCTTTTTGAATCTGAGAGCTCTCCAGATGTTCAGGCTTGACAAAATTCCAATCAGCATGATGAGAATTTTAGGAATTGAAGCCCACTCATCTGGATAGCGCACACTGGCAGTGGTGGGTTTCTGCAGGCTCGCACCTATTCGCGAGAGCCGGTTGGTGAAATTTAGAGAACCGGTGAGAGGGGGTTCCACCGGTGTACCTGGAAGTAAATCTGGCCCGCTGCTGCCAGTGACCCAACGGGAAGGAAAAGAAAGGAAAGAAAAGGAAGGAAGGAAGGAAAGAAAGAAAGAAAGAAAGAAAGAAGGAAGGAAGGAAGGAAGGAAGGAAGGAAGGAAGAAAGAAAGAAAGAAAGAAAGAAAGAAAGAAAGAAAGAAAGAAAGAAAGAAAGAAAGAAAGAAAGAAAGAAAGAAAGAAAGAAATTATCATCACAATTGAGTCCAAAATTTTGGTTGCTAAGCAAGAGCGTTGTTAAATGAGTTTCACCACATTTTAAAAGGTGGCCACTCCCACCCTGTCACATGACTGCCAAGCCACGCCCACAAAATAGGCCACACCTACAGAGTAGGTTCTAAAAAATTTGAAACCCACCACTGGCGCACAGTTTATAGAAGACTGGAGTAAGAGATCCAAGATAATCTTGAAGCAATCCGGCTACCTTAGTCCAGGCAAAACCCCAAGCTCCCAATTTAGAAAAATAAAACTGCCATTCTTTTTATATCATGACTAAAATTCTACAGTGGGGGTGTAAAGAGAAATAATTTGCATACTGTATAACTGATTTCAGGATTTCCAAAACTGAAACCTATGCTTTGGGAAACTGTGCTTTTTTTAAGGCAACCTCTTGCTACCCATCACTTCCCCAGACATGTTAACAATGGTATCAAACTTTCAGCTTGAACCTACTTGATTGGGTAGGTCTCATCTTTTCTTCTCTGCTTCTCATGTTGAGGGATAGCCTCCCAGCCAAAAGTAAGACTCCAATCAAAGTTTCCCCGACTATGCTGCTTCCCATATTGGATGGGCTTCGAGAATTCAAAAGTGTTCAGGTCAATGGTGGTGATATCTGGACTGACCACAGCTGTGGGCTCTTCAGCAATGCGTGATAGGAGAGGCTCTAACCATCCATGGAAACATTCACCTGAGGAAAAATCAATCAGGAACTGCTATACCAACTCTGCAAAAATAAATCCCTATTTGCAAACTCTGTTGTTGCAGCAGATGACCCGGGTGAGCCAGAGGGTGGAGTCAAATGTGTCATCAGTTTGGAATCTCTATGCTCCCACAAGAGACCTAAGTCCAGCCTCCCCTTGAATTCCATTTACTTTTATCTAGCACCTATTTACCTTGACCGTTAGTGGATCAGATTCTTGTGTATAAGTAGCATGTAATAAACTTGAAGTGCTTTGAACTATACTCCTGTTCCTGGTTCTTTTGTTGTACTTAACAGTTGCTGCGGTCACTTCTACCTTTCAAAAGTTTTCGCAGATACCTGATGCTCAGGTATCTCTGTTACTCTGAAAATATTTCTCTTATAATGTTCACTTTCTTACCCATGGAAAGTCATATGGACCCTCAATTTTCTTTTTAAAACTTCAATATTTATTGCCTTAACATTTGCAAGATGAGGACACCTGATCTTTTCTGGGCTCAGAATACACCCGGGACCAAATCTGGCTGGTATTTGGATTATAGAAAGTTTGGGAATTATCTGGGCCATAGGTTAGACTGACAAATAAAAATGCCTTTCCAGAAAAAGATAAACGTCAAAGCATTTTCATATTGCTGTCAAGAAAACTTGCATTGTCCAAATGTCAATCTCAATACACAGAATTATACAATCATAGAACTGGAAGGGACCATAGGCCATCTATCCCTATTCTGCCTCTATCCAAGGCAAGAGTCCTTATACTATCCTGGACAAATAGTTGCCCAATCTTTTCTTGAAAACCTCCAGCGATAGAGCACCAATAACTCCAGGAAGCAAGCTGTTCCACTGAATAATTGTTCTGTCAAGAAATTCCTCATTTCGAGGTTGGATCTCCCTCTGAACTTCCAGAATTCTTGTCCTGCCTTCAGGTGCTTTGGAGAATAAATTGATGCCCTCTTCCCTATGACAGCCACTCTAGTATTGGAAGACTACTATCAGGCCTCCCCTAAGCCTTCTCCTCATTAGGCTAAATATACTTAGTTCCCTTAGCTGTTAATTGTATGATTTAGTCTCCAGACCCATTATCATCTTTCTTGTTCTTCTCTCCACTTTTCCTAGGGCCTCAGCATCCTTTTTGAATGGTGGCAACCAGAACTGGATGTAGTATTTCAAATGTGGTTTCACTAATGCAGGAAAGAGTGGTACTATCACTTTTTGGGATCTTGATGCTAACCCTCTGTTGATGCAACCAAGGACTCTGTTGGGTTTCTTGGCAGCTGTAGCACACTGCTGGCTCATACTTAAGCAGTAGTCCCCCGGACATTAAGATCTCTCTCACAGGCACTATTGTTGAGCGAGGTACTGCCTGCCCTGTACCCGTGCACCTGGTTTTTCCTGCCTAAATATGTTACCTTACTTTTTCAGTACTGAACTTATTGTTTAGCTTATTGTTTAGCTCAATGCTAAAGTTTGTCAATATCCTTCTGACTCTTGAGTTTATCTTCCAAAGAAATCAAACCATTAAGTAATTTGCAAAATTGGACAAAATGGACAAAAATGGAACCATGGAAGGAAATATTTGTATGAAATCTAAAAATGGAGAGATAAATGGCTGAAGTAAATATACTGAACATTCTGGGAATCAAACGTATCTAAAGGTTTTTTTTAATACCACATACTCTATGCAAGAGAATTAGAACATGCCTCCAGGACAGAGACCCTTGTATATACATTAAATGAATAATGCATTGAATGCATACAGTAGGTGTCTGACCCCTAGCAATACTTCATTTCCTTTATGGTTAAATATTGAATGATGATTGATTGAATGATGCATCTGAGCATTTTGGATGCAGTTTTATTGTTTTAAAATCTTGAACAAAAAATAGCATTCTTAGTACAGTCTGTTAATTACCGTATTTTTCGGAGTATAAGACGCCCCGGAGTATAAGACGCACCCAGGTTTTGAAGAGGCAAATTTTAAAAAAAGTAGGTAGGTAGGTAGAGGGATAGAGAGGGAGAGAAAGAGAGAGAAATACAGTAGGTAGGTAGGGAGAGAGAGAGAGTAGGTAGATAGGTAGGTAGATAAAGGGAGATAGATAGATGATAGATAGGTAGGTAGATAAAGGGAGATAGATAGATAGATCGATAGATAGATAGAGATAGATAGATAGAAAGAAATACAGTAGGTAGGTAGGTAGGTAGAGTGATAGAGAGAGAAATAGAGAGAGAGAAATACAGTAGATAGGTGGGGGGAGAGAGAGTAGGTAGGTTGGTAGGTAGGTAGAGGGATAGAGAAAGAGAAATAAAGAAAGAGAAATACAGTAGATAGATAGGGGGAGAGAGAGAGAGAGTAGGTAGGTAGGTATATAGGTAGATAGAGGGGAAAGAGAGAGTAGGTAGGTAGGTAGATGTTTCCAGGTGTATTTATCCATGTGCTGGAGAAGGAAACAGCTGACACCCTGTAGCACCTAAATCTTTGTTTCTGCAGGCACAGTACTTGAGCAACGTAATTCTCATCAACCACTCTAAATAAACAGCTTTCCAAAAGGAAAAAAAACGGTTTTGCACTCTGTAAACCTCCCCAAGATGGCCCGTTTTTCACAAAAATGAGCCCGTTTTCCCCCAAATAAAAGGCATGAATAGCCTTGGGGGGGCTTGCAGAGTGCTCCTGGGGGGGGGGTTAAGGGAGCCCTGGTGTTTTGCTCATTTCTGCCCTCTCCAGCCCCCAGGAGCTGTCTGAAAGCCTCCATAAGGCTATGCACGGCCATTTTGGTGAAGGGGTGGGGCTTCAGGAGGCAAAAAATGTTGTATTTGATGTATAAGACGCACCCAGATTTTCAGCCTCTTTTTAGAGGGAAAAAAGATGCGTCTTCTACTCCAAAAAATACAGTAGGTCACTCAAGTGCCATCCACTTGTTTGATTTCACTAGTTATTATATTTGACACAACAATCAGAATCCGTAGCATTAAGTCTGCCGTACCCATTCAGTGCATGGGCTGCTCATTAGTGGATGGAGATTGATTGAGGGGTGAATATGGTTCTGTGAACCAACCCAAGATCAATCAATTAATGGAGTTTTTCTCAACCTTGGCAACTCTAAGACGTGTTGAGAGACACTGAATTGACACATACACGTCTATGAAGTGGCATTGTTTGTCAAGGGGGGGAAAAGACAAACTTTATCAACAAAGAGATTTATTACTTACAATGAGCATCCAAAAAAGTGAGGACATCACCCTTGGCAACACTGGCACCAAGCAATCGGGCAGTTATTAAGCCCTTTCTCTCCAACTGCCGGACAACTCTGACTACCTGCAATTGCTTCACATAGTTGTCCAACTCGTCTTTCAAGTAGTCTGAAAGAGAAATAATCAAACATGAGGCCAGGTTATCTGCGGAACTGTCTTTTTTTTTTTTTTTAATTGAAAAAGTTTTATTGAGTTTTACAAATTTTTATACAAATAGGGCAAGGTAAATAAGGTTTTAAAAAGACATTGTGAGAACCTCCATGTCAGAGTCAATGGCCCCATCCGAGGCTTCATAAAAGAATATATAATCAATACAGTAAATTTTCATTTGTACTACAAAGTGGAAAGAAATACAAAGATATCATTGTAAAGTCTATGCTAGAAATCATGTATAAACATCCGAATAAAAGTTGTACAATACAAAAATAAAGTCACTTTTGAGATCTAAGTCTTTCGGCAATTGTATCTTCCTCTCCCTGGCCTCCAGAGGGTGGGGCCGCGGCACCCTCCGCTCTCCCATTTTCATCCTCCAGGATTGAGGAATGTTTTTTAAGAAAGGCTTCCGCCTCTGCAATTGTTTTAATTCTCACCCTTCCTCCCTCCCAGAACACCAACATCCCCTCTGGCATCACCCACTTGAACCAAATCCCCTTTTTAAATAATCTTTTAGACAAGAAGGAATACTTCCTTCTTATATCTCTAATCTTTTTCGGGACCTGCTTCAAGATGGCAACCTCATTCTGCTGGTACATTAAAGGACTGTCTCTCTATGCTCTCAGGATCCTTTCCCTTGTTGACCTCCTTACAAATTTAATATGGATCTCTCTGGGTACTTCATTTATCCTGGCATATGCTGAATTTGTTCTATATATCAGATCAATGTCCCCCCTAATATCTTCTTTGCTCTTTTATATATAATCTGCTAAAATTGTACACATTAAATCAGTCAGATCTTCATCAGGTGCCTCAGGGAGGTTCTGAAATCTTAAAAAGTAAGACATCCTTTCAAAATCCATCCTAGACATATGACCAGTTAAATCCCCTATTTCATTATTAACACTTTTAAGCTCTTCCCTTCCCTTGTGGAACTGTCTTTTGACCATTGCACTGTCCCATCCCACTCGGTCAGGCAGGGAAAATATGTTGCAGACCCTGTCAGTTAAAGTAGGGATCTCCAACCTTTGCAACTTTAAGTCTGAAGGACTTAATTCTGGGAGCTGAAGTCCTTCAGACTTAAAGTTGCAAAGGTTGGAGACCCATGAGTTAAAGAATTGGGTCCAGGACGAACGCCTTCTCTGCCTTTGTCGTCGCTCTGTGTGGCTCCACTTTCCTGGCCTTTCAGGGAGATATAAAGACATGGTGGTGCAGCCTGTGCTTGCGGTTCACATACTAGAAGCATGCAGCCATGGGGTGGGTGGGTTGGTGCCCTGAAAGCCCTCCCTTTTAATTAATTTTTAATGTTTTTAATCATCCTTGCCTCTTTTTAAATTTTAACTTTTGTTTTTATGTTTTAATATTTTATTTGTACACCACCCAGAATCCCTTTATGAGGGAGATGGGCAGACACATAGTCAGTCAGTGAGTCAGTTAGCGGGATATGATGCTTAAGAGTCTGGTGACAATGGGAGTCAGATTCTCATCCCTATTGGGGGGGGGGTCCAATTTAAACTCTGCTTTTTAATTTCCCCTTTACTTTGAAGAACTAAAAAATGCTTATGAACCCATATATGATGATTAGAGAAATGAAGGCCTCAGAGGGAAAGGTAGTGAAGAAAAAAATACAATCTTTACCACTCAAAGAGTACAATTGTATACCTGTTCAAGCAGGAAAATAAAAGGCCACTATGATCATAGAAAGTCGTTCTCAAACGCCCGAAGAATGCTGGAAATGCGAGTCAGCCAGGGGCACATTTTACCATCAGTGGTGGACATGTCCACAAGCCCAAAGATATTGGAGTAGGATAAAAGATTGGCTTATGGAGATTACAGGAACTACCTTTCAATTAAAACCAGAGGCTTATTTATTGGGAATAAACCCCGGAGGCATAAGGACGATAGACTGGTATCTTTTCACACACATTACCACTGCAGCCAGAATAGTATACGCACAGTTTTGAAAAGGGAAAGAACTACCATCAGACCAACTAATCATCAACAAAATCTTTTGGTGCGCTGAATGCGACAGACTAACATATATTCTCAAAGACAGACAGGAAGCAATATTCTATCAAAGTTGGGAAAGATGGTATGACTAGATGGTGGTAAAGAGACTAAGGGATGAGAGATAGGGAAGGATATACAATGTAGATATATAGATAGTAAATAAAATGAATGTATCAAGCAGTGATAGCTATGGGGAATTGATAAATATAAGATATAGACAAATAGAAACAGATGGAATATCTAGGAATGTAGTAAGATGGTATACGATGTTATTTGGTTATATGTAACTGTGTACATTTGGGGGTGGGTTACTCCCAGTTGTATCTGTGTAGTTTTAATTTGTCTTGTCAATGTCTTATTTATGTTCTTTTTTCTGTTATTAATTTATAATAATAATAAAAAAGAAAGTCGTTCTCAAATGCACATGCATGCACCCACTTACATTACTTACATTTATGTATTGATACCTCAAAGCAGGTTGCCATACGTTCAAACAAACACACTCAAGATTATGCTGTTAGAAGAGTTTGTGCACTCCAGACATGCTTTGATTCTTGCTATCCAAGAATGGGGAACACAGCATAACAAACAACAGAAAACAAACCCCACTGGCAGCATTTGATTAAAGCATTAAATTTTATAGCTGCCTGTTCCCCATATTTCTTATCCATTATTTGGAAAACGTTTTCAAATCAGTGGTCTTCAGCTAGCAGCTCAGAATATATTAGAACTGTTTTGCAATCTTGTTCACTATAGACTATAAGCGCAGGAAAGCCACTATACATTTTTTTTAAAGATCTCAAAAGTTAATTAAAATTAAACATTGAATAACAAACTACGCTAGAGGTTTCCAAGTCTAATAACAATTCTGGGTGATGATTTATCTCCCTGACTGTTCTGGGTTTAAGCATTTCATACAATGTTGACATGGGAAAGTATGCTGATCAAAAAAGCAGAATGCACTGAGTAAGAAAGCAGGTATTCATCAGATAGGGGTGGGGTGGGAAAATAGGTGATTTTGTACAGATGCCTAAAAGTTTATCTAAGTGCTTCTGTTGCTTAGCATTAATTTCAGGAGTGTATACAAGGCAATTCCTATCGCTACCCACCCATTCTTCAAACAGAAGATAATACTTCTCAATGACGTCCTTTCTTATGCTAATAATATTTATGTGTTACAGGCTCCTTTCCTTCACTGTGTGCCCTCAGAGTACATCTAGTAATGGGGGTGGGAGTCTAGCATATTTGGAGGGATCAAGAGTGGGAGCAAAATGAATATCTTGCCTGTCCATATCCAATTACTTTCATTAATTGCAGAACCTTATTTATTAATCAGGGAACAAAAAAGGGGAACTCTCTGTTTCTCCCATCCCCACCCCCTCTTAACCCATGATCTCTTAGCATCAAAGCTAAGTCCTTATTTAGAATTACTCTGACCAGATGTTTGGTGGCAGGTGCAACCTGTGGGCAGGAAGCAGTTCAAGTCTCTGTGGGGAGAGATTGTTAGCTTTGTAAATTGCAGCCACCCTGAAGGGCTCTGCTGAGAATGTGAAGGGTATAATACTGGTACAGAAGAGGAAGAGGGCAGGAAATGACAGCCCGGAATTGGAAAATGACAACTATAAAATAGAAGCAACTTTCAGTCAAAGTAGCTGAGGGGTTGTCTTCTTTCAGTCACATAAATACGAACAGACACACTCTCCCACAAACTCTGAAGTCTTTGGAGATACTAGAAATAATAGCTTACAGCAGCGTCAACAATAAAAATTGTTACTTGATTAACTAGGGCCTAGTTAATCAAGTAACTAGTTAATCAGTAATGGCTAACCTTTTTTGGCTTGCGTGCCAAAAGTGGGGGGAGTGCAGGGGGGTCGTGCGTGGGCGTGCCACACCCATAATGCTATGTGAGTGACCCCCTTCTTTTGGCACACTTTATTCGCCCTCCCCAGGCTCCAGAGGCTTTCTAGGAGCCTGGGGAGGATGAAAACAGTCCCCCCCCCACCTCCAGAGGCTTCAGGAGCTTCCCTGAAGCCTCCAGAGGGCGAAAAACAGCGTCAAAAGAAGACCTAAATCAGCTGGCCAGCACACACAAGCGTGCTGGACCTGACCAGGCAATGCCTCACGTGCCCTAAGAAATGGTTCCGCATGCCACCTGTGGCACCCGTGCTACAGGTTCGCCATCACGGAACTAGGCCAAGCAAATTATTTTATTATTAGGTTTGTTTTTTTTAACCAAAGTTCATTCTCTTTAAAATTCACAGATTATGTGCAGGATTATGGGCCAGCTAATACTTTTGTTTCATTCTTCAGTGTGGATAGAATGGTGTGGTGGTGTCTTGTTCTTGACAAGCCCTCCATTTGAAGATCACCCAATATAAATCTGGTTTTAAGATAACAAATGATAGGAAGGGACAGTAATAAAGGCCTTGGGCCTGACCTTTATCTGGGCTGTTGTGAACATAAAGGCAGTGGCTGAGAGCAAAACTCTGTTTTTCACTTTGCAGGAAAAGCAGGATAAAAATCTTATTATCAGGAGAATGTAATATTTATAGCGAGGAAGCCTAAAACGAGAGAGATAGGGATGTTTTGTGTCTGTGTGTGAGTGCACATTTGTTTTCAGAGCCTAACAGTAAGCAAAAACCTATACAAATTAATCCAATGTGTAGGTTATCTGTATTAAAATATATATTACAAAGAATTCTTAGTGATGGTAGCTTACGTATTCTTTATATTAATTAAAACTCTAGTCAAGTTCTTATTGATTTTAATATTTCCTGAGCAAATGGGTCAATACTGGCTTTGGAATTTTCCCTGTATATGTACACAGCCTAAATAATAGACAACAAAACATATAACAAAACTCATTCTCTTTTATTTAACTAATAATAGTTATTATATAATGCCTGTGCGCCGCCCTGGGTCCTAACAAGGAGAAGGGCGGGGTATAAATTCGGGGAAAAAATAAAAATAATAATAAGCATTGTTTTCTTAAGGATTGGTCTGCTTTCCATTCTGATGTTATCTTAAGATGAGAACAGGACAGGATTAATGGTCCTGAATATTTGTTCAAAGCAAGCAAGGTCTTTTGTTAAGAAAATTCCCAGCTAAGGAAGAAAATGACAGGCAACTGCTTATTCATATGGGGAGAGTTAATGCTTGCAAAGCAATTTATAATCCACCTAGGCATCTCTATATTACAACACTACAAGATTCAAAGAGAAAACACAAGTCTTTTATGTTTGGAGAACTCATAGGCCTTTGTCTACAAGTATCAACAACTGTAGAGGTTTTGTATCAAATAGGTACTTTCCTGCTCAGAATGCTGTGTCAGGCATTCCGAGATGTCTGGAAGTCATAATTTATGCATCCTTTACTCTACTGCTCAAGGAACATGCTGCTCTTCCTCCCAAAATCCTGATGTTGAGAAGGCGATGGGGAACAGTAATCTCTGTGTATGTGCATCAAACCCAAGACTCAGCTGGAGAACTAATCTCACATTTAAAAAAAAAAAGCTTGAAAAAAAACCCCAAAGCACTCCTAGGTTGCATTAACAGAGGAATAGTTTCAATACCATGTGAAGTGATAGTACTACTTTATACTGTACTAGCTGTTCCCAGCCACCCGTTGATGTGGCCCAATCAGGAGGGACACAACCCGAGGGTGGAGTTCCCCCCCCCCTCTCTATCCACCTACCTATCTATCTACCTACCTACTGCATTTCTCTCTCCATCTATCCTTATAGCTGCCTACCTACCTCCTGTATTGAAATACAGTAGGTATTATGACATTTTGTATTAAGTCATCCTGTGGCTCACTGCTCTCTCTGTATCCACCTAACTACATTTTTTACATTTCCATTTCTAACCTAATTTATGAGCTACAGAAACACATTGTAAGGAGGAAAATGCCTTTGTTGCGGTCCACCAGGGGGCAGCTGACTGGCAGCAGATTTGGACAGTGAGGAGGTTGAGGAGGAACATGGGTCAGTCCTGGAGTCTGGGGAAGGCTCTGATGAGGGCCCTGTGTCAGAGGAAGAGAGGGGGCCAGGGCCGTATGCCAGTTATCAGCTACCTTCAGAGTCAGACATCATTGAGGCAGACGGACAGCTGGAGCCTGTTCCCAGTGTGCTCACGTGCAGAGTTGCTAGACAAAGGGAACAGCTAAAGAACAGGGGTTGACTTGGGAGTAAGGCCAAAGAATAGCTCTCCCAGAGGAAATAAAAGAAGAGTGAAAGGGGAGTGGAGTTTGCAGAAGACAATTGTTTCGCTTAATTGGTTCACGACTCTTCAAGACTCCTTGCCAAGTTTTGCAGATATGAATTTGAATTTGAATTTATTTATATTTATATCCCGCCCTTCTCCACAGAGGACCCAGGGCGGCGCACAGGAAATTTAAAAACATACAAAATACAAAAATAAATACATAATTTAAAATATATATTAAACTATCCTATCCTATGCTAAAAGCCAAATTTTAAAATACCCAATTTAAAACTTTCTAAAAAGTCCCCGTGGGAGGTTAGGCTAGACCGGCTTGTTGGAACAAGTATGTCTTTAGACATTGGCGGAAGAGGCGGAGGTCGGTGATGGTGCGTAATTCAGGGGGTAGGTCGTTCCAAAGGGCTGGGCCCGCCACAGAGAAGGCTCTTCCCCTGGGTGTCGCCAGTCGGCATTGTCTGGCCGACGGTACCCTGAGAAGGCCCTCTCTGTGGGAGCGTATCGGTCTAAGGGATGTGGGCCTGGCAGCTTTCCAAGCTAGATAAGGTCTGTGACTGTAAATCCTCCCTTAAAAGATTTTGCTGGATCTGAATGAGCAGAATTCACAATAAATTAATAAAAAGGGTTTTTGTCAGGACAAGAAGTTTGCTTCATGTTCTTGGGAAGCCTAGGTCAGAACAATCTTCTGCATTCCTCTGAAACTGCCATGGAAGATACCTTTGGCTACAAGGATCAATAATCTGACTTGGATAAAAGCAGGACCCAGCATACAATACTGGAAAAGATGCAAAGCCTCTTAGAAGCAACATGGATTCTCAAAAACATGCTGGCTAGCCTCCTATGCTTGCAATACCTCTGAAACCAAAGAACCTGAACAAGATTGTACCCACTACTTTCTGTATTCATCTCTGCTCACAGTTTGAGGCTAATACAAGTAGTCCTCGACTTATGGCCGTTTAGTGACTGTTCAAAGTTATAACAGCAATGAAAAAAGTGATGTATGATCATTTTTCACATTTACAATTGTTGTAGCATTCCCATGCTCATGTGATCAAAATTCAGACACTTGGCAACTGGCATGTATTTATGAAGATTGCAGTGTCTTGAGGTCACATGGTCACCTTTTGCTACCTTCTGACAGGTAAAGTCATTTATGAACTGTATTACTAACTTAACAACAGCAGTGATTCACTTAACTGCAACAAGGTTGTAAAATGGAACTAAACGCCCTTAAAATTCTCTTGCTTAGCAACACATATCTTGGGCTCAATTGTGATCATAAACTGATGACTACCTGTAAGCATTTGATTGGTTCTATAAGTGGTTAAAATACTAAATCTTACTGGAAGGAAAAAATTCACTCCAGTGGTTTTTTCCATTAATAGATTTCATATTGGCTAATTGTGTTATTTGTCTAACTGCTAGTATAAAACATTGCATTGTAAAAATGTGGAGCTAAGGACACAGGAAAAGATACATGGGAAGAATGTCCAAAATAATCTTCCTTCCCTCCTGGAAAATAATATTGTTCCACATGAAGGGGAAAAGTTGGAGACCATTGAAAGAGATTTAGAGAGAAAGCCAAGAATGGATGCAGAATGGAATAGAAAAGAAAGATTTAAATCTAAGATGAAAGCAGAAATAATGGGTCAACATGCAAGATAGTATGCACAAACTGGTATTAAAACTTGCAATTCATTGGTATGTTTAAAAAAAACCTCAGGAAACCTTTCACTATAATGTCTTTACTGGCTGTTTGAAAACCTTGAGTAGCAGAGAGACAGGAAAGCAGGCTGAGGCACAATATACAAGTCGTGATGTTGAACCATGTCATTATCTTAATCTGAAGTATAACCAATTTAGATTGCTAAATACGGCTTGCGGTTTCTAAACTTGCCCAGCTGAGTAGTTTGGACAGAGGCTAAATACAGTTCTGTGAAAAGGTATTTGGGTTTTCTAAATTTTTGTATGTCTTTGCTGCAGGATATTATATTCACACAAGCTCTTGAGTCTGAGTTAATGAGTAACACCAAAATGTGGCACTTGCTTCATTTATTGTACAAAGAAAGTTAAAAAACATGTGACACAGCAGCATGAAAAAAATATAATTGCTTCCTTAGACTGAGTGGCCGGCTGCACTAACTTTAGCTCAGTAACTGCAACCAAAAGCTAACTGGTGATCAATTTCTCATATTGCGTGATAGGGATTTTTGTTACCATTCCTTAAGAGGAAACTAATTCAAGGTATTCCAGTATAAACAGCTTCTTTAGGGACTGGCAATATTTTTGGGCTTAGGTCTGAACTTTGGCTTGTTATCCCAAAACAATGAATTTGTTTCTCTTCATGCATTGTAGCATGGGAGGCAAAAATTGATGAAGAGAATGAATGCCCATAGTCTGATGTTCAGGTGCTCATTGTAGATGGGAAATTTCTAGGACCTTCTTTGCTTTGGCTTTATATAGTCCTCAACTTTAAACTAGTTAGACTGGATCCCCCCAAGAGAGAAAGGAGCACTAGCTGTCCTATCCCTAGATATAAATGCAGGCACTGGGCAATGTAATTTAATTTATTTATTTAGATTTATAGAACCGCCCTTCTCCATTGAAATGGACCCAGGGCGGTGCACAGGAAATTAAAATCAATAAATAACAATAAATACAGAAAAGTTAAGAATAAATTAAACTAAAAGCCTGTGCTAAAAATCCCAATTAAAATTCTAAAATGCATTTACTCATTGGCTAAGCTAGGCCGGCTTGATGGAACAGATAAGTCTTAAGTGAGCGGTGAAAGAAGGGAAGGTCTGTGATGGTCCGAAGTTCGGGGGGTAGGTCGTTCCAGAGGGATGGCCCAGCCACTGAGAAGGCTCTATCCCTGGGCACCGCTAGCCGGCATTGCCCGGCAGATGGTACCCTGAGGAGGCCCTCCCTATGGGAGCGGATCGGACGGAGGGAGGTATGCGGCAGGAGACAGTTCTGCAAATTTATTTATTTATTTATTTTTATTTATTTAATTAAATTTATATCCCGCCCTTCTCCACGAAGGACCCAGGGCGGCGCACAGGAATTTAAAAAACATATAAAATGGCAAAATACAAAATTTAAAAACATATTACATTACGGTCCTATGCTAAAATCCAAATTAAAATCGCCAATTTAAAACTATCTAAAATAGCCCCGACGAGAGGTTACGCTAGGCCAGCTTGCTGAAAGAGATGTGTCTTTAGACACTGGCAGAAGAGGCGGAGGTCCGAGATGGTACGAAGTTCAGGGGGTAGGTCGTTCCAAAGGGCAGGGCCCGCCACAGAGAAGGCTCTTCCCCTGGGTGTCACCAGTCGGCATTGCCTGGCCGACGGTACCCTGAGAAGGCCCTCTCTGTGGGAGCGGAGCGGCCGAAGGGATGTATGGGGCAGGAGACGGTTTCGCATATAACTAGGCCCCGAGCCATGGAGCGCTTTAACTGTAGCTCTTAAGGCAAATAGGATATTGTGATCCAAAAGTCTTGAAATATTTCTTACATACAGGATAGTTCATAGCTTTTCAGGAACAATACACAAGCACACACACACATTCAAAGTGATTATACTTGCCATCTGTACTGGCATCATCTACAAGAATGATTTCCTTTAACAATATAGCTGGAGAAGAGTACAGGACACTAAAGACAGTGCGAAGCAACGTGGACCAAGCTTCATTATGGAAGACAATAATGACACTGGTGGTCGGAAGGGGTGGGCAGCGTTTGACCTTTTGATCGATGCACCTGCAAAAGGAACATTAAATCTAAATTAAAATTAAGATTAGATAGCAGCGTTACATCACTTAAATAATGAAGACTTTTTTCATTTCAGTTAGATAGGCTCTGCATCCAAGAGTTACAGAGTTAGACGGTGTTCAGTTTAATACACATTTTTAAGCACGTATTAAGTGGGGGTTATTCAAGAAAAGCCATCTTGCAAGTAGATATTATCTCAGTTTTAATAGGCAGACATACACAACAATAAGCTCCCTTTTTACGACCCTGCAATTCTTTAATTTGGGGTCTGAAAAATGGCTGCACCCCAAGGACAAACTTGTCTATAGGACAAAATGTGCTTTACTACGTGTTCTTGGTATCTGGAATCCTTCCAACACCAGAATTTTCCAAATTAGCTTGGACTCTCCGGGGGTCTGGGACCTATCTGTCCTGACTATTATGCTTGGCTGTCCATATAGCTTAAGATGGCCATATGTGAGCTAAGATATATGCTTAAAGTACTGGGTATAAGATCTATAATCTGTCAAAGCATGTGAATTCTTGATCTGAAGACCTCCCATTGCCATACCACAAACCACCAAAACTACACATTCGGATATAATACTAAACTACTGCTTAGTGCTGTGGGAATGAACCTGGGCATACATATTTCCTCTTCCCCTGCTTGTAGACCCATGTCTGACACCAAGCTTGTAAACTATTTTATAAGTCTTCAGTTGTTTTAATTAAGGTATATGGACTTTCTCAGGGTCAATGCAGTATCTCTGGCTATTTAGACATCACCTCAAACCAACACTTTTGATGATACTTTTGAGTCTCCTATTGCAGAAAATGGGGGTTCAGAGAGGCACCATTTAACCCAGGCTACTTAGTTAAGTATTTGGCAAAGTTAACCTTTGAAAAAACGAGTCCTTGTTGCTGCAGGGCACAGTCTCTTAATCACTTGACTCTGCTAGTTCTGAATGGGCCCATAAATAAAGGGGAGTTTAGCAGGTGCAGCTTAGCGTTTTAGTACTGCAAGAGAGTACTGTAAAAACCTGCTAAAATCCCCCTTCTTCCTAATTTTTAAAAGGGACAAGAGCTCTATTGCATTTGGTTACCGGTCCAGGCTGCTTCACCCCTCCTTTACCTTGCCCTTAAGTGCCTGTAGGTCACAGGATGAGGTCATGAATTGCATCCCTGAAAGAAGGCCGCAACAATGAAGGGTCTCAATAGGCTGCCTTCTATGTGCTTGTGAATGGAAGCTCTGGCTGGCAGAGTATTAAGGGGAGGGGTGGTAGAGAGGGAGAGGGAGAGAGAGATCATTTATTCTCTTAAGATTTAGGGACTAACTGCATTGCCTTCTGCCATTGTTTGCAAGCTCAGCGGTAAAATAGAAAGTTACCACGAAGACCTTTTTTGTTTCCAAAGAGCATGCATTCCTTTAGAAAGTAGGAACGCTTTCTATTTCTCATAGCTCATGCAGTTTAGGATCTTTTGCCAAGGTTGGCCATTCAGATACAAAAAGAAACCATCCTTCACTGCACCACGCATGATAAATGATCAGAAACCTCTGCTTCCTGTTGTTTGACCAGTTGCAGTATGGTATATTGTAACATCTAGAAAACTTGGCACACTTAAACTAAGGTCTGTTGAAAGTCAGACCCTATTTCATTCCAAGAACTATTTGTTAATCTGGGAGCTCCTCTGATCTCATTCAGTTCAGCCATAATGAGAAAAATCTGGCTACCTTAAACTCCCTAACAAGTGTGGGCGATTTTTGAGGATAAGTGAAGATGTAAAGTTGGAGGCAAATATCTTCAAATGATTTGGGAGGTATTGTCAATAGTTTCCCCCCACCCCTGTGAGGGAAAAGAGTGCCATAGTGCAGATAAAGTGATTATCCATATAACAGGGGTGTGAAACTCGCGGCCTGGATGCATCATGTGCTAACTCCGCCCCTGCCCGGCTTAGCAAAGGGGGGGGGGGAGTCCCAATACATCACGTGACACTCCCGCTATATAATAGTATTTGAAATCTATATGGTAATAGGATTTTTCTTTTAATAGCTGTTTATGTTATTTAATGTATACAAGTAATCCTCAACTTACGACCACAATTGAGCCCAAAATTTCTGCTGCTAAATGAGACATTCCCATTTTACGACCTTCCTTACCGAATCTGTTAAGGGAATCACTGCAGTTTAGTTAGTAACATGGTTGCTAAGTGAAACTGGCTTCCCCATTGACTTTGCTTGTCGGAAGGTTGCAAAAGGGGATCACATAACCCCAGGACACTGAAACCGTCATAAATACGAGTCAGTTACCAAGTATCTGAATTTTGATCACGTGACCATGGGGATGCCTCAGTGTTGTAAGTGTGAAAAACGGTCATAAATCACTTTTGGGAATTTTGAACAGTCACTAAATGAACTGTTGTAAGTCGAGGACTATCTGCGTACTGTAATGCATGTGGTTTAATGCATGTTTTCTTAGCTTAGGGTACGATACTATTATTTCTAGGTCTTTTCCAACCCACACTTCTGATTTTCAATGTTTTTTCCACTAGAGCAGTCCAGGAGCTATGAACAATGGATTTGATTAATTTACATTGGCCTCTACATTTTAAGTCCTAAGCTGGAGGAGAAGAGAGGTGCAATGAAATCTATGGTTGCTTATCCCTACATTAATATGTTTATTTATTGGATTAATATTAGCTTATTTTTCACATATCATGCATTGCTACATGCTGTGTGTAGAAAATTAAAATATATCCATTAGCCATCACTTAGTACAGTAATGAATCCAGCGTCAATTTTTTCATATCCCTCTCTACTTTATATACAGTGTCTACCAGCTAACATGTAAACTATTTACGTATGGAGAATCTGTGGACCTTGGTATCTTGTGGAATAAGAGAAGAATGCCCATTTAAGACTTGGCAAGTTGCTGCAAAAGTTGATGCTGAGATTAAAAAAAAAACATCAAAGAGCTTTATTTGTTTAAAATCAGTAAGGACCTGTAGGTGCTAAAGAATTTAAGAACACTTACTGTGATTGCTCTCAGAGCGATGCTCTGCTTTAAAACAGAGAAATTATTCTTAGGTATGTATGACAAGCCCATTTTACTGTGTACAGCTAGTCCTCGACTCACGACCAAAATTGAGCCTAAAATTTATGTTGCTAAACGAGACAGTTTTTAAGTACGTTTTGCCACATTTTATGACCTCTCTTGCCACAGTTTTTAAGTGAATCACTGCTGTTAAGTTAGTGACACTCTTGTTAAGTGAATATGGCTTCCTCATTGACTTTGCTTGTCAGAAGATCGCAAAAGGTGATCACGTGACCCCCGGGACACGGCAACCCTCGTAAATACCATGCCAGTTGCCAGGTGGCCATATTTCAATCATGTAACCATGGGGAATGCTGCAACAGTCGTTAAGTGTGAAAAATAGAAAACCAAAGAAATCACTTTATTCAGTCCATTGTCACTAAATGAATGTTTGTAAGTCGAGTAGTACCCGTATAAGGCCATAATTGCGTGGTCTAAAGAAATACACAAGGCCCACATCACATACATTTTCCAAATGAAACAACACCCTGTGAGAAAGTGGTACCCCTTTTCTTTTTCTTTTTGAGCTGCAGGAGACAAAAGTAAAGTTAAACGTTCCCCTCGCACATATGTGCTAGTCGTACCCGACTCTAGATGCTCATCTCCGTTTCAAAGCCGAAAAGCCAGTGCTGTCCGAAGACGTCTTCGTGGTCATGTAGCCGGCATGACTAAATACCGAAGGCGCACGGAACGCTGTTACCTTCCCACCAAAGTTGGTTCCTATTATTCTACTTGCATTTTTTATATGCTTTCGAACTGCTAGGAGGGCAGAAGCTGGGACAATCTGCTGTGGTCACAAGCAGGAGGTTATGAGTTCGATCCTAGATAGAGGCACGTGTAAGGTCTCCTGCTTGTGCAGGGGGTTGGACTAGATGACCTGCAAGGTCCCTTCCAACTCTGTTAATCTTTTAGAAAGTTTTAAATTGGGTATTTTAACAATTTGGTTTTTAGCATAGGATTGGGATAATTTAATATATATTTTAAATTATGTATTTATTTTTCTATTTTTGTATATTTTTAAACTTCCTGTGCGCCGCCCTGGGTCCTCTGTGGAGAAGGGCGGGATATAAATATATATAAATAAATAAATAAATAAAATTTGTTAAAGTAACGGGAGCTCACTCCATTACGCAGTGCTAGGGATTTGGACCGCCAAACTGCCGATCTTTCTGATCGACAAGCTCAGCGTCTTAGCCACTGAGCCACCGAGTCCCTTTGAGTCAAAGGTATCTCCCACAATAAACACACAGATGCAAACCTAGGAAGCCCTTTAAAATATCTTTCTGCAGCTTTTTTTTTGCTTTTCTCACAATTGTTGCGGGAGAGGACCCGACTCTAGCTTGAAGCATTAAACTTTTTTTTTTTTTAGTATGTGGTACTATGTGGTACATTCTAGGACAGGGGTCTCCAACCTTTGCAACTTTAAGTCTGAAGGACTTCAGCTCCCAGACTTCTCCAGCCAGCTTTGGGAGCTGAAGTCCTTCAGAGTTAAAGTTGCAAAGGTTGGAGACCCCTGTCCTAGGATATACGAGATGAATCCTGTGCAGGGATGCTTGGCAGAGAGTGAGAGAATTCAAATCATTTTGCTAAAAGAGCCCCTCCCCCCACTTTATAGCCATCTCTTTTGATTCCACTACCCACCCCACCCTCTGACTCTTTCAGCAGGAAGAGAGAGGGGTCCCTTACGTGCTGCATACCTCTAGGGCACATCAAAAGGGGGAGGGGGGAAAGGTTCCACATGGCAGATCAGGCCCTCCCCTCCCTCGCTCCCATTCCAAAGCACTCAACAATAAAAAAAAAAAAAAAGAAAAAAGTTTCATTCACAGGCTCCTTCCATCTGAGCCAATTTCCCCGATTTATGGTTTGGTTCTGGGAGGGCTTTTCACCCTTTAATTGAAATTGGTTTATGCTTTTTTGGGTTGACTGAATAACATTCTTGCCCTCTGCCTTGAACACAGCATTCTTCTATTGTGGATATCTACACCTGCCAGGCAGAAATAATCAGCTGTCAGGAGGGTAGGAGGTAAGTTGAAGAGAGAAAACTGTCTTGCCAACCCCAGCCTAGTTTTTAAGCCCTTATTCAAGCTGCCTTTTGTTGGCTCCTTTGACTGACTTATCCCCCTTATGAAAAGCCGCAGCAGCGGCCTTAGAAAAAGCTTGAAGGGGAGGGGGGGAGACCACAGGGGAAGGGGGTGACAAGCGTCATGTTTGCCTCCTCGCACACCCTCCCGCTGTACTGTAAAAAGTGCCGCCGTCTGTTCCACTGGCCGAGCAAAGTGAAAAATTGTGGAGGCAGCGGCGCTTCTCGGAGGGAGAGGAAATGGACCAAAACCAAGGGCAGGAGACAGATGCAACCAAGGAAAGTTTTTGAACTTGAGCAACCCCTTTTCTTATTTAAAAAGGCTGCAATTGTCCATGTTCACCGCTCTGTAAATGGGGCAACGGTGGCACTGCAAGGTAAGAGAGTGAAGGGTGGCAGGAGTGGGGTGGGGGGGTCGCATCAGATAATTAAAAAGTAGAGCTGAACCCTGGGCTTTTCTTTCTTTAAAAAAAAAACAGAAACCAGAGATGAAAGGAAAGCAGTTAAGAGTTAATCTATGTGATCTTTTCTCCCTTCCCACCCACTTGTCACTGCCCACTAATGTACGGATAGAGCTAGAATCAGAGGCTCTGAGCTACTTTCCTTTTTACACTTGCAAACAAAGAAGCCAGGCAAATTCTGAGTTTTTGCACTCTGGCCGTTTTGGCAGGTGGACATTTATTCTTTTACCACTATCGATTTCTAAACGGAGCCCAAAATTTATGTTGCAAAGTGAGACATTTGTTAAGTGAGTTTTGCCCCATTTCACGACCTTTCTTGACACTGTTGTTAAGTGAATCACTGCCATCGTTAAGTTAGTTGCACGGTTATTGAAGTGAATCTGGCTTCCCCATGGATTTTGTGTGTCAAAAGGTCGCAAAATGTGGTCACATGGCCCTGGGACACTGCAACTGTCATGAATACACACCAGTTGCCAAGCATCTGAATTTTGACCATGTGACCATGGGGATGCTACAATGGTCATAAGTGTGAAAAACGGTCATAAGCCAGTTTTTTCAGTGACACAATAACTTTGAAAGGTCACAAAACTGTTGCAAATAGAGGGCTACCTCTACTGACAAGTTGGATGTCATCTGTCCTATATATTGTGTCAGTTATTTTCATTCTTCTAAGGCAGGGGTCCCCAACTTTTTTGGCACCAGGGACTGGTTTCATGTAAAAAAAAAATCCACGGACCGGTGGGAGCCTCCAGCAGGTGAGTCGAGTCACGTGGGCTGCACGCACGTTCGGCGGTCATGTGGAACCCGAGGTGGGAACCCGCATCTCATGGGAACGCAACCTGGGGAGGGCGCCTTGCGTGCAACCGGGCAGGAAAGCTGCCAGGGGTCCCGGGCGAAGGATCCTCGGCTGGGGCAGAGAAGGATGGGCTGCATCCCGGGCAGGAGGGCCTGGCAGCCCCTTCCCCCCGCGCAGGGCCAGGTGCTGCCATGAACCCCCCCCCCAATGCAGGCCGTTGCCCCCGTCCTGCCCCCGGGGAGCACCCCGTCCAGCCGCCAGGATAGCGGAGCGTTTGCTACACTTTCCTAAGAGTTGCGCTACTCTCTCTGCCGCTCACTTTGGCCCGGTTACTATCAAGCAACAGACCGGCACCGGTCCGCAGCCCAGGGGTTGGGGACCCCTATTCTACAGAATCTCAGTTTCTTGGGCAGCTAGCCAAGAATGCTTTAACAAACAAGTCTATGTAAATCTACACAGACTCTCATTGCAGCCATATGCAGGTGTTGAAACTCAACTGCATAGTTACCTAACAAGACTCTCAAGGCAGCAACAGGGTTTTTCTAGATCAAGGGAGAAAGAGCAATGAAAGAAGGAGGCATTCAGTACTGATATCTAAGGAGCCAAGAGACAGAATCCATTAAGGTACTACAGTACACAATGCTACACTAGTAGCTTAAATTAATACGGGAGGTGATGAAAACAGAAAAAACAACAATACGTTTCTGCCCATATGCAATGCATGTAGATGCGTTGCCAGTGTTCCAGTTGACTATGTAGCAAAATCCAATTCCAATTGTATTCCATGTTACAGCTTTTTCAATCACTGCGGAGCTGCTGAGAAGTCTAAATCCACTGTAGGGGACCTTGTGGGACTAGCTAAGTGCATGAAAGCCCCAAATCCTCTTTATTTTCAAGTGGACAAGATGAGCAATAACTAGCAGCAGCACGGACAAAACTCTTTAAAGCAGGGGTCTCCAACCTTTGCAACTTTAAGTCTGAAGGACTTCAGCTCCCAGCAAAGCTGGCTGGAGAAGTCTGGGAGCTGAAGTCCTTCAGACTTAAAGTTGCAAAGGTTGGAGACCCCTGCTTTAAAGAGGAGCTTCTTTAAACAGCTTGCTGCCATAGTCACTGAAGTCCTTTTAGCATTTCAGAAGTCTGTTAAGAACCGGGTATTTAAACTGGCTGGGGGTGGGGGTAGCAGGGAGGATGGGATGAATGCGTGCAATGTTATTATTACAGGTAGTCCTTGATTTATGACTCAGCATTTACTAACAATTCAAAGTTACAACGGACCCTTGAAAAGGCACTTGTGACCCAGTTCTGAACTTCTGATGCCTCCCTCCCCCCAGTCACATGACTGCATTCACGGCTATTTGCAGTGTCTCACAGTCACATGACTGTAATTTGCTATATTTTTGCAGACAACTGGCGTTCATTTCCGGGTTTTGGCAAAAATGTCCCATAGCCAACAATGGGTTCATTTAATGCAGCAAAAATAGGTTGTAAAATCAGGTCAGTGATGTGATGATCTGCTTAACAACCATTACAATTTACAACCATAATGTGCCGGCTGTATTATGGCCATAATAAAAGGACTATTCACATTATATGTGGGTAATCTATAGTGAGATTCATTGAAAGACTGGGGGAAATCTGGTAATTAAAATCCTAAAGATCTAAGAATTATTAATTTTGTGTTGAAGTTCCAAGCAGAGTGGAGGTTTTTTTGTTAAAAAAAAAAGGGGGGGGAGTGTTCATGTCTGATAAATTCAGTATTTCCAGAGATTGAAGAAGTTCTTTAAATATCGCACCAAGGGCTCTAATCGCAATTGATATAACACAGTGGCTGGCAAACTGCAGCTCGCGAGCCACAAGCGGCTCTTTGGCCCCTTGAGTGCAGCTCTTCCTCCACCCTCGTCGACGGCAGGACTCCTTGGGCTCTGGGGACATGCTCCGGCTGTCCCAAGATGAAAGAGGCAGCTGTAGCCTCCCCAGCCAGCATGCCAGCCACTTGTCTGCTTCCCAGGGGTTGAAGGGGCTCCGCGGGGGGCGGGAGGGAACTGTCGCCCAGCAACATTCCCTGCCCGCCCGCTCTGCTGACTCACCCTCAGTTCCCTCCCTCCACCCGCGGAGCCCTTTCAGCCCCTGGGAAGCAGACGAGTGGCCAGCATGCTGGCTGGGGAGGCTACCAGAGTGGTTCCCCGGGGCTGAAGAGGCTCCGCAGGGGGAGGGAGGGAACTGGCGGCCGGTGACACGCCTGATAGGCAGAAGCCACAAATAGGACGGGGACAAAATATCCCCAGAATGTAAAAGAGAAAATATTTACAGAATGTACAGGCCATTTATTTACAGTAAGTTGCACAGTTCTGGCTTTGCACAGGCAAGAATCCAAATGCTCAGAAATCCAATTAAATTTGAGTTTATTTTCTGTCCTTGCTTGGAGATGGTTTTACTGACTCCTGGATTGCCTTTGGCTGCTCTTTCATAGCTTCTGTCTCTGGGACATGCCGGCCACTCGTCTGCTTCCCAGGGGCTGAAGAGGCTCCCGAGGAGGGGGGGGGAGAAGAGACAGACACACAGAGAGAGACAGGGAGGGAGGGAATCAGAGAGAGACTGACAGACACAGAGTACAGAGAGAGAGAGACAGAGACAGAGATGGTGAGGGAGAGAAGGAGAGAGACAGAGAGAGGCACAGAGAGAATGACAGAGGGAGGAATTGAATCGGAGACAGAGGGAGGGAGGGAGGAAATCAGAGTGACAGACACACACAGAGAGACAGGGAGAGACAGAGAGGGAGGAAGAGAAAGATAGACAGAGACACAGAATGAGTGATTAAATGAGTGAATGAGAGACAGACAGACAGACACACACACAGTGACAGATGGGCAGAGGGAGGAGAGAGAGAGAGATACAGAGAGAGAGACAGACAGACAGAGAGAGAGACAGAAAGAAAAAGAGAGAAAGAGAAAGAAAGAAAGAACTTATGACCATAATTGAGCACAATATTTTGGTTGCTAAGCAAGACAGTTAAGTGAGTTTCACCACATTTTCCAAGTTGGCCACGCCCACCCAGTCACATGACCACTGAGCCACTCCCAGAAAATAGGCCACACCTTCTGGCTCTCAAAATAAATTTCAATCATTGTATTGTTGATATTTGGCTCTGTTGACTAATGAGTTTGCTGGCCACTGATATAACAGATTAATTTAACATAAACTAACTTTGATCTATCTGAAAGTCCAGATATTATTATTATTTTGTGGTTAATCTTTGGTGAGAGTCACAGCCTTTGGGGCTGGTTGGTAGCTCAACAGCTCGAGTCCTAACCAAGGACCTAGGAACTGTCAAGGTAACGTCGGAGGATATAAGCTGTTTATTATTATTATTATTATTATTATTATTATTATTATTATTATTATTATTATTATTATTATTA
The DNA here is from genome assembly GCA_039707465.1 of Rhabdophis nuchalis. Classification (NCBI taxonomy): domain Eukaryota; kingdom Metazoa; phylum Chordata; class Lepidosauria; order Squamata; family Natricidae; genus Rhabdophis; species Rhabdophis nuchalis. Next base: position 165,562,669 of record CM077646.1, read on the forward strand.
TTATTATTATGTGGTTAATCTTTGGTGAGATTCACAGCCTTTGGGGCTGGTTGGTAGCTCAACAGCTCGAGTCCTAACCAAGGACCTAGGAACTGTCAAGGTAAATATCGGAGGATATTTATTTATTTATTTATTTATTTATTTATTTATTTATTTATTTATTTATTTATTTATTTATTTATTTATTTATTTATTATTTATTTATTTATTTATTTATTTATTTATTTATTTATTTATTTATTTATTTATTCCCCGCCCTTCTCCTAAAAAAGGACCCAGGGCGACGCACAGGCATTATTAAAACCATACAAAAATACAAAAATACGTAATTATTAAAAACTATTAAACTATCCCTGTGCTAAAACTAATAAAACTCTACAATTTAAAATTTTCCCTATAAAAGTCAGAAGCGGGGGTTATGCTAGGCCGGCTTGTTGGAATAAATAAGTTTTAAGACGTTGGCGGAAAGGCGGAGGTCCCGGATGATGCGTAGATCGGGGGGTAGGTCGTTCCAGATATAAGCTGTTCCAAGCAGGGTGGCCCTTTGTAGAGTCAGAATGCTCAAGTCCGGCAAACCTAGAACCTCCACATAGCGAGGAAGTCCCCTAGGTATTGCTCCAAGGGCTCCAATCACAATCGGGACAACACGCGACTTTCTCTTCCACAGTCGCTCAACTTCAATTTGCAAGTCCCGGTATTTTGTGATTTTTTTCTTGCTGCTTATTAATGTAGTCATGATTTGATCTAAAATATGGTCTGAGAAACAAGGCATTCTCCTGATTAAATCTGACATACCTCCTGTAAGATAATTTAATTTGAGATCAGAAATTGTGGTATTTTATCTATACACTGGGTGGAATACTTCTGATGATCCTCCAGATGTTGCTGAATTACAACCCTCAGCATCTTTCAACTGTTAGTCATGCTGACTGAGGCTGCTGGGAGTTGCATTTGAACAGCATCTGGAGGGCTGCAAATTTCCCATAATCCAAATTAGTATCCACAGGAGTAACACTCTTACTCTTCCTAGGGAACAAGATGTTCTGAAAAACAGGAAGCATTCTCTTTATGCACATCAATACCAGACATTTAGATGCTTTAAAAGGAATTAAGACCCCATTTTTCTCTATAAACCTGTCTATCCACCCATCTTGTGGATGTGGTATGTACATACAAAAGCAAACTCTCTGTATTTAAGAAACGTTGAATGGTTGCTGGAATTCAGAGAGAGATTTTGATTAACATCTAAAAGTTGTTCTTCACTCAAAGGCTGAAGAATTAACCAGAATGTTCAGGAACACCATCTTAATCAATATTCCCATATAATTCATTCCACAAATAAAAAGCTGAAAGCTTATTCCACTGGGTATGCAAACATATCGGCAGCAATTACTGATTAACATGGACATACCATGATTTTATTATATATCTCTACTTAAATTTTTTAAAAAACAAATAATAATAGAGTGGTAACGGTCTCCACCTAGCAAATAGCCCATTTCTCTTATGATTGCATGCCCAATGTGATAAAGCAAATGGTTGCTTATAGTTATCCTGGGTTGCTTTGAAGCAGTATTTCTATAGGAAGGAGAAGTGAGAAAGAACTCTTACTCTGGAGGCCTGCTGTCAGGTCCGAGAGCCCTCTGAAGAGAAATGCGGTCACTGGCATAGGCATTAAAACAGTGCTTCTCATATCCACGTTCTTTCTCCTTTGTCTCTTCTTGTGTCCACTGGTCCTTCTTGAAAGCTTTTCCATCAGCACCAGGGCTATTGGGGTCCTGGGGAGGACGTTCCATGAAGGGCTTCAGTTCTGCTGGCGTATAATAGCCTGGCAAGCAAGACTTGCTGTCCTGCTCAAGTGCCTCTTGTTGAGCAGGTGCCCGGATCTGCAGCTTTGGCATAGAGTCACGGATATTGTTGACAGCTCCCATCATCATATCTATCATCTGGTCTTTCCTCTCCACAATATTTTTCAGCCATGGCTCCTCCTTTTGTTCCCCATTGCCCACATCTCTTTGCATTATGAAGAGGAAGATTACAAAGACAACACCCACCAAAGCTAGCTTTAGTGGGCCATAATGCCTTCGGAGTAGCCTCATCACGGCTGATGTCCAGCAATTACTCCTTCATCAAAGGTGTGCTCTTCTCAAAACTTCAGTTGATCTATGGACTCTCAGCATCTTCTTCCAAACCTGAGAATCATACAAGGAGACAAATGCTAAAAAAAATCAGAAGGATGATTATGAGTGCCACCAAACTCTTCCCCGACCTAAACAGAGAGCCTTCTTACTATATTTTGAAGGGTTATGTTCTATGGAAGCAGTAAAAGGAAACCAGACCACCAAAGAACATGGTGGCTGGATGCTAGCAAAGCTGACAACAGCCTCAGCATAGAAGAACTCCAAGAAACAATGAAAGATCGAATGTAGAGAGACTTGGCCTGTAGCCGTGATGGCGAACCTATGGCACGGGTGCCACAGGTGGCACGCGGAACCATTTCTTAGGGCACGCGAGGCATTGTCCTGTCAGCTCCAGCACGCATGTGTGCGCTGGCCAGCTGATTTAGCCCTTCTTTTGAGGCCAATTTTCACCCTCTGGAGGCTTCAGGGAAGATCCTGAAGTGTCTGGAGGTGGGGAGAAGACTGTTTTCACCCTCCCCAGGCTCCTAGAAAGCCTCTGAAGCCTGGGGAGGGTGAAAAAAGTGTGCCAAAAGCAGAGGGTTGCACACATAGCATTATGAGTGTGGCACGTCCATGCACGACCCTCCCTGCGCTCCCCCTGATTTTGGCACGCAAGCCAAAAAAGGTTAGCCATCACTGGCCTATAGAATAGTTGGAAATGGCCGAATGGATAACATCATCATCATGTTCTATGGCAGTGATGGCTAACCTTTTTCTAAAGGTGTGACAAAATTGCGTGTGTGCACTATCATGCACTCATGCATGCCCACCCACCTGCGCATGTGCGAAAGACCAATCCCCACCCACCCTGCACATGCACCACCCATCCAGCTCATGTGTGTGTGCCCCATGGTGGGGGTGGGGGGAGTTTTTGCCCTCCCCAGGCTTTGGAGGCTTTCCTGAAGCCTGGGGTGGGCAAAAACATTTTCCACCCTCCCCAGGAAAGCCTCGGGAGCCTGGGAAAGATGAAAAATGGCTCCACAGTCCAACAGTTCAGTAATGAACTTCCGGTTTCCCCTTTGGGCCATTTTTCACCCTCCCCAGGCTCCAGAGGGTTTTCTGAGTGTGAAAATGGCCTATACTGGCACTCTGAAAGGGCGGAAATCAGCTGGGTGGCATGCGCATGCGCGCTGGAGCTGAGGGCTGTTGTGCCAGCAAATATGGCTCTGCCATGTCATAGGTTCGCCACAACGGTTCTATGGCATCAATTTTTTACAGTGCTAAGCCAGGTTGCTGACACATGGTGGTAAATAGGAAATGAAGAAAGAGAGGAGAATAAAATGAAGGCCACAATTCCACCTAAGATTGTTATGGTTTCAGAAGTATCACAATGTTTATAAACAAAGCCACGGCTAAAAGTGCCACAAAGATTGTGACATCAACCTAATAATGTATGGAATAAAAAAAAATCTCTTAAACTGTGATGGTTGGGAAAAATACTGTCTCAGTCCTGATGCATTCAGTGTACAAAAATAGCAATCACACATCCTAGCTATAGAAATACCACTAAATTCTGGAGAAACACTTTTCAACAGTCACTGGAAATTCTAATTTTGTCCTATTGTGTGTGTCATGGACATGGCAGGATTTAGTTACTGGTTCTTTGGCCAATACCGGAAAAGCATCCAGAGCTTTTGATTAAGGAAAGAACAAATTTTGTAAACTCTTTATGGAGTTTTTGCTAAAAAAAATGAACAAAAATGAATTGGTGATTCCAGGATGCATTGATTACAAAGGACTGTTTATGGAAGAATGGAACCATGATATATAATATGGGAGAATAGAAATGGTCATATGCTACAAAGGACATCCAAATACCTTTTTTTTTTTTTTTCATTTTCTTATTCTTATTTTCACTTCCATTTTTTCTTTTATTCTTTCACATCTTTTTCTTTTTTCTACTTTTTATGTTTTTGTAGCCTTTTAATTCTGTGTAAAGTATTTTCTTAGTAAAAATTGTACAGATAGATAGACAGGAGACAGAGACAGAGAGAGATAGAGAGGAAGAGAGAGAGAGAGAAAAAAAAAGAAAGAAAGAAAGAAAGAAAGAAAGAAAGAAAGAAAGAAAGAAAGAAAGAAAGAAAGAAAGAAAGAAAGACTTGGAAGGTTTTCATATTTTGAATGATATTTATGCACATGGATAAGTTGTGATTAGTACACATGCAAATAATGAGATATTTGATCTAGTGCAAATTGAAAATTGATACCAGGTCCCGTTTAAGGCAACCCAAAATTCACTTAAGGCTGAGGCTAGCCTGTATGCAATTGAGATAGCAATTGCAGTTTTAGACACTGTTCATCTTTCATCTGTGTGTAAAATAAAGGGAAGATTCTCTCAGAGGAAAACAGTACAAGCTCAAAAAAGAAGAGTCTTATTACTACAGTAGAGCAACATTCTCATTTAATTGAATGATAGGAGCATGGTTATAGCAATGCTAAAATAGGATGAGATTTTGGAATGTCTAAACCAGGGGTCGGCAACCCTAAACACTCAAAGAGCCACAAAGGTCCTAACCAGAAGCCCCTTGTTCAATTCTGAAGCCGACTGGAAGTCCAGTTCACCCACCATAGAGTCTTCTCCTAGTGTGGCATCCTTTTTCCTCTACTTGTCCTAACCCAAATCCCCATCAATTGTGGAGTCAACCGGCAACAAGGAGCCACAACAGATGGATGAAAGAACCACATGCGGCTCCAGAACCACAGGTTGCTGACCCCCTGGTCTAAATCTACCATACACAGTATGATTTTTTTTTTTTTAAAAAGCAGGGAGAATTAAAGAAAAAGTTGCATCTGCTTTTTGTGGTTTGCAAACATCAACAAGATTGAGAGATATTTTCATCAGTGTTGGCTTGTTTATAGGATTGATATTTTGCGTTCTAGAAATACATTCTAATTTTGGTTAACATAAATTGAAGTAAGTATATTCTTTTTATCCTTTATGGCAATATTTCATTAATGTACACATACAAATTATGTCTACATTTTTTTATTTATTTTTATTAAATTTATTAAATTTATATCCCGCCCTTCTCCACGAGAAGGGATATATATTACCTATTTCTATCGAGCTGAAATCGATTATCATATTTTTCATAGAAATATCACTTTGAATAGTGGAAATTTGAATAATGTGGTCATTTTATGGGGTTCATTAATTGCACTGAGACCTACTCATATTCTCACCAGGGTGAGGCTAAAGAGTAAAACAGCTTTCTTTGACCCAATGTAAGAAAATAATTTGTAAATAACAGCAACATTCTTCTCACCAGGACCAGAAAGACTATTCACCCATTTATTTCAGTAATGAGCTTTATAATCTGGATATGAGATCCAGATTTGTGCATTGCCACACCTTTAAAACTGTAAATTTGTACATTTAAAGATAAGGAAAACAAGCTCACAAGGACACGGAACTGCAATAAACCGCAGCAGATTTTGGAGGCGATGTCAGCCTTCAAAAGGACATCGCAGCAGCTATAAGAAAAATTAGGTTTTAATTAGCCCTAATTCCTCTGCACAATTAATCTTGTTAGGAACCAAACGAACAAGTTAGTCCCACAACAGAGCCAGGCAACAGGAAGACTAAAACCATAGAGGTGTGGTGTGCCCTCTTGGAACCAGGGTGTGCGATTCTCAGGAAGTGGTTAGCTTTCTGACAATCTTGTCTTTGAGTCAATAAAAAATAGTTTATTGGGTTGGTTTCTAACACAGGTAAATTTGCAAATGAGATGTAAAACTTCCAAAAGGAACAAGGAAGAGAACTTTCCCAGTTTTAAAGGAAAAGAGTTATTCTCTGAAGCTTTGATTCAAGCAGGGAAAACATAACTTGGAGTTCTTTCTGCACAGTGAATTAGTGTGGAGCTGCAGTTAGAGCAGGGGTCTTCAACCTTTGCAACTTTAAGTCTGAAGGACTTCAGCTCCCACAATTCTCTAGCCAGCAAAGCTGGCTGGAGAATTCTGGGAGCTGAAGTCCTTCAGACTTAAAGTTGCAAAGGTTGGAGACCCCTGACTTAGAGGACCTTGAGTGAGCTCTCTTCTACAGAAGGATCCACAGCATAGTGGCAGGCAGACAGACAGATACTATTTCCCTGTGCAGTAGGTAATTCAGGAGGTGGAATTATAGTACTGACTAGTATTCCAAACTATTTTTCAAGCAGGCTGCAACAATCATGGGTAGCAAGCTGGGTGATGAAAAAGCTGCTTTTTTCAAAATGCATACTGACAATTTCTCTTAAAGAACCACAGAGTCAGGCTTATGACTTCAATCTAGAGATATGAGGGCACACACAGCATCATTTCAACAGAGCTTGTTTTTGATCAGGAACGTTGATTGAGGGATTTTTAAAAAGCTCCATATGAGTATCGGTCACTGCTCTCGCCAAAACAGTTGTGACATTTTAGACCAAAAGTGCATGATGATTTTTGCTGATAATTGAACACTGCATTTATACACAGAGTAGTTCCAAGCAAGAAAAGTGTGGTAGATTGCCTTTCTACCATGTACTGTGGCTCGTATCTAGGCCTTGGCTGATGGGTCTAGCTCCAAGCTGTTTCTCAGTTGTATGTTACCGTATTTTTCGTAGTATAAGACGCACCTACCGTATTTTTCGTAGTATAAGACGCACCTTTTTTCCTCTAAAAAGAGACTGAAAATCTTGGTGCGTCTTATACATTGAATACAGCATTTTTTGCCTCCCAAAACCCCACCCCCTTCAGCAAAATGTCTGTGCATAGCCTTATAGAGGCTTCCAGAGAGCTCCTGGGGGCTGCGGAGGGCAGAAATGAGCCTAAAACGGGCCGTTTTTTGCCTCCCCAGCAGCACTCTATAAGTCTTCATTAAGGCTATGCATGCAATTTGTTTGACATAAAAATGGCCCGTTTTGGCAAAATACAGGTTGTTTCTTTGCTCATCCCCCCCATCCCCCCAGGAGCACTCTGCAAGCCCCCCCAAGGCTATTCATGCCTTTTATTTGAGAAAAACCTGGCCCATTTTTGCAAAAAATGGGCTGTTTTGGGGAGGTTTGTAGAGTGCACCCTTTTCGGAAGGCTGTTTAGTTACTTGGCAACTCTAAGACTTGTGGACTTCAAGTTGCCAAGTTTGGGAACCCCCGAGTTAGAGGGATTGATGAGAATTACATTGATCAAATTTCCTCTTTTATGTGCAAATCTGCATTCAGTCTTAAGGCGAAACTAATAAACTTGAAAGGAAAATGGACGAAAAGTAATTCATACCACCCGTGCATAAAAGGCAATTCTACATATAATCATATACATGTAGTCCTCAACTTACAATAGTTCATTTAGTGACTATTCAAAGTTACAATGGCACTGAAAAATGTAACTTATGATCATTTTTTACACTTATGACCTTTGCAGCATCCTGATGATTACATGATCAAAATTCAAATGCTTGGCAACTGGTTCATACCTATGACCGCTGCTGTAAGAGGACCGACCCCTGGGGTACTCCATAAGTGAGGCACCTTGAGGACGACCTCTGCCCCCCCGTCAACACAAACTGTGAATGGTCAGAGAGGAATGAGGAGAACCACCAAAGTACAGTGCCCCCCACCCCTAACCCCTCCAACCGCCGCAGCATGATACCATGGTTGATAGTATCAAAAGCCACTGAGAGGTCTAATAGGACCAGGACAGAGGAACAACCCCTGTCCTGAGCCCTCCAGAGATCGACCAATGCGACCAATACCGTTTCCGTGCTGTACCCAGGCCTGAAACCCCGACTGGTACGGATCAAGATAGACAGCTTCATCCAGGTACTTGGGAAGCTGTCGCGCCACCACACTCTCAACAACCTTTGCCACAAAGTGAAGGTTGGAGACTGGACGATAGTTTGCCAAAAGCGCCGGGTCCAGGGAACGCTTCTTGAGGAGGGGCCTCACCACCGCCTCTTTCAAAGCGGTGGGGATTCTATTCTTTGTTATGTAGTCAATTGATATCTTCAAATGTTAATGATAAATAATCTCATAAGACTATGAGGAGAATATTTTAAGAAATTATCCTACCCAAGAGATTCTTGACTGAAGCCGTGGAGATCCTCAAACACAATGTACAAATACTTCTTTGTGAGGGCTATTTGTAGAATCCTCTCACCATTAGTTATGGAGATGCGGCAGCAGGCTTAACAAAGAAGAACGGTGATTCCTTTCCAGGAGAGGAAAATATGATTTGTAACAGAGGGTAACAATGGACATGGCAAGGTACACGCAGAAAGCAACAGCTGTTCTCCTTGCCTTTGGAAGGGAACCTTCCTTATCAAAGCGAGGCCAAATCCCTGGCAGTGGCAACGTTTGATTAACCTAAAATTACCTACTCCACCTAGTTCAAACAGGATGTCCTTTTCTTAGTTTGACAAGAGCCAAACGACACACTGTTCAGAAGAATAACCTGCTACCGAGATTTCTACATTGCATTGGGGGGGGGGGGGGGGAGAAAGCAAACAAAGAAACAAACAAAAAAATTAACTGTACTAGACAGTGGTGGGTTTCTAATTTTTTTTACTACTGGTTCGCTTGTGCGTGCACACGATGTTCAGGCAGGTGGGTTGAGTCTCCCACCGCTGCCATTACCGGTCACCCTATCTCAGTGATGGCGAACCTATGGCACGGGTGCCACAGGTGGCACACGGAACCATTTGTTAGGGCACGCGAGGCGTTGCCCTGTCAGCACTAGCGCACATGTGAGCACTGGCCAGCTGATTTAGGCCTTCTTTTGAGGCCATTTTTCGCCCTCTGGAGGCTTCAGGGAAGCTCCTGAAGCCTCTGGAGGTGAGTGGGGGAGGCTGTTTTCACCCCACCCCAGGCTCCTAGAAAGCCTCTAGAGCCTGGGGAGGGCAAAAAAAAAAAGCGTGCCACAAGCAGGGGGTAACACACATAGCATTATGGGTGTGGCACGCCCATGCACGACCCCCCTGCGCTCCCCCCGCTTTTGGCATGCGAGCCAAAAAAGGTTAGCCACCACTGCCCTATCTGATCTGAACCGGGAGCAATCCACCTCTGGTACTAGGATGTACTCAAAGACTAGGGGCTAAGAAAATAAAATTCCACCTTCTGCTAGAAAAAAGATCCACCGCATACACTTTTCTTCCTCTTACAAATACAATTGTATGTTGGACACATTTTCGAGAATAGAGTAATTAATTTTATCCTGAGGATAGAGATACAAATGGGTGATCTTACTTATGCAGATTTTATAGATATGAAGGATTTATGGGAATCTTTCATGTTTCCAAGTCTTTTTGAATTGTACCAGTTTGTGTTCAAATCTAAATTACATCTAATATAGGTAGTCCTTGACGTACAACCACAATTGGGCTCAAAATTAATTAGTTGTAGTTTTAAATGAGTTGTGCCCCATGTTATGACTTTAGCTACAGTTGAGCTGCAGTTGTTAAATGAAACGTGTAGTTGTTGTTAAGTGAATTTGGCTTTCCCCATTTGCTTGATGGAAGCTGGCTGGGAACATTACAAATGGTGATCACATGACCACAGGAAAGTGCAACTGTCATAAATATATCCCAAATTTTGATCATGCGACCATGGGGATGCTACAGCAGTTGTCAGTGTAAAAACCAGTATTAAGTTACTTTTTTCAGTGCCATTGTAATTTCCAACAGTCACTAAGCATATGGTTGTAAATCGAAGACTGCCCGTATGTGAAAACATAGCCAACTTAGATTAGAGAAGGTATAATAGCACAGTCCTCACATGATTCTTCTGTTATGTTCAATGCATCTCTGACCAATTCAAATGCAGGATGTTGGTCAGAAAATTAAAAAAATGGGAATACTATTATTTAAAAAAAAAATTTTTTTTGTTTTGTTTGACCGCTCCCTCTCCCCGTAGGGACTCGGAGTGGTGCACAGGGAAACTAAAAAACCATAAATATACAATAGATATACAACATCTTAAAAACAAATTAAACAGTACCTGTGCTAAAATACCCATTTTAGACTAAAATTCCCACTAAACAACTAAAACCCCATAGAGAGAGACTACCCTATCAAGCAGAAAAGATATGTTTTTAATTTTAGATGGAAGGAGCGGAGGTCCGTGGCACATGGAACCATTTCTTAGGGCACGCCAGGGGTTGCCCTGTCAGCTCCAGCGCCCTTGTGTGCACTGGCCAGCTGATTTAGGTCTTCTTTTGAGACTGTTTTTCGCCCTCTGGAGGCTTCAGGGAAGCTCCTAAAGCCTCTGGAGTTGGGGGGGGGGTAAGGCTGTTTTCACCCTCCCCAAGCTCCTAGAAAGCCTCTGGAGGCTGGGGAGGGTGAAAAAAGCACACCAAAAGCAGGGGGTCACACACATAGCATTATGGGTGTGGCACGCCCACGCACAACCTTCCTGCGCTCCCCCTGCTTTTGGCACACGAGCCAAAAAAGGTTAGCCATCACTGGTCTAGAACAACGTTTTTCAAACTTACTGGCTGGGGAATTCTAGAACTTGCCAAATTTGAGAAACACTGTTCTAGAAGCATTACAAAGACCCTCAAAAACAAAAGCCTTCAACAACCATTTTGCTATGAGATCTATTAATGGTATTTTAGCTTTGTTTTGGAATCCCCATCAGGGCGAATTTTTATTCTGCATATACAAGGTAAAATGTGTTTGATCAGGTAGTAAGATGCCTATTAGTTGCTTCTATCATCTTTGCACCTTTCCTTGATCTTTCTTTTCTGCAGCTGAGAACAGTGAAGCATGAAATAATTTGCCTAAGCTTACTGATCATGTCATCGCTTAGAAAAACATGTTACTTGTAAAATAAACTGAGAAATAATGTTAAGTCAGAGGTGTTAGTGGCCTTTGTTGGCCAAAAACATGTTCTAACACATACTTTACTGAAACAGCTGATGGGAACCTTTTTGCTTCTGTAGACAGGTGACTGGCAGCATCCCTAACAAACTTTGATGATGCCAAAGAAGGCAACACGTGCATGAAGTCATCATATTAACACTGTCCAAGGTAAGTGGTGGCATCATTCTTGGATAGGTAATCATTTACCCTTCTTTGCAGGTGATCTTCAGTGTGAAAGGTGGAAACAAAAGCCTTCTTTGTATCTTATTTCAGAAAGATGATGGCTATTTTTTCAAATATAACTGGTTTGGGGGCATTGCCAACCTGAGTCGCTGCCGGTTCTGCGACCCAGGCCGGCATTCCACTACCGGTTCAGCCAAAACTGGGCTGAACCAGTAGGAACCCACCTCTGGGAACATCATCCTTGCAGAAATTGAACTGGCCTCCATTTTGGCAGTCTTTCAGAAAGCCCTGAAGACGTGCTCCATGGCATGGGGCCTAGCTACCTATGAGACCGTCTGCTGCCCCATACGTCCCTACGACCAATACGCTCTCACAGAGAGGGTCTGCTCCGGGTGCCGTCAACCGGGCAATGCCGGTTGGTGACGCCCAGGGGAAGAGCCTTCTCTGTGATGGGCCCAACCCTCTGGAACGCTCTACCTCCCGAACTCCGTGTCATCTCAGACCTCCACCTGTTCCGCCAGCGGTTAAAAACGCACTTCTTCCAACAAGCCGGCCTGGCATGATTTTACTCGACACTGTACTGCTTTTAGTTGACCAAAGTTTTAATTCAGGGGTTTTAATATGGGTTTTAGCGCAGGGTGGGTTTAATTTAATTCAGTTTTAAGAATGCTTATATTCTTGTATATATGTATATTTATATTTTATATTCCCTGTGCGCCGCCCCGAGTCCCTATGTGGTGAGATGGGTGCGGCTTATAAATAAATAAATAAATAAATAAATAAATAAATAAATAAATAAATAAATAAATAAATAAATAAATAAATAAATAAATAAATAAATAAATAAATAAATAAGACGTAGATTTTGCCAATGGACTTGGGGAACCCAGAGTGTGATGGAGCCCATCAAATGGCTTAATTGTATGTGATCACCAGAGGTAAATGGGTGGGGGTTATTGCTTTTTATTTATTTTATTTCCATTTTGTGTTTTTACTATTGCCTAGAGTCGCTGTGAGTAGGCCGCTATATAAATGTTCTATAATAAATAAATAAAACCATTTTAACCTGCAAACTAGGTAAGGAACCAGGTAATTTTTATTCTCCCTGTGCACCGCCCCGAGTCCCTGTGGGGAGAGGGAGCGGTTAATAAATTCAACATTATTATTATTATTATTATTATTATTATTATTATTATTATTATTATTATTATTATTATTATTATTATTATTATTATTATTATTATTATTATTATTATTATGAGTTAATTCCATCCCAGCTGCAGCCAGTCCACAAAAACTACTAGGATAAACAAGGGAGGATCACAACAGCTCAGAGAAAAGAAAATGCCAGCCTCCCAAATCTGTCTGGGAGCTAAGCATCAGGCAAGTCAAAACATAGGAGGCTTTTCTTTGGAAAAAAAAGAAAGGAGTTAATGGTAATATGAATGAGAGACGAAAAGTTTTATGTTCTGCCACATAAGATGTCAGCTTAACACAATGATAAATGAATTTACCTTTTAAGTTCACGCTTTATTCTTATAAAATGGCTTTGCTGTTTTTAAAACGTTAATTACACCAAGTTGTTTTGGATTGCAAATGGAACAGAATTTAAAAAAAAAAAACCCGAGCTGATCTCCTTTTTAAGAATAGGCATGTCCACACACTGCCTGGATGAATCACAATCTGCATCCCAGACTCTTTGGAAAACTATCTAGTTCTGTGTTTTACGAGGAGGATAAGCCTTGTTATTTAGTAGTGTGACTCAGCCTTAATGGTGGGACGGAGCCAGGATCATAGTCAGCATTGTCAGGCACCTGACAGACAGACAGTAAGAAAAAAACATTTTTTTCTTTCTTTCTATTTTAGCCATGGCTATTCCTCTGTGGAGAGGATGCAACAGAGCCATGGCTGATTCGGTCCTCTGATCTGCAGGCTTTGGGGCCAAGAAAGAAAGGAAGTGGGCAATTCTTTATTAAACACAGCAAAAGAAATGGCACTGCAACAGCCTTCTCTTATGCCAAATACTTTGCATAGCCTTTGATTTAAAAAATGCTTTAACGATTACTGATTGCTCCGATATGAAGCGCTGCAGGGCTTGGCTGTCTCCTTACACCGTTTAGTATCTGCATGGCATTGCCTGATCAACTCTCAGTCTGAGGTAAGAATTTATCAATACATTGATGATACTTCTAGTCTTCAACCTATGGTCACAATTGGGACCCGAATTTCTGTTGAGCCAAGGTGGTGCAGTTGTTAAAAGTGCAGCAGGCTACTTCTGCTGACTACTGGCTGCCTGCAAATTGGCAGTTCAAATCTCACCAGGCTCAAGGTTGACTCAATTTCAATTCAATTTCAATTTATTCGACTTATTAACCGCCCCCTCTCCCCGAAGGGACTCAGCTTTCCGAGGTGGGTAAAAGGAGGACCCGGATTGTTGGGGGCAATAGGCTGACTCTGTAAACTGCTTAGAGAGGGCTGTAAAAGCACTATGAAGTGGTATGTAAGTCTAAGAGCTATTGCTAAGCAAGGAGATAAGTCGCACCCAATTTTATGAACTTTTAGGCCATGGTTGCTAAGTGAATCACTGCAGTTGTTAAGCGAACCATGCATTGTTAAGTGAATGCAGCTTTTCCTATTGATTTTGCTTGTCAGAAGCCAGCTGAGAAGGTTGCAAATGGTAGTCACATAACCCTGGGATGCTACAATTGTTGTAAATTCATGCTGATTGCTAAGCGGCTAAATTTTGATCCAATGACAAGTGCGAGGACTGGTCATAAGCCACTTTCTTCGTACTGCTGTTAACTTTGAAAGGTCACTGAATGAATGGTTCTCAGTCAAGGACTACCTATGTTTGTGTATCACCATCCAGGTCTGACCTTGTTCCAGGAGGCTGTGAGGATCTAGATAGACCAACTTAATCTTTGCAGTACAGGACAGCTGTTCACTGGGGACATATCTAGCTTTATCCTGGTGCCAATGTTTGCTTTGGATGGGGCTGCATTCTCTGTAAAGGAACAAGTGTGTGATTTGGAGCACTCTAGAGTTTTCTAGAACAAGTGTCTTTTAATATCTTGGCTGTAGTCCTCACCAACATCTCCGCAGATGGGGACTAGAGCCAAGAAATTAAAAGACGCTTGCTCCTGGGGAGGAAAATTATGGCAAATCTAGACAGCATACCAAAAAGCAGAGACATCACCCTGCCAAAAAAAATGTGTATAGTCAAGGCTATGGTTTTCCCAGTTGCAATGTATTGGTTGTGAAGGTTGGACCATAAGGAAGACTGAGCGCCAAAGAATTTAGGCCTTTGAACTACGGTGCTGGAGAAGACTCCTGCGAGTCCCTTGGACTTCAAGGTGATCAAACTGGTGAGTCCTAGAGGAGATCAATCCTGACTGCTCTTTAGAAGGCCAGATCCTGAAGATGAAACTTAAATACTTTGGCTACCTAATGAGAAGGACTCACTGGAGAAGAGCTTAATGCTGGGAAAGATGGAGGGCAAAAGAAGAAGGAGAATGACAGAGAATGAGGTGGCTGGAGTCACCGAAGCAGCAGGCATGAGCTTAAATGGACTCCAGAGGATGGTAGAGGACAGGAAGGCCTGGAGGAATGTTGTCTATGGCAGGGGTCCCCAACCCCCGGGCCGCGGACCGGTGCCGGTCCGTGGCTTAATAGGGACAGGGCCGCAGTGCCAGAGAGGAGGAGGAGGGGGCAGCCCCCTGGGCAGAGTGCGCAGCCGGGCGGCCGGGGCAGGCTAAGGCGAGTGAGCGCGGCGGGCGGGGACGGGGGGCGGGGACGCCAGGTTCCTTTGTCCAGTGGGTGGGTGAACGAGCGAGGAAGCAAGTGCGGGCGGGCAAGGAAACTTGCTGCAGCAGCGTCCAACAACCTGCCTGCCCACCGGCTGCGGTTACTCGCTCGCTCACCTACCCACCGGACGAAGGAAGCTGGCGTCCGGTGGGTGAGCGAGCGAGCGCGTAACTGTGGCTGACTGGCCGGCGGGTGGGTAAGGAAAGTTGCTGCGGCAGCGCCCAACAATCCACTGGCCCGCTGGCCGCCAGGTTCCTTCGTCCGGTGGATGGGTGAGAGAGCGAGCGAGTAAATACAGCCAGCGGGCTGGCGGGCCGGCCAGGCTACTTCCAGGAGCTGAGGAGGCTTGGGGGGGTGGGGGTGGGGAGACAGACAGACAGAGAGAGGCACAGACACAGAGAGAGACAGGGAGTGAGGGGGGAATCAGAGAGTGACAGACACACACAGAGAGACAGAGAGTGGGAGGGAGGGAGAGAAAGATAGACAGAGAAACAGAATGAGTGATTTAAGTGCCTGAATGCCAGACAGACAGACAGACACACACACAGACACACACACACACACAGAGTGACAGATGGGCAAACAAAGGAGAGAGAGACAGAGAGAGAGAAAGAAAAGAGAAAGAAAGAAAAAGAAAGTGGGAGAGAGAGAAAGAGAGAAAGAAAGACAGACAGAGAGAAAGAGAGAAAAAAGAAAGAGAGACAGAAAGGAAAGAAAGAGAAAAAAGAGAGAGAGAAAGAGAGAAAGAAAAGAGACAGAAAGAGAAAGAAAGAGGGAAAGAGACAGAGAAAGAAAGAAAGAGAGAGAAGGAGAGAGAAAGAGGGAAAGAAAGAAAGAGAAAGAAAGAGAGAAAGAGAAATAGGGAAAGAGAGGGGGGGGAAGAGGGAAAGAAAGAGAAAGAAAAAGAAAGAAAGAGAAAGAAAGAGGGAAAGAGAGAGAGAGAGAGAGAAAGAAAGAGAGAAGGAGAGAGAAAGAGGGAAAGAAAGAAAGAGAAAGAAAGAGAGAGAGAGAAAGAGAAATAGGGAAAGAGAGAGGGGGGAAAGAGGGAAAGAAAGAGAAAGAAAAAGAAAAAGAAAGAAAGAGGAAGAAAGAGAGAGAGAAAGAGAAATAGGGAAAGAGAGAGGGGGGAGGAAAGAGGGTAAGAAAGAGAAAAAGAAAGAAAGAGAAAGAAATAAAGAGAGAGAGAAAGAAAGAGAAAGAGAGAGAGAGAGAGAGAAATAGGGAAAGAGAGAGAGGGGGGAAAGAGGGTAAGAAAGAGAAAGAAAGAGAAAAAGAAAGAGAAAGAAATAAAGAGAGAGAGAGAAAGAGAAAGAAAGAGAGAGAGAGAGAGAGAAATAGGGAAAGAGAGATGGGGGGAAGAGTGTAAGAAAGAGAAAGAAAGAGAAAAAGAAAGAAAGAGAAAGAAAGAGAGAGAGAGAAAGAGAAATAGGGAAAGAGAGAGAGGGGGGAAAGAGGGTAAGAAAGAGAAAGAAAGAGAAAAAGAAAGAAAGAGAAAGAAATAAAGAGAGAGAAAGAAAGAGAAAGAAAGAAAGCAAGAAAGCGAGAAAGTGACAGAGAAAGAAAGAAAGAGAGAGAGAGAGAAAGAAAGAAAGAAAGAAAGAAAGAAAGAAAGAAAGAAAGAAAGAAAGAAAGAAAGAAATAACTTATGACCACAATTGAGCCCAAAAGTTTGGTTGTTAACCAAGACCATTGTTAAGTGAGATGAAAATGTGAAAACATTTTCCAAGTTGGCCACGCCCACCCAGTCACATGACTGCTGAGCCACACAGCCGGTCCGCAAAATTTTCTTTAAAATGAAACCGGTCCCTGGTGCAAAAAAGGTTTTTGGTCTATGGGATCGCGATGGGCCAGACACAACTTTGCGGTTAACAACAGCAGCAGCAACAAGAAGAGTTTTCAACTCCAAATGGAGAGCATTGCCCGAGGACCTTTGCTCATTTTTGGCCTGTCTACCAATTGGACCCTTTTTTGAACCACAGGCCCTGACCATAATGACTTGTGACCACATGAGCAGACCACTGCAATGCATTTTATGTGGGGCTCAGTTTAAAAAAAATGCCTCAAGTTTCCATTCCTCTGGAGTACACCAGTCATTCTCTTAACTGAGGTAGCCTATTTAGGTAACACCCATGCTATAGCCACTACACAGATTGTCTAAATACTGGTTATTAACTTCCAAACTTTACAAGACTCATCTCCAGAACTTACAGAATCTTCTTTCCTGACAAGACTCGGCATGTCCCTTCTGCTCTTGAAAAGAGAGCTGCCAAGGGATGCTGCCCCAAGTGAAGACAACTAAACTAAAGCATCCGTCATGCCTTCCAAATTCTGCAATTAATTAGAGAATGAATCAGCAGAGATACAGTGCATGAAATCCAGTGTTAAGTGACTAAATACAGCTGACAAAAGAATTAAATAATCACAGGTGATGAAAGAAATCTCTATAGACTGTGAAAATCAATCACAGCTATGGAAAGTTACAAATGCCCCTCCTCCCATACATAATTATGTTATGACTTTTGAAATAATTTCTAAGTAGTACATAAATATTTTCATTGTTCGCTATTTTACAGAATTGGTTGTTCTCCTTTCATCGATCTGGCTTTATAACTTTATTAAATTGAGCTGGCTGTATAACTTTATTAAACCGGGTCATGAGACATCTAGAAAGGGAAAGATGAAAGGCAGAATGCAAGTGAGACAGACATTAGTAGCTCAGTAGAGTCACTTGGTCTCATTTCTTAGCCTTTGTCAAAATAAAATCTCTCATAATGTGAAAGTCAGAATAAGCAACTTGCCAGGACAAGCAACCAGAGCCACTAACAATAGCACAAGCAAGCAACTTTATTGACTTCTACCTACATTACAAGAATCTGCCTTTTGCAGCTGCACAATTCAAGGCTAATTCCCCGCTTGACTCCTCTTCCAGCATGACAGCTTCTCAACAAATCTTTTCCCCAAAGTCTTTGAATTACTACCCAAGTTTTAGAAAGTGCATTCATTCATGTTAGGTTTAATTATTTTCCTAAGGTCTTTCTGATCATGCCATCCTTTTACCCTTTTTCAGGATTGAAAACATTTATTTTTATTTTTCAAATTTATACCCCGCCCTTCTCCTAGCAAGGACCTAGCATAAACTATATGCCAATAATGGTCCTTGGGGTTAATGTTACCATCCCACCAAGATGGTCCCTATTTTTCTACTTGCATTTTTACATGCTTTCGAACTGCCAGGTTGGCAGAAGCTGGGACAAGTACGGGAGCCCACTCCGTTATGCAGCACTAGGGATTCAAACCACCAAACTGTCAACTTTTCTGATCAACAAGCTCAGCCTCTTTGCCACCTTTTTAATGTTATTAGAAAACGTCAATAATTGATCAATCCTTTCTTGAGAGTAATCTTCCCTAGTTTAGTATCTTCCATGTGGCTGGATTTCTACTCCCAACATCCTTTAGATAAATTCTACCATCACTATTTAAAGTTGAGATTGAAGAGAAATTTGTTGCTCAGATGAAAGAAAAGAGTCATGATGTTACTTTAGAAACAAAAAAGTCAAAGTATAATTGTAGTTATATGCTTTGAAGAAGACTGAAGCCACTGGTTTACATCTTTCTTTATATTTAATTGTCTTTTCCTTTTTTTCCCCTTTCTGCACTTTTAGGGTTTTTTCTCCCTTTTTTCCCCCATTCTATTTTAGTCTGTATTAATTCTTATTTTTAAATGTTTTCAACTGAAATTTCACTTCAATAAAACTTTTAATTAAAAATTTCATTAAGAGAGACTGAAGAGAAATTAGGAAGTGAACTCGCTACAGTATATAGATTGAGATCATTATAGGTATAGGTAAAGGTAAAGGTTCCCTGCATACACGTGCTAGTCGTTCCCTGAAGGTATAGAGGTAAGGCTATGTAAAGACATGCGTAGTAAGATACCATGATCTCAGTAGCTGGCTACCTTGAATACCTACGAGCTCACCTAATTAGCAGAACCAGATATGGGAAGAAAGGTAAGGTTACGTACAGACAAGCACATTAAACTGCCATAATCTCAGTAGCCCTTTGTCTTTCAACCCATTAGCTCACCAAGCAGAGATAGGCCGTCCTGGGGAGTTAGATTTAACCTTGGCCTGGATAGCTTTCTGGATTCACAAAGAGGGGGAGTAAAACAAAGAACAATGCAGTTGCTATATCTGTGCTCTATTCTGCTTTGCTTGTAAAAACTGTATAAAAGCCAAATAAACTCTGCGTAAGGCAGACAGACATTTTGGACACAAACTGCTGTGATGGATTTCTGAAACCTACATCTGGTGCCGAAACCCGGGAACCAAATAAACCTACAGTTCCCCACTCTAGGGGGCGTGGCTCATCTTCATTTCAAAGCTGAAGAGCCAGCACTGCCCGAAGATGTCTCTGTGGTCATGTGGTCGGCATGGTTAAATGCTGAAGGCACATGGAACATTATTACCTCTCCACCAAAGGTGGTTCTTATTTTTTCAACTTACATTTTTACATGTTTTCGAACTGCTAGGTTGGCAGAAGCTGGGACGAGTAACGGAAGCTCACTCCATTACGCGACACTAGGGATTCAAACCATCAAACTGCCGACATTTCTGACGACAAGCTCAGCGTGTTAGCCACTGAGCCACTGCATCCCTGAGATGATTATACATATATTTAAAAATAATAAATGTATTTATTACTAATGTAATATGCATCCTAAATCTTTTGTAACAATTTTTCTCTTAGTATTGTAAACCTGAAAAATAAGACTTATTATTTTAATATAGTTACATTAACTGACATTTCTACCATATTAATGGAAAAGCTAACATATATATATATATAGAAACCAGCTGAAGAATTATTTTTTATGGCATGATTTATAAAGTATTCTAATAGTGAGATCAGTAATCAGCCACTCTTACCACATTATGAGACCATGGAAAATATAAGTGTTGTGAACTGAATATAACATAGATACAACTGGTTAATTATTATGTCTGTACAATTGTTAACACAAAATAAGATTTCAAATGCCCTTCCTTCAAACTTCGGCCATTTCTTGCTACAGTTGTTAAGTGAATCACTGCACTTGTTAATCTAGTAACAGGGTTATTACGTGAATGTGGCTTCCCATTGACCCTGCTTGTCAGAAGGTTGCAAAAGGTGATCCCATGACTCCAGGACACTACAACACTACAATCAGACGCCTGGCTCTTATTACCATATGTGGTGGACTTGTTCGGAGGCTAAAAGTTATTGGACTTATGGTTGGAGAAAATGACACACAAGCACATAGACTTTAAACCTGAACTTTTCCTACTTGGAATTACGTCAGAAGTACTTGACAAAAACTTGAAATATTTGATTGTGAATGTTTTAACAGCAGCTAGAATTGTAAAATTGCAAAAGAATTGCAAAAAACTGGAGAAATGAGAAATTGCCTTCACAAGAGGAAGTTATTCGTAAGATTATGGAATGTGCAGAAATGAGCAGATTAACATTTGAAATTAGAGAGCAGGAGAATGAACAATTCTATGAAATATGGAATACATGTTTTACCAATGGTTGGAAAAAAGAAAAACCTAAGGGATATAATATATAAAAAAAGAATTCCTAAGTATAGAAATTATTTCCTAGGATTGTTAGATACCATAACAAATTGAGATGAGGTTGCTCTAGAAAGACAGTGTATATCAACTAGATTAACAGTGAGACACATAGATAATGGAAAATTTGGATAAACTTTTGGTTTTAGAAGGAGAAAACATTATGAGTATGTATTTTATAATAGTAAAGTATCTTCTAGAGACAATTGAGAGTAATGTTATAAAACAGGAATTTATGGGGAAAATTTTTTAAATATCTTTTTTATATATTGACACTACAACCATCATCACATGACCATGGGGATATTGCAATGGTCGTAAGAGTGAAAAACGGTCACAAGTCACTTTTCTCAATGCCGTTCTAACTTCGAACAGTCATTAAACAAACTGTTATAAGTCAAGGACTACCTATATTGCAGATGTGACTGTTTGTCCTACACCTCCAAATGAGATGCTTCCAATCTTCTGAACCTTAACCCTGGAAAACTTCAGTCATGTCTGGTGAAGTAAATTTCTGGCAAGTAAAATAAGGGCATGCAGCCACACAGCATCTCGGGGGAAAACAAGATATTACCAACATAATTTGAGTGAGAATTCTTCGCACTCTATATCAGGGGTCTCCAACCTTTGCAACTTTAAGTCTGAAGGACTTCAGCTCCCAGAATTCTCCAGCCAGCAAAGCTGGCTGGAGAATTCTGGGAGCTGAAGTCCTTCAGACTTAAAGTTGCAAAGGTTGGAGACCCCTGCTCTATATAGTTGGATCTCAATGCTTGCCATGAAAGTGCATCAGTACAAGGATATGAAAATATTCTCAGGTTATTTACCCACCCAACCTGATGTAATCCACTCTGCCTAGGACCATGACAGGGCTTCAAAAATGGTACCACCCCACCCATGGAGGACTTAAGGGTACAAGTTCAGGGCTTATACAATAAGAATGATCTTTAAAAAGAATAGGGTGAGTCACAAACATCTTGATGGAGAGATTAATAATTTGCATTAGTAACTGTCATACTGGAGCACAAGAAGCAAGATTTATATATCAGGAAAAGCAAGTAGTAGTCACATCAGCATCAAGCTCTAGTTTTGAGTGACGTTCATGGTCACAGCCATGCATTTTTCTTGGCAACCGTAGAAAAGTAATTTGGCAACTGCCTTCTTCTGGGATATTTTTCAAGTACAACTTGCAGTCTCAGATGGTTCCCCATTCACGCACTCACATTTGATTTTACATACAGGCAGTCCTTGACTTACGATCAGAATTCAGCCCCAAATGTTTGTTGCTAAGCAAGACATTTCTTAAGTGAGTCTTGCCCCATTTTATGACCTGCCTTGCCACTATTGTTTAGAGCAGTGTTTCTCAACCTTGGCAGCTCGCGTATGTGTGGACTTCAACTCCCAGAATTCTCCAACTGGCGTTGCTCAGTATTTGGAATTCTAGGGGTTGGAAGTCCATACATCTTCCAGTTAGCAAGGTTGAGAAACATTAGCTTAGAGCAGGGGTGGGCAAACTTTGCAACTTTAAGTCTGAAGGACTCCAGCTCCCAGCAAAGCTGGCTGGAGAAGTCTGGGAGCTGAAGTCCTTCAGACTTAAAGTTGCAAAGTTTGCCCACCCCTGGCTTAGAGAGTCACTGCAGTTGTGAAGTTAGTAACATGATTGTAAAGTGAATCTGGCTTCCTCATTGACTTTGCTCACCAGAAGGACACAAAAGGTAACGTGACACCCCACCCCCACACCCGGACACTGCAACCATCATAAATATGAGTCAGTTGCCAAGTGTCTGAATTTTGGTCACATGACCATGGGGATGCTGCTACCAGCGTAAGTGTGAAAAATGGCCATAAGCCACTTTTTCAGTGCCGTTATAACTTTGAACACTAAGCACTAACACTAAGAACACTCACTAAGCAAACTGTTATAAGTCGAGGACTACCTGTATGTGTATACTTGTCTGAAACAATGGGTAAAGGAACAATTAGAGAAATACTGCACCTGAAGGCGGCTCAGTAATCCATTAATTAAAGCAGTGGGGAAAACCCCCTAAAATGTTCTTTTATTAGCTACAGTACTCTGAAGAGCTCTACGCAGTAAGCATCTTTCTGTCCTTTATCAAGCATTAAGCTAGAATAATTACATGAAATAAGGAAATTTCACAGAAAGGAAAATGATATATCCACCTCATATTTTTACCAAACATGACGGTGAAGGTTTGATTTACCTGAGAGTGAAATATAAACATTGGAAAAGGTCACATTGCTTTACACCCCACTCAATATTTTTTCATCTGGGCAAAATAACTACTATATGTCCAGATATGTACTTTTCTTCCAAGAGTACAATTTCAAATTTTCTTGACCTCAAACATTATAGGTACCTTCAATGTAGAGATGCCAACATTTTAAGGCACCTGGGGTTTGAGATAACATAACTAGAAATCGCAATGACTCAGTGGCACAGTGGCTATGACGCTGAGCTTGTCGATCAGAAAGGTTGGCAGTCTGGTGGTTCGAATCCCTAGTGCCATGTAATGGAGTGAGCTCCCATTACTTGTCCCTGCTTCTGCCAACCTAGCAGTTCGAAAGTACATTAAAAATGCAAGTAGAAAAATAGGAACCACCTTTGGTGGGAAGGTAACAACATTCCTTGCACCTTTGGCGTTTAGTCATGCCGGCCACATGACCACGGAGACATCTTCAGACAGCACTGGCTCTTCGGCTTTGAAGCGGAGATGAGCACCGCACCCTAGAATCGGGGACGACTAACACATATGTGCAAGGGGAACCTTTACCTTTAACCAGAAATCTAGATTCTTAAAAGAAAAAGAAATAAAGTTATCCTCTATACTAATATAGGTAGTCCTTGACTTATAATCATTCATTTAGTGACTAAAATTCCACTGAAAAAAGTGACTTATTTCCGGTTTTCACCCTTACGACCAGTGTCACACAATCAAAATTTGGATGCTTGGCAATTAACATGTATTCATGACAGTTGCACAGGGTCACGTGATCATCATTTGTAATCTCTCCAGCCAGCTTCTGACAAGCAAAGTCAACGGGGGAAGCCAGATTCATTTAATGACCACATGGTTCACTTAACAACTACAACATTGACTTAACAACCGTGGCAAGAAAATTCATAAAATGAGAGCAAATCTCACTTAACAACTTCCTTGCTTGGCAGTGGAAACTTTGGATTCAATTGTGGTCGTAAGCCGAGGACTACTTGTAATATCAGCAGTGCTTCAATGTCAGTATCTGTGATTTTCCCAGCTCAGTTAACATACCAGCAGGTTCTGTCTTCAGCATGCCCCTATTGCTGCAGATAGCACAAACTGTACTCCAGCACATTTAAAAGGTATCAGGTAGGAAAAAGGAGGTTTATTATATTTGGTGTGTCTCTTGCAATAAACTTAAACATAAAATATTTCCTTCATTGATTTTATGTTTCACATAAGAAACATGCAAGATCTTCTTTACCTTATTTAATCTTTATTGGTAAAATGAGCCAATAACAATATAAATTCATATGTGGATAGACTTTATTAGTGCTACTAGAATTACGGTGGTTCCTAGCTAATGTCTTCTGGAAAGTCTATTAATTATTTATGTCCTATTTTAATGTAATGATTTTGGCTTAGCACAATGTATAAACACACATGTTTAATTCATCTATGTGGCTTTATATTCTGGCTGTAAACAAACAAACAGGCTAAATCAGCAAAAGAGCTACAGGAAAAATTCTACCTTTTTGTTGCTATTTAGTGACCTGAATGTTTAATATGTCTACTTCATATACTGTCAATTACTGAAGTTATTTGGAGGGGGGGGGGGACCACAAACAACATTAAAGACGAAATAAGGTGATGAACAATTAGAGATGTGCTTTGAAGTCTTTCTAAATTAATTTAAGGAAATTAAGCAATCCAACTCTGCAAGTTTGGATGAACCCAAAACTGCCTTTGCCAGTTTTTTTCACCTTTTTGAAGTGCTGGGCTTCGATAATTCCAAAATCCATGCAAGCTGAGTATTATGGGACTTGGTCACACATATCTGGGAGGTCTCCAATAGAGAACCTTATATACCGTATTTTTCAGAGTATAAAACGCACCAAGGTTTTGAAGAGGATTTTTTTTTTAAAAAAGTAAGTAGGTAGGTAGAGGGAGAGAAAGAAATACAGTAGGTAGGTAGGTAAAGAGAGTAGGTAGGTAGGTAGGAAGGTAGATAGAGGGAGAGAAAGGGAGAGAAATACAGTAGGTAGGCAGGGACAGAGAGTAGGTAGGTAGAGAGACAGAGAGAGAAATACAGTAGATAGGTAGGGAAGGAGAGAATAGGTAGGTAGGTAGATAGAGGGATAGAGAGAGAGAAATACAGTAGATAGGGAGAGGGAGAGGGAAAGAGAAATACAGTAGATAGGTAGGGAGAGAGGGAGTAGGTAGGTAAGTAGGTAGATAGAGGGAGAGAGAAAGAAATACAGTAGGTAGGTGGGTAACGGGATAGAGAGTGGGGGGGGAGAAATACAGTAGATGGCTAGGTAGGTAGAGGGAGAGAGACAGAGAGACAGAGAAATACAGTAGGCAGGTAGGGAGAGAGAGAGAGAGTAGGTAGGGTAGGTAGATGTTTCCAGGTGTACTTATCTATGTGCTGGAGAAGGAAATCACTGTCAATCTGCAGCATCTAACTTTGTTCCTGCTGGCACAGCATTTGAGCCATGTAATTCTCATCAATCAGTTAAAGAGCTTATTAAAAGGGGGGAAAACCCCTTTCCTCGGGATCTAAGCGAGGCCAGCTAAATGGAAAAGATGGGTCTTGAGTAATCAGCGGAAGAGGCGAAGGTCCGTGGTGGTACGAAGTTCTGGGGGTAGGTCGTTCCAGAGTGCTGGGCCCGCCACAGAGAAGGCCGTTCCCCTGGGGGCCGCCAGCCAGCATTGTCCGGTGGACGGTACCCTGAGAAGGCCCTCCCTATGGGAGCGGATCAGCCGAAGGGAGGTGTGTGGTAGGAGGCGGTCCCGCAAATAACTAGGCCCCGTGCCATGGAGCGTTTTAAAGATGGTTACCAGCACCTTGAAGCGCACCCGGAAAGCCACCGGTAGCCAGTGCTGCTCGCGCAGGAGAGGTGTTACGTGGGAATGCCGTGAGGCTCCCAGAATCCCCCGCACGGCCACATTCTGTACCAACTGGAGCCTCCGGGTGCACCTCAAGGGGAGCCCCATGTAAAGAGCATTGCAATAGTCCAGGCAGGATGTAACGAGTGCTTGAGTGACAGTGCGAAGGGCGTCCCGGTCTAGAAAGGTGCGCAACTGGCGTACCAGGCGAACCTGGTAAAAAGCCCCCCTGGCCACGGCCATCACATGGTCGTCCATGGACAGCCGAGAATCCAGGAGGATGCCTAGATTGCAAGCCCTTTCCACGGGGGCTAATCACTCGCCCCCGATGGCCAGTGATGGAGTCAACTGGTTGTACCGGGACACCGGGAACCACAGCCACTCGGTCTTGGACGGGTTGAGTCGAAGTTTATTACTCCCCATCCAGACCCGCACGGCCTCCAGACACTGGGACAGCACTTCAACGGCATCGTTGGGGTGGCTAGGAGTAGATATGTACAGCTGAGTGTCATCAGCGTACTGATGGTACTCTACCCCAAAACCACAGATGATCTCGCCCAGTGGCTTCATATAGGTGTTGAACAGGAGTGGCGAGAGGACCGACCCCTGGGGCATCCCACAAGTGAGGGGCCTTGATGTCGACCTCTGCCCTCCTGTCAACACAAATTGCAACCGACCGGAGAGGTAGGAGGAGAACCACCATAAGACGGTACCTCCTATACCCAGCCCCTCCAGCCGGTGCAATAGGATACCATGGTTGATGGTATCAAAAGCCGCTGAGAGGTCTAATAGGACCAAGATAGAGGAGCAGCCTCTATCTCAGGCCCTCCAGAGATCATCGACCAACGCAACCAATGCCATCTCTGTGCTATGACCAGGTTGGAACCGGACTGGCACGGGTCTAGATAGACCGTTTACTCCAGGTGCTGGGGGAACTGTTGTGCCACCACATTCTCAACAACCTTCGCAAGAAAGTGAAGGTTGGAGACCAGACGATAATTTACTAACAACGCTGGGTCCAGGGAAGGTTTCTTGAGGCGGGGGTCTCACCACCGCCTCTTTCAAGGTGGCTGGCAAGAACCCCTCACTCAAAGAAGCGTTCACTATTTCCTGGAGCCAGCCTCGGGTAACCTCCCAGGAGGCCAGTACAAGCCAGGAGGGACACGGGTCCAATAAACATGTGGTGGCATTCAGTCGCCTCAGCAACCTGTCCATGTCGTCTGAAGTAACAAAGTCAAACTCTCCCCATAATAACTGCTCATATCTTCTATGTTCCAAGACTATATTTTTAAGCAACAGCTCTCTTTAATATATTGTGCATGAGAATACATACTGCCACTAAGGCTGAAAACAACATTCAATTTCCATGTTACTGGACTATTTTGATACAAACTTCTTTCACTTCCAAGAACTCTAAACATTAAAAACCTAGACTCCGGGCATTTGTTTAACAGGTTAAACAAATTTGCAAAAAATGTCTTTGAATTGCCCCTGATTTCCAAGGTCAGTTTGCTCCCACACTGGAAAAGGAACTGGGGGTGGGTGGGAAAAAGAGCAGGTTATTCCACATAATTTTACCCTATTTTGCTGTCATCTTGCCTATGGCAAGAATGATTGTGACCAGGAAGAAATATGCAATATGCAATAGAAAGTACTTTGTAGACTATGCAGTTAAATTATGATACCTTTCTTGAATTCTTTTTAGCAAGTAATTTAGAACAGTCAAAAACACAAGCATTTGAGATTTTAGACAGTTTAGGGCAAGGGTGCTCTTTGGGGGAAGGGGTTGTATGCCCTATACAATTCTCAGCAAGCATGCAGCTGGAGGTTGTGAGAGTTATGATCCAGCACACCTGGAAGGTATTTGTTTGAGGAGTCCTGCCTTAGGATACTACAACTGTTCTAAATGTTTCCCTCATGATTCTCCACTAATTATTTTCATTAATCTCAGATTTGGTTCAAACTTCGCACAGTGTTTGTTGAACAACTCAGAACTGGATGTGTTACATTATAAAAAAAAGAGGGTTTATAAATGCATTCTAAGATTATTTAAAACCAAACCAATCAAATGATGACTAGGCAATAGGAGACATGTTTATGAAAGAGATGAAAACCAAGAGCTCAAGGTATTGATGAAGATTTCCCTGTTTTCCCTGTCATTCCCCATTTGTTCCTTGCATAATATTCCCTCTTCAGCAAAAAGGAAAGCAAACCAACAAATTTTGTATTTTATCAGCTGATGCCTTATTTAAGAGATCATGATCTCTGGACAGCTAGCGGATAACAAGTCTTGGAAGCAGGCTGCCTTGCATTGAAATTAGCATTTAATACTGATGGGTTTAAATTTAATCCTCATTATTTCATTATCAAGGGAACTAGCCTGAGGATTTATAACTCCAATTGTACACTCAGAAAAGGGGCTGACTGTACTTTATTTTATTTTATTTATTTTAATCACATTTATATCCCGCCCTTCTCCACGAAGGACCCAGGGCGGCGCACAGGAATTTAAAAACATACAAAACAATAAATACAGAATTTAAAAACATATTAAATTACAATCCTATGCTATAATCCAAATTAAAATCCCCAGTTTAAAACTATCTAAAATAGCCCCGACGGGACACATCCCTTCGTCCGATCCACTCCCACAGACAGGGTCTTCTCCGGGTGCCGTCAGCTGGGCAATGCCGGTTGGCGACACCCAGGGGAAGGGCCTTCTCTGTGGCGGGCTCGGCCCTCTGGAACGACCTACCCCCCGACCTTCGCATTACCTCGGACCTCCGCCTCTTCCGCCAACGTCTTAAGACGTATCTATTCCAACAAGTCGGCCTAGTATAGCCCCCGCTTCTGACTTTTTATATACAAACTCCAATTTGGTAAGGTTTTAAATGAGTTTTAGCACGGGATTTAAATTATTTAATATGTTTTAATGATTTATATTGTTTTGTATTGTGATTTTAGTAACACCTGTGCGCCGCCCTGGGTCCTAATAAGGGCGGGGTATAAATTCGAAATAAATAAAAATAAATAAATAAATAAAGGTAACTAGTCTTTCTCATAAAGAAGCATAAATAGGTAGAAAGGTTTGCTCTTTTGGGGAGTCGAAGAAGTTGCCACCACCTAATTTTCTTTATCAATTCCAGCAAGAATGGATTTCCTTCATTCTCTTTAGATAATGGCATTTCTGAATTGGGGAAGTTGTAGTTTGGAAGGTAGGTCCCCCTATTCATTTTGCCAAGTTGGGCTTTAATTCCTTATATTACCCCTGACAGCACAACTGATTTCCAGTTTTCCTTCCTGACATTGTTCTGACTTACTTATTTATTATGTATTTGATTTTTTGAGAAACCTGATTTGATCTCATTCACATTAAAGTAACTATCTTGGGAGGGGTATATTATGATGCTGTCAAGTTAGCTATCATCAGTGTAAAAAATGCGAATCATTTTTAGGCAAGCGTTTAATTTAGACTTAGTCACAACAACAATGTTCAAGAATACCTCAAAAGGTACTCATAAGAAATCAGCCTCTGCCTATTGTGACTACTGTGATCTTTCTTCTCAACTAATTTTATTTCTGTTGAATTTTGGGTCAACAGCTCCTAATATTAAAACTCTTACATCAGTAATGGCCCAAAAGAATTTGACATGTAGGATGAAAGTCAAAACATCATCGAAATACCACATGGAAGACAATTAACAGGAGCATCCACTCAATTGGGGCTTCCCTTGAGGTGCACTCGAAAGCTACAGTTAGTGCAGAACGCAGCTGCGCGGGTGATTACGGGAGCCCCTAGATGCTCCCATATAACACCTATCCTGCGCGAGCTGCACTGGCTTCCTGTGGTCTTTCGGGTGCGCTTCAAAGTCCTGACGACCATCTTCAAAACGCTCCATGGCTCGGGACCTAGTTACATGCGAGACCGTCTCCTGCCCCATACATCCCTACGGCCGATTCGCTCCCACAGAGAGGGCCTTCTCAGGGTGCCGTCGGCCGGACAATGCCGACTGGCGGCACCCAGGGGAAGGGCCTTCTCTGTGGCAGGCCCTGCCCTGTGGAACGACCTGCCCCCTGAACTCCGTACCATTACTGACCTCCGCCTCTTCCGCCAGTGTTTAAAAACACATTTGTTTCATCAAGCCGGCCTTGCATAGCCTCCACTGTTGACTAGTTTAGATAGTTTTAAAATGGGGGGGGGGGGGGTCTTAATTGGTTTTTAGCACAGGATTTCATATTTAATAAGCTTTTAAAATTTTATATTTTTGTATTGTTTTGTATATTATTTTAATTTTCCTGTGCGCCGCCCTGGGTCCGTTTGGAGAAGGGCGGGATATAAATCGAATAAAATAAAAATAAAAATAAATAAATTAAAAAAGAGAACATAGCGGTCACTATGTACTTTTTTATTGCACAGATGACACATCTAAAAACAGAAAGAGCTTAATTGCACCATAACAGCCCCATCTTCATATCTTTGGAGATTCTCAGTCATCCTGGTCACATCTGTCACGCAGGTGCATTTTAAAAGGAGAGCTGGAGTTTTTTTGCTCAAAAAATCCAAGCTTCTTGGATGAGAACTGAAGCGTTCAGAACCAAAGAAACTTCTTGGATGATAAGAAGCTAAATGTCTTCAAGAAAAACAAAGTAAGCACTTTTGGGGACCCCTATCTTAGTTTTTTCCCCTCACTCTAGACACTTCTACCAACTGATAGGATGACCTCATATAATTTCAAGATATGGTGAGGCATCCCACTTTGACTGTGCCCAAGAGAGGAGACTTATTTTTGGGAAGGTTAACAAATCATGTGAAAAACAACTTGGTTATCCTCAGAAGGTGACATTTGTTCTCTTCAGCATTTAGAAACAAGATAAAAGATATCTCTCTTCTGACAGGCCATTATTAGATATTTTAACATTTCTTTTATCATCCATTAAAATATTTTAAATAAATGGTTGTTCTTTAAGTTTTAGCTATCAGGAATACTTGCCAGAATAGAAGTGGGGTAGAAACTTGTGGTCACAAACCAAACCAACATTATCTGCTTGAAGTGGCCAGTTAGCAGTATGTAGTAATCAACTAGATCAGCAGGTGGCAGCACTGGGTCTACATGGATGGGAGACCATGAGAAAATCCCAGGAAGTAAATTAGATCAGCAAATTTGAAATAACCTCACCAAAGACTGTATTCTCATCCTCATTTCCATACTGTTACCATGAAGACTATACAGACAAATCAAGATCAGATACTACAGTCCTTCATCTTTTAACAGTTGAGCTTTATTCACCATATTTATCCAAGACATGAATGGACCATGATTTATGGTTTTGCTGCAGAGCCTGCTCCATCGTGAATAGTGAGTTTGCTTTATGACTACCACAAAAAAAAAGGATCATAAAAAGGTTCCAGTCCCATGGTGACCTGCTTTATGATCATAACTATGAGGCCCTCTGTTGTGTAAAAATTATTAATAGAGAGTGGAATCATTTTTTAACATCAATTATGTAGGCAAGCGTTGATGTTCAGGGAATATAGGTAGTCCTTGACGTATGACCACAATTGAGGCCAAAATTTGTTGTTAACAAATGAGACATTTGTTAAGTGAATTTTGCCTTGTTTTATGACCTTTCTTGTCACAGTGTGGCTTCCACATTTACTTTGCTTGTCAGAAGTTCTCAAAAGTGATCACATGAACCCAAAACACTGCAACTATCGCAAATATGAACCAATTGCCAAGCATCTAGATTTTGATCACATGATTATGGGAATACTGCAAAAATTGTAACTCTGAAAAATGGCCTTAAGTCACACTTTTCAGTGCTATTATAACTTTGAACAATCACTAAACAAACTGTTGTAAATCAAGGACTACCTGTAGTATGTAGATGTCAAACTATTTGGAGAGTTCAACCAAGAAAATTAGAAGGAACCAAAACTTGAGTCTGTTTATCTTTGTTATTCATTTTGGTAAAACACATAAAACATGCTGCCAAAAACAGATCTAAAAAGGGGAAGTTATGTGGGCACACATTAAAGAAAATCCCACAAAACAGAAAAGTTATTCTTAGGGCCACAGATCTTCAATTTCACTTTTTAATGTTAGCTATACATTTAACTTTTAAGAGGAAGGATTCTCCATTCCTGTGATGCATCTTTCTGCTACCATCTCTATGTGGATTACCTGCTAATTTAGAGATTCTCAAAGTGGGGCCATTGGTGATTCATAGCAGTATCCCAAATTCACCAGCCAGAGCTGATGATCAGTGTCAGTAATGACCCACTTTAACTGGAGTCCATTTGCCAACACAGCCCCTGTAATTAAAGCCTTAATTTTGAATTACATCCTTGGTAAGATACTCCTTTTAAAAACTCTTTTTAAATGGGGGTATAAAAGTATCTACAACTGCATCTATTACCAGTATTTTATTCACTAATAACTTCCATGCTCTTAGACACAAGCACAGAGAGAGGGTTTAATTGTGAGATCCCCATATTTTCTAAATGGTGTCCTACAACTATAGCGATTTTGGGGAACAGTGTGATAGATGAAGCTGCTAAATCTTTGAACAGAGGCAAGATGGATTGTTTCATTGTCTAAAACAATTCTTTTTCCTTTTAATTAGTTTACTGTTGAAGATCCAAATTGATTCACTTTCATTTTATGCAAGCAGCCTTGAGGAAGTGCGACA
Source organism: Rhabdophis nuchalis (assembly GCA_039707465.1). Classification (NCBI taxonomy): domain Eukaryota; kingdom Metazoa; phylum Chordata; class Lepidosauria; order Squamata; family Natricidae; genus Rhabdophis; species Rhabdophis nuchalis. Next base: position 165,595,049 of record CM077646.1, read on the forward strand.
ACTTCTGTCAATGCTTCTGTTCAAACATCCCCTTCAGTGAGTAAGATTTAGACCTGAAATACTAGCTATTTTTATTTTGTGTATCCAGGACTATTTTTCCTGCTGATAAAAGTTTCCAGTGCCAAGTCATAGCTCAGGCTCAGCCTGGCTTTTAACTCACAGGCTCCCTCTACCGAACTGTACTGTAAATACAGTATAGAGTATAGGAATGTCTCTGCTCATAGGATGGGGGAGTGGCAGATATGACACACTATTTCTATTCCCATCATGACTGGAGAGTTGAAGGCTAAGAGTCAATAAAACAATAATTCCACCCAATCCTGTGATTCATCTAAGAGAAGTCAAGATATAGCTGCATGATATCCCAAAGCATATAGTCTCCCTTGGAACCTTCAAGTCTACATTTTATGACCTGCTTCAACTGATTAGTGGCTTCCAGTAAGTTATTTTCTCTCTCACTTCCGTTCTAACAGGGGAGGTGATAATTACCAACCTTCCCTGCAGTTCATGGTTTTCCTAAAGTGAGAATTACCATAATAATATATACAAAAAGGGTTTCCTCCTCAAAAACGATTGCTAGAAATCTGAACGCTCTTATCTAAACATGATTTTCCAGAGTTTGTTTTGTTTCATAATGCCACTGGGAAGTCGCAACCATTGGCTACAAATCTAGAGTTCATTGTTTCTACATTAAAGAATTACATGATTTTCAACCCTTACTGACACCGTCCAGTACCTTTTTTGAGTTTTGGAGGACATTTGAGCTTGCAACATATTATTTAGATGTACATGATATTAATGAAGGGCTAAATGGACTCTGTTTCAAGGCAAATAACACAGCACCAACAGAACTAAAAGTGATACCTACAGTATAATGGTAGAGACACCAGTTAAGCTGGGCTTGATTACAGGCAACTGCATAGCATATAGTTTTCTTCACAATAATATAGAATTGGTCTGGCAATGCCTTCTTCCAGGATGGTTTTCAATGAAACAGTTTCCTCTACAGCAGGGGTCTCCCAACCTTTGCAACTTTAAGTCTGAAGGACTTCAGCTCCCAGAATTCTCCAGCCAGCAAAGCTGGCTGGAGAAGTCTGGGAGCTGAAGTCCTTCAGACTTAAAGTTGCAACGGTTGGAGACCCCTGCTCTACAGACTCGGGATTCCCTAGTTGTCTCCCATCCAAGATCTAATCCTACACAGCACCTTCAAAATAAAGCAAATCCTGCATACCCACATTGAATTTATTCTACTTCAGTTTAAGCATTCTTTTGCACCATTTAAAACTGTGCCACCCAAAGAGAGTGGTGAGGTCCCAGTGGGGGAGTGTTAGGGACAGACAACCAGGGTCTTCCTCAGAGAATGAGCGGAGCAATCAAGCACAGGAGATACTTCTACCAAGCACCTTACTTGCTCCTTTCAATCATCTTAAGGCTTTCAAGTTTAACGCCTAATTGCACTTTAGATAACTACTTCTCCAGTCACTCCTCGGATGGGCTGGGACCTGAAATGGATTGTTTCAGTGACATCACCCCCCCCCCCCTTTGAGTTATTTTCAAGCAGCCTTCCCCCAAGTTACAATTCCTGGGATTTACTATCCAAATATATCTGGAAAGCACCCGGTTGGGAAAAGCTGTCTTAAAGAGAACAAAATGGCAGTGAGAAAGTAGACTGAAGTACTGTAGGAAGTAATAAAGGAAATGAACAAAAATAAACCCCAATCTAGAAGGGTGGCACTTCAATGGCAACAATAGACTAAAAACGATTTACTTTTTCCCCTCAACTGTAAACCACCCCGACTTCCCCCTCCACAGGCCAATAAACTAAGTAAACTCGGTTCTCCCACTATTTCAGCCTAATCCTAGCCAACCGGGGGCAAGCTAGGATTAAATCTAAGATTTCGGCGGGGGAAGGGGGGTTTGGGGGGAGTTGGAAGTGAAAGAAAAGATGCAGTTATTCAAAGCAGGCTGGATATTTCTCTTTCCAACGAAACCCCACCTATACGAACAGCCCCCAAACGACTTTGCTCGGCTACTCGACTTTGCTCGCAAGTTACATTTTGTCCGTCCGTCCCCGACCTCCCCCCCGTCCCATCCCTTCCCGCGTCTGGGATGCGAGATAACCGCGGCTCCTTCCGAGAATGGAACGCTGCTAAACCTGAAGGCTCGGCGCGCCGTCCAGACCAGAGCAAAGCGCCTCCGAGCCTCTTCGCCCCGAAGTCCGGCGAGACTCGTAGAGGTCACGCCGCGGCCAGACCCCGAGAAACACAAAGAAGAGCGCCCAAGAGACTCACCCAGCAAAGAGCGTAAGAAGAGGTCGGGCTCAGAGGAGCCACTTCACGCGCAAAGCTGGCCACCGAGGGGGGATGGAGCAGGCGAGGTTTTGGAAGGAGGTTAAGGAGGGAAGGAGGGGCAACTGCCTCGCTGCCTGCCTGACTTCTCACCTGCAGCCGACCTCAGGCGAGGCGGTGGGGAACTCCGCCGCCTTCGGCACAGGTGTAAGCGTGCTCCGGCTTGCTGGGTCCTAGCGCCGTAATGTCCCCCGCGAGGAGCCTAAAGCTTCGCCTTATCTTGACGCGGGAATCTCAACCAGGCTCCGTTTTGCGGCTTTCAGCGTTCAAGAAATTAAACGGACGAATCAAGCGGTGGAGTGGGGAAGAGGTAGAAAAAGGGTGGGATAGTGAGGGTGGTTGGCTTTAAAAACCACCCCAACCGTGTACCATTTTGCACGCAAACTTTCTTTCTTTCTTTCTTTCTTTCTTTCTTTCTTTCTTTCTTTCTTTCTTTCTTTCTTTCTTTCTTTCTTTCTTTCTTTCTTTCTTTCCCTCCCTCCCTCCCTCCCTCCCTCTTTCTTTCTTTCTTTCTTTTTTCTTTCTTTCTTTCTCTCCCTCTCTTTCTTTCTCTTCCTTTCTTTCTTTCTTTCTCTCCCTCTTTCTTTCCTTCTTTCCCTCTTTCTTTCCCTCTTTCTTTCTTTTTCTTTCTTTCTCTCCCTCTTTCTTTCTTTCTCTCCCTCTCTTTCTTTCTTTCTCTCTCTCTCTCTCTCTCTCTCTTTCTTTCTTTCTCTCTCTCTCTCTCTCTCTCTCTCTTTCTTTCTCTCCCTCTCTTTCTTTCTTTCTCTCTCTCTCTCTCTCTCTTTCTTTCTTTCTCTCTCTCTCTCTCTCTCTCTTTCTTTCTTTCCCACCTTCTTTCTTTCCTTCTTTCCCTCTTTCTTTCCCTTTCTTTCTTTCTTTCTTTCTTTCTGTCTTTCTTTCTTTCTCTCCCTCTCTTTCTCTCTCTCTCTCTCTTTCTTTCTTTCCCACCTTCTTTCTTTCCTTCTTTCCCTCTTTCTTTCCCTTTCTTTCTTTCTTTCTGTCTTTCTTTCTTTCTCTCCCTCTCTTTCTTTCTCTCCCTCCCTCCATTTCTTTCTTTCTTTCTTTCTTTCTTTCTCTTTCTTTCTTTCTTTTCTTTCTTTCTTTCTTTCCAAAGGAAATTGCACAGTTGTGAGGGCTTGGTTCACAAAAAGCCATTGTGTTTGGGACAAAAACTACATGCTCAATTGCCGTTGTATTCATGACTCAACTTGCAGATTAACATCTGAGCAACTGCACACTGAAGACAGCTTTTTAAATTGGTTCTCTGATGACTTGCTGCATTACTGCCTGTCAGGAAAACGTGGAGGTCTTTAGAGACCAAGTAGAAAGGGTTTGCACAACATGTTAACTTGCATCAAATGCACTGCAGTGGGGCTTGGCATGACGGAGTTGTGAAGTAGGGTTTCTGAGCTAACATCTGTCTTATTCAACAAACCATATCAAATTAAATCATAATACAATGTATTAAGTCCCCATCAAGACAACCTTAGATAATTAGTGCCTTGCAAAGTAGGTGGAGTTCAACTTCCAGAATCTGCAGCTCCCACTGCCGAAGGTTGGGGATGCTAGGAATTTATTCGGTAGATTTTTATTCCACCTTTATTACTTTATAAGTACAGGTGGTCCCTTAAGTTAAAACCATTCATTTAGTGACCAAAGTTAGACTATCACTGAGAAAATTGATTTATGACTGTTTTTCACATTACTGTCACAGCATCCACATGGTCATATGATCAAAACTCAAGTGCTTGGCAACTGGCATGTTTTTATGACAGTTGCATGATCCCAGGGTCATGTGATGACTTCATGATTCCCTTAACAACTGTAGTGATTCGCTTAACTGTGGCAAGAAAGGTCGAAAAATGGGGCAAACCCTACTTAACAACTTTCTTGCTTAGGAATATAAAGGACTACTTGTAACTCAAGGAGACAAACATACCTAATACTCCTTTCTTCTGTTTTTCTTACAACAACCCTTTGAGGTGGGTCAGGCTGTGAGAGAGTAACTAACTCAAAGTCATCATACCTAAAGTGGGACTAGAGCTCACAGTCTAGTACAGGGGTCCCCAACCCCTGGGCCGCGGACCGGTGCAAGTCCGTGGCTTGATAGGAACCAGGCCGCAGTGAGCGGTGCAACTCTTAGAAAGGGTTGGAGAGGAGGAGGAGGGAGCAGCCCTCTGGGCAGAGCACACACCGGAGGCGGGAGAGCACAGGTGCAGCCGCTCGCGCTGTTGGGGGCCCGAGAGGGGCGAGTGAGCTGACTCACCACCACCCCCACGCACGCATGCGCCGCCTGTTCCGCCTCCCCCCAACTCCCCCTCTACACCAGCCGAGCCATGGCCACCGGTCCGCGGAATTTTCTTTAACATGAAACCGGACCCTGGTGCCAAAATGGTTGGGGACCCCTGGTCTAGTAGTAGTAGATCATGGTACCTTTACTACTACACTAAACTGATGTACACTAATTGCTGCACAGCTACAGATTTTCCATTCCTATCAGAGTAAACATTTCTAAATGCAAGTCCACCATTGTCTCGGCAAAGAGTTGATGCAATAAGAGCAAGAGAAAGGAGTGGCTGTCACTGCGATGAGCATTTTTTGAAAAAAAGTTTTTTTTATTTTTAATTAAACAAAAATACAGAAAGTATTTTGTAAGATTCTTATAAACTCCTCTCCGCACTTTACTGTTCAGAACCACTCTCAAGTGGTATCATTGCCCTCCTATTATTAAAAGTTGTTTATCTTTGGTTGTCAGACGGGCTTCTGGAAGAATTTCTCTTCTTACATCTATCATCAATTCTTTTTTCCCCTCTTTTTTTGGAGACTGAGATGGAGCTCAAATTCTTCAGATTTCCTGTTCAAAGTTCCCTTCTTTCTGCTTTTTCCCACATTTGATCCATTAGTAAAATCCTCTGTTCAGTATCTTCAACTGAAGGGGGTATCTCTTCATCTTCTACATCTTCTTCCTTCTCTTTAATTTTTGGGGTCCCAATCTCCTCATATTTTGTTGTAATAAACACCAGTTTTTCCAATTTCTTATCAATTATTCTGTATCCTTCCAAAAGGTTTAAAATTCCAGCCAATTTTTTTTGATATTCTAAAGTATCCGGATATTGATCCATGTTTCCAAACAAAAAGAAAAAGAAATAAAGAAAATCAATAACCACTGCCATCCTGGTCTCAGGCCTATTTTATGTTTTCATTTCAAATTAACTTAAATCACAAGTTCTGTTGTACTCTTCAAGGGAGAAGGATTCTATATTTTACCCTTTTTCCTTCCTTTGCCTAGACAATTATCAAAGAGCACCTGTAAAAAACAATTCATGCCCTTGAGTCTTTTATCAGTTTCTATAAACAAGTTGTAAACCCTTCATCCGAATAATCAACAATCTCCAAAGAAAAAAAAATACATTGCTTCAAAAGGTCCAGCCTCTGACCTCCCAGTGGCAGTGTTGCTACTTTTCACATTCTAATATGTCTGTCTTCATTATAGAAAAAATAAAAAATAAAGTTCTTATTGGAATTTTAGTAGCAAGTCATAAGAAGAATTATAAAAGTAAAAATAGGGCTTTAGTCCAAGACTCAAAAAGTAAAGTAACAAAAAACAGAAGAAGGAATAATCCATTCGCTTTAAGAGGAGAAAAAAAAACCTGTTACAGGCGTTTCAATCCAAAATTACAAGGAAAAAGAAAAAAAACCTTTCCAGATCAGTCCAAAGAAGTTTAATTCTGCCGCTTATTTCTTTTGCTTAAAGAATGTAGTTTTCTAAGGATGGCCTCTCTTGAATCTGTTATACAAACTTTGGTACAAGAAATCAAGGCCCAGAGGGCAGAAAATATCAACTTTAAAAAGGAATTATTGGACACACGGAAACAAGTGCTGGAGAACACACAGAAGAATGAAGAACTGGAAGGGGGGCTGGCGGGGGCTAAGGGAGAGATTAAAAATGTTACTAATGAGGTTGTGGAAATAAATGGGCATGTGTCTAGGATTGATATGGAAAGGATGACATATTTTTTGAGATTTCAGAATGTTTCTGAGGAAACTGGTGAATGTCTCCCTGAACTCATGAGCACAATTATAGCAGACTATTTACATAAACCTAAGGATGAGATCAGGGGGGACATTGACCTAGCCTACAGAATAAACTCTGCATATGCCAGGATAAATGAAGTACCCAGAGAGATACATGTTAAATTTGTTAGAAGGTCAACCAGAGAGGAAATCTTGAAAGTGCAAAGAGGAGGTCCGTTAATTTACCAACAAAAGGAGGTTGCCATCCTGAAGCAGATCCCAAGAAAGATTAGAGAAGCAAGAAGGAAATTTTCCTTCTTGTCCAAAAAATTGTTTGACCACGGGATCTGGTTCAGGTGGGTGACGCCCGAAGGGATGCTGGTGTTCTGGGAAGGAGGAAGAGTGAGGATTAAAACAGTTGCTGAGGCGGAAGCCTTTCTTAAAAAACATTCCTCTGTCCTGGGGGAATATCCAGGGGGGGGCAGGGGGGGGCCACGGCCCCGCCCGCTGGGGGCCTGGAAGGAGAGATAGAAGATACAATTGCCAAGAGACTTAGATCTAAAAAATAACTTTGCCTTGATTTTTTGAATAATATTGTATAACATGTGCATCTGGATTTTTGTAAATGACTGACAGCATAGAACTGAGAACTTAGAAATATGTACTTGCTTTCACTTTTTAGTGTACGGAAAATGTTTTTTGTTAATGATCTATTTTGATGTCCCGGTAGGGCCGACGACTTGGACGTGAATGCTCTCAAAATTTCTTTGTATCCCTTACCCTACCCGATTGAAAAATTGTAAAACCAATAAAACTTTTTCAATATAAAAAAAAAAAAAGAATGTAGTTGTACTTTAAAAAAAAGTTTATTTGGGCAAAGTATGTCAAAAAGAAAAAATACCTTAACAGATGGACTCACTTTCCCTTTCAGCTTCCTTCCGGAGCCGCCCCATCTTTGTCAGCCTGAGGCTGCCTATTTGCCACCTAATAGAAGCGTTCCCCTTGGGTCAAACAGCAACTTTGCGGTGTCCATGTGTCCAGCAAGGCTTCGTCTTCCTAGTCACCATCCCTCCGAGACAGTTTAGGTCTAAACGGACTGATCAGTGGCAAAAGTGTCAATGGAGACCTCATGTTGTATCGATACGACACTGGCTCCTCCCCCCACTGGGATGACCTTTTGAGGAAATTACATTTAAGATAGCAAGCGTGCTCTTTCAGGATCAGCTGAAGAAAAGAATGGAGCCAAGCTGTTGCTTTGGCATCTTGTTTTTGGCATCACAGGAGCTTTTATCTGACCAGGTGGAACCACAGTGGCATAGGCAGGCCTTAGTCAAGCCCATCACAGCTCTTGGTGTGTTCTACAGAGGGAGAATATGGTGTACCTTTCTCAGGAAGGACACATTGCTGCTGGAAATGTCTCCCTTCCAGTGCCTCGGTATACAGAAAAGGAAGACTCCAAAGTCTCCTCATCTGCACTCGACCATGTATCAAGTTATAATTTTAACTATCCTCAGGAAAATCCCATGAGGAAATTTCCCCTCAGGGGTTCTGTTTTTGCGGTACTGCAAGGTTAGCCTGAGTTCTGTTATAAATTGGTTTCCTTCTTTTAATTCTCCCTCCCAGAAATAATTCATGTTGCAGATTAGGGAGGTAGCAAATTTCAACCCTTTCTCTTCCTCCAGCGTCCATCTTTAAAGATTCATTTATTGTCATACACTGCCCAGAGTTGCTTAAGATAGGCAGCCACATATTGCTTTTAAATAAATGCTAGGTGTAAACAATATATTCATGTTTATTTAGCTTAAAATGTAAGTAAGTACATTGAGAGTATATTTCCTATCTTAGGTCAGTGTTGCAAGCATTTGATCAAGACCCTAGTAGGAAATAAGATTACCCAGCAGTTGGTATCCTTTCTAGATAATATTAATGCTGATACAGTTCTACAGAGGAATGATTGAGTCTGTCATCTGTACCTCTAGAGTTGTCTGGTTTGGTTCTGCAACCCAACAAGACAGATATAGACTTCAGAAGATAATCAGAACTGCAGAAAAAGCAATTGCTGCCAACCTGCCTTCCACTGAGGACCGGTATATTGCATGCAGTGGTGGGTTCCAGATCCCATTCCAACCGGTACGGTTGCAATGGGCCTGGCATCATCTTACCCTCCAGCGACACTTCCATGAGCCTTCATGATGCTCCAGCTGCTTGGCGGAGCATCGTGCAGGTGCTGTACGCACTATGCGGGTGCGCGGAAACACTGAAGAGTGTAAAGACAGGTAAGGAGTGCGGATGGGCGGGCAGGCCCTCTGGAGCACTGTACCGGAACAGTGCCTGGTGTTCCAGGCAGACACTGGTACACCTGTACTGGGGCATACCGCCCGCAACCCACCACTGATTGCACGCGTCAAAAAGAGGGCCATGAAAATATTGTGAGTCCCCTCACATCCTGGACATAAATTGTTTCAACTCCTACCCTCAAAACAAGGCTAGAGAGCACTGCACACCAAGATAACTAGACACAAGAACAGTTTTTCCCCCAAACGCCATCACTCTACTAAACAAATAATTCCTTCACAGCTGTCAAACTATTCACTAAGGCTGCATTACTATTACTATTAGTCTTCTCATTGTTCCTATAACCCATCTCCTCCCACTTATGACTGCAGGACTGTAACTTGGTTGCTTGTATCCTTATGATTTATATTGATATTGTTTCCTGATTGATTATTTGTACTTTATGACTATCATTAAGTGTTGTACCTTAAGATTCTTGACAAATGTATCTTGTCTTTTTATGAACACCGAGAGACAAATTCCTTGTGTGTCCAATCACACTTGGCCAATAAAGAATTCTATTCTATTCTATTCTATTTGGAAGTCAGTAAAATTTTTGGAAGAAGGAAATTATATTCTAATTGTAAGCCTCTATCACAAAATGATTATAACAGCAGATGGGCTACCATTTCTCTCTCTCTCCTGTATTATGTGGGTACAACTGCTCTTGTGTCTGCCCTCAAGAAGCTCTTCTTTCAATACATTCATCTAGTGAAAAGCAATGAGTACATAATGCTTAAACCCCAGTTTAATTCAGAGACATGGCATGCAAGCAAAGTCATTTGAGTTAAAATAGGCAAAAGCGAACTGGAACGATAAAGGAAGTAGTGGAAGGCCACTTCTACGCCAAACTAAATTGCTGAAAACAGTTTGAGCCAATCAGTACTTTATTCCAACTGGCTAATGGGAACATGGTATTTCATGCATTGGGAATCCCATATTCTCCTCCATATTTTGAGTGTTGCAAACTGCATTTGCTCAGTCATTCCTTTAAAACAGGGGTCTCCAACCTTTGCAGGATTTGCCATATTTTGAAGGTGCTGTGTAGGATTAGATCTTGGATGGGAAACAACTAGGGAATGCCGAATCTGTAGAGCAGTGGTCTCCAACCTTTGCAACTTTAAGTCTGAAGGACTTCAGCTCCCAGCAAAACTGACTGGAGAAGTCTGGGAGCTGAAGTCCTTCAGACTTAAAGTTGCAAAGGTTGGAGACCCCTACTTTAAAACCCCAAACAGTTGCTATTAGGAGGGACAGGGCAAAGTCACTCAGGTAGTATTCCTTTGCTCCACTCCCAGTGACTGTGAAAATGATTCAGCAACCACGTTGCTATGATGGCTTAATCTTCGTAAGGGATTGAGGAGCCCTTGGCTTGAGACCAGGAGCTGAGGGAGGAATGATTATTTTCAGGGGGGAAACTATGCATACAGTTGTGTAATGTTTCTTCTGATGGGGCATGCAGTTTCCCTTCACTGGGAGCACTCGCCTCATCCTTTTTACTGGGATTTCCTCTCTTCCTTCTATGGTCAAAAGCCCACTCCAAGAGGGGATGAAACACAGAAGTGAAATACTTTAGGGCAGCACATAATTGGTGCCAGAGATTTAAAGGAGAAGGTTGGTGGCTGCATAGAAATGGTCCATGTGAAATAAAGGATGACCTAATTTATAAACAAGTTTGGTTTAATGTATACAGTAAAAAAAATGGCAAGTTATAAAAAAGGATTCGCTTAAAGGTATTTCGTTTTCTTTCTCTCTCTTTGGTTGCTTTTCCCAGCTAATGCTATTCTTTAATTAGCTTTCTGGAAGTTCTACTCTAAATTTGGAATACAAAGGAAATAAACACTAGGGAAAGAGGTGTGTTCTCATTTAACATATTTGAGGCTGTTGAGAGACAAATATGAACAATATTTCCTGAGTCATGATCTTATTTTTGGTAGTTGCTGAATTGCCCTTTGAAGATTTCCATAATTACTGAATATGGACATTAAATTTATAATAAATTCAGCCGATAGAGCCCTTTTCTGATCCATACAGATTTTTCTCACACCCTTCTCTGTATGCCTTGATTGAACTAAGATACCTTCAACTAACCATAGTTTCTCATTGTTTCAGAGCTAAGAAACTATGATGATCAAGTTTGGAATAAATCTTATTAAACCATTCTTCAAATGATCTGAAGATTCTATCTTATTTTCTGATCATCTTTGTTTAATGTGTCAAACAATAACAGGAAATATTAATATTTTCTAATTTAATTTTAATGCTTGCATGTCTCTGGTGGCATGTTAGAGCTGGATGAGATTGCAAGTACTGAATTAGAAGTTCTGTGACTTGCTCTTCGCTTATTAATCATTTAAAGTTGGGAGCAAATGATTATCCTGCAGAGCCTAACACAGAAGCCAGTTATTCTAATATACCTAGAGACCCCTTCCTTGGCATCCAGCAAGCTTCCTGCCTCAGCTAATCTTTTTAATTTTTAGATTGATTTGATTTTATAGCCTAAACAGGAAATTGGCTCCTGTAAAGGAGAATGTCAACCTCTTGGGTTATCTTTCTTTTTACAAATGTCTCTGGACTTTATATTGACTTCAGTGGCACACTCAGTAACTAGAAATGGTATATGGCTACAACCCAATATTGTATCTGGAAATACTTCCACCACACTGGGGAAAAAATGCAGGTAGCATAGGGTGGAAGCAACCACTAGAAAAGGTTATGGGAAGCAGCTACACTAGTTTGCTTTGAGACCTCGGTACACATCTACAGAAACACACCCATATATACACATACAGACACATGTGGGTATGTGTAAGGAGAGTATTTATTTTGTTAAACTTTTATGGACCCCTGGTTTGAAAGAGCGGTCCAAGAGGCCATCTATGTCAAATTGAATAGCCCTCTCTCAACAGAGGAGGACAGATACAACTTCATCTATCTCCAGTCTTCAAAACAGTTCTTTCAGCAGTTCCAAGGAGGCTCCATACCCATTTGCACTACTCAGGTGACCCTGAGGACACAGATAAACTTCCAGATGGCCTCAACTCTCTAAAAGAATGCAAATGACCAGCTGTCTTCAAGGAGTATAGATCCTTCCATTCCTCACCATCCAGTCAGAACTGAAGAAGCTTGTTGGATGAGAAGTGAAAGGTCTTCAAAAGAAAAACCAGTTGCTTCTTGAAAAAAGCATCTTTGGGACAACCATGACCTGAATTGATTGAGAATCTCCGTAGACATTGGCCCAGAACAGCAAAAGATATTTTAAGTGAATGACTTGAATTTAATACATTGAATTTTTAAAAGCAGAAATACTAATATGTTCCAGATTTGATGTTCTTATATGAGAAAGATAAATTTTATCTATTATAATTATTAACCAAAAAAGATTTAATTCAGGTGCAATAATCCAAATTATCTGCACTTCCTTTTCTAATTGTTTTATGTACAAGTTATAGAGACAGAACTAATATTATGTGTTCCAAAGTCATGAACACTTGAGAAGAAAATATATGCATCATATGTCATCCCAGATGATGTACAAATTCTTCACAGTAATTGACAAAGTTTTAAGCGTTTGGCTTTGGGAAGTTTCTTTCTGTTGCCAGTATGCTAATGTTAGGGGTTGACTGGTCATACCCCTGAAGTAATGTAGATGCAGATATAAAAAAGTTATTTGACTGATATATAATGACAGCAGTGTCACAGAACCTTTGGTGGATTCCAGTAAAGATTGTTTTTTTATTTTTCTTCCCTACATAATTCTTAGAAATAACTGTTATAATAAAATCCATACATGTCATTGCCATAAATGTAAAGGTTTCCCTCGCACATATGTGCTAGTCATTCCCAACTCTAGTGAGCGGTGCTCATCTTTGTTTCAAAGCCAAAGAGCCAGCGCTGTCCGAAGACGTCTCCATGGTCATGTGGCCGCCATGACTAAATGCCAAAGGTGCACAGAACACTGTTACCTTCTCACCAAAGGCGGTTCCTATTTTTCTACTGCATTTTTTTTAACATGCTTTCGAACTGCTAGGTTGGCAGAAGCTGGGACAAGCAACGGGAGCTCACTCCATTATGCAACACTAGGGATTCGAACTGCCAAACTGTCAACCTTTCTGATTGACAAGCTCAGTTCCTTAGCCATTGAGCCCTTGGTCATTGCCATAATGTCATGCAAATAGATTTGAGTTTTTCTGAATCAAGCCACTAATGACATTTCAGATCAAAAGTGTTCTCACCTAGGCGTCCCAAGAGCATGAAGCAAACTCCTTGTCCCAACAAAAAACCCTTTTATTAATTTACTGTGAATTCTGCTCATATAGCAAAGATGGCAAAGTCTTTCAAGGGAGGATTTACAGTCACAGACCTTATCTGGCTTGGCGAGCTGACAGGCTGATATCTGCAGGACTTGGCAAGGAGTCTGGGAGAGTCACTAACCAATCAGTGAACTAATTGTCTCCTGCAAACTCCACTCCCCTTTTGCTCCTCTTTTATTTCCTCTGGGAGGGCCATTCATCGTCCACCTGTGGCCTTAATCCCAAATTGACCCCTGCTGTTTCCTTCATCTGGCAACTCTGCTCATGCGCACACTGGGAACAGGCTCCAGCTGTTCATCTGCCTCACTGATAACTATCAGATGGCCCTGGCTCCCTCTCTGCCTCTGACACAGAGCCCTCATCAGAGCCTTCCCCAGACTCCAAGACTGGCCCATGTTCCTCCCCAACCTCCTCCCTGTCCAAATCTGCTGCCAGTTTCAGTGGGTGCTGGCAAGCCACAACAGAAAGCTCCAGTTCTGTCCTCCAACACATTTGCAAAATGTTCCTTAAGATTATCATCAAAGACAGTTTTGATCAGATTTTAAAACTAGCTGAACAGTCAATAGAGAAAAATAGTTTGAGCCACATCATGATTTGATTTCTGCAAAGAATCCGTTCCCACATGTTGAAAGCATTTAGAGCAGGGGTCTCCAACCTTTGCAACTTTACGTCTGAAAGACTTCAGCTCCCAGCAAAGTTGGCTGGAGGAGTCTGGGAGCTGAAGTCCTTCAGACTTAATGTTGCAAAGGTTGGAGACCCCTGATTTAGAATACAACAAAACCTCAAAATCCCAAAACTGTTTTATATTGCCACAAATTTCTAGCTTAATGCTTTAATCACTTCACCAAACTGGTTCTTGGTAACTTAGTGTATTACTGTTCTTATCATCTGCAATAATCTCCCCTCCAGAGATTTGAGTTGGTCTTAACCTTCAGGAAAATACTGAAGCCTTGGTTGTTTTCTCAAGTCTTTTTGTCTTGCCTGTTTTCTCCTTTTGGTCTAATTCGTTGTTTTGGAATTTGTATTTTGGCCTTCTGGTCTGTTATACCCATTTTAAATGTTGAGTTTTTTTTTAGCTGTAACACACACACACAGTCGTTTAAGAGTAAATGCATATATATTGTTAGTTATTTCAGTAATTTATCCAGTAAATTCATCATTTATGTCATATAAAATTGTAGTCCAAAATGACTCTGCTCATAATACTTAATTGTTGGTACATTGACTGAATGATATATTTATTTTAAACTAGCAGTTCCCAGCCACGTGTTGCTGTGGCCCAGTCTGGTTAAATGGCCAACCAATCTGTGTGTAGATCTACACCTGCACACACAAACACGTACACACAACCACCATATAACCCCCAACCTACCTACTGTATTTCTCCCTCTCCCTCTCTATCCCTCTACCTACCTACCTACCTACCTGCCTGCCTGCCTGCCTGCCTGCCTACCTACCTACCTACTGTATTTCTCCCTCTCCCTCTCTATCCCTCTACCTACCTACCTACCTACCTACCTACCTACCTACCTACCTACCTACCTACTGTATTTCTCCCTCTCTATCCCTCTACCTACCTACCTACTGTATTTCTCCCTCTCCCTCTCTATCCCTCTACCTACCGACCTACCTACCTACCTACCTACCTACCTACATACATACATACATACCTACTGTATTTCTCCTTCAGAGTATTTTATGTCATAAAGGATGACATAATACCTGTGGCCCACTGCTCTCTCTGTATCCATCTACCTACATTTTTTACATTGTTTTACATTTCCATTGTGTGTACCTGGCACAGGTGTGACATCTACACAATCTATATATATCATTGGTGCTGTATTTTAAAGGAATGTTGTGTGAAAATTTGGAAGCGATTGGTGCAGTACTTTCGGAGATTAGCGGTTTTGGACAAACTCTTGTTACATTTTTATTTATATAGATTAAACTGTAGAACTGTGTTTGCTAGTAGATTCAAGAATCCAAAAGCAAAATTCAGAAATATTTGCCTTACTTTCCCAATATTCATGCAAAACAAGAATGGCCAAGCAATGCCTTTAAAAAAAAGGTTGACCTCACCCCATTCCTAAGAGGTCTATAAGGGGTGTGCATAAGTGCACCAACGTGCCTACAATCCCTGTCTTAACAACCCCATTTATTCATATCCATTTCATGTATTCATAACCTTTTATGTACTTATATCTATTATCTTGTACATGCTTGACAAAACAAACAAATAAATAATAAAATAAAATAAGCATGCTGCTTAAGCCATCTGAGAATTTCTACATTTGTCTATTCACTCTCTCTTGCTGCCAGACAATCTTAACGAACTATGCTTTTGTTACAGATATTTCAATATTTATCAGTAGCCCTTTTCAAGCTGCAGTATCCTTTACATATTTTTGCCTCTGTTGTATTTTCTAGTGAAATCGTGTCAACAAAAGGAAAATTATGGCATTTTCCCATGGCACTAAGTTCTAAGACCTGACCATTATGATTGGACACATTTTGTTGAGGAAAAAGGTTTAGCATTGACTGAATTGTCATTCTTGCTTCTACTGTTGGGTTATTTCAGATCCACTATTGCTACCTGGGCATATTTGCTTAGAAAATCTAACCACGTGGTCTCAAGGTTGAGAAAGGAGAGACTGGAGATATTTACCACCGAGCTTCCAGCTACGAAGAATTTAGGAATGCTATTTAAATTAAGCAGCAACTGAGCAGATGGACATCAAGTAAGGTAAGCATTATATTCAGAGAAAGCTTTGTGCATTACGGGCATCCCATTTCTTCTACCCCATTTGTGCTTAGCTCGTGACATGTTTGGACTTGCTTCATCTGGTACCTTTAATAGAGTTATGTGGCTGCTTCATGACCCTTACAAGCATACAGCCCAAAAGTACCACTGAAGCCTGAGTGTGTATAGGTACCCTTTCCTAGAAAAACTTTCAAAACAATTTTTCATGAATTGGGCTGAACTAGCTTGATAAGGGACACGGTGGCTCAGTGGCTAAAATGCTGAGCTTTTTGATCGAAAGATCAGCAGTTTGGCAGTTCGAATCCCTAGTGCTGTATAATGGAGTGAGCTCCCGTTACTTGTCCCAGCTTCTGCCAACCTAGCAGTTCGAAAGCATGTAAAAAATGCAAGTAGAAAAATAGGGATCATCTTTGGCAGGAAGGTAACAGAGTTCTGTGTGCCTTCGGTGTTTAGTTATGCCAGCCACATGACCACGGAGACATCTTCGGACAGGGCTGGCTCTTCGGCTTTGAAACGGAGATAAGCACTGCCCTCTTAATTCAGGAACGACTAGCACATACGTGCGAGGGGAACCTTTACCTTTACCTTTAGCTAGATACAATCTCTCAACTATCTCAGGAGGAAGGGTACTGGAGCAAAACAGTGACTAGTATATTTCAACACACAAGCATTCTCAATGAGAACAAAGGGAAGCAAATGGTAGAATATGTGATGATTCATCACACAAATGCCACAAGTAAGGTACTTGCACCGGACATTGAGGGGCAAGGACTAATGTGTGCTGGCATTGGTGCAGTGACATCACTGTATGTGTCATCGTTGTGGTTTATTGCAGAAAGTGCTGCTTCAACCATCTAAGCCAGTGGTTTTTATATTATTCAAGATGAGCCTAAAGTACTTACTTCACCCAGTAATCAAAGTTTCCAATAAAATTACTTCTTCACCTAGTCTTAAAACCCAAAAAGTAGATAAAAAAGAGAAGCTTTATTTGGAATTGCAACCCTATGTGTCATATATATGAATAATTTTATCATACTTTGGTTTCTTGGTGAATAATAGTGGCAATCCTTTGTATTATTTATTTCCTAATAGAGAATTAACTTTTTTTAAAGAATTTTTGAACACAGTGAAATAATTGCTGGGAAGATGTTCTGGAGGCTGGTATTACAAGCAGGTAAGGCAGCAATTTCACCCATCCTTGCATGAAAATAATTTCCTTTTTTATTTGTTGGTCATATTTCTATTAACAAAGTCTCTCTGGAATTTCCTCCATTAAACTATTATGGAAAGATAAGCATCACTAGATTGAAAGCGAATCTGTTTTCAGTTATCTTCCAGCCTCAAAGTTTTCCTCTTATCTCTCAATATTCTAAACTTTGCTCATTCAAAAGTTCTTTTATGACAAAGAAGAGGTCTTAAATTCAGACTATGAAAAGTATCAGGTTGTTCAGAACGTAGGGGCAATACATAGAATCACACATTATTTTTTTAAAAATGGCAACCTTGAATGTACAAGAAAAATTAAAATATATACTTACGGTTCATTTTTCTAAATAATTAAAATAACTGTTCCATTAACTTCCATTAAAATGGAATTAGGACTTCTCCCCTATCAGCGTCACATGAATTTATTGCAGTTAAAGTCCAACAGTCAAGAGGATACAATGGCTAAAGGCAGTGCCTTTTTGTCACTTGTTGAAAGGCATAGAAATTCAGCAACTTCCCATGTTATAAACTATTATAGGTTGAATGCTTTCGGCAGCACTGAGCAAAACAGGTTTTTATGTTGCAATGGTGTTTGACGTAGAACACTGACATTTCAAGCTTGTCCCTTCAGCCGCTTCAGAATTTCCCATTTTTTGTAAATCAATAATATAGAGAAACCAAACTAACTTGTCTGACTGTTGGAAAGGGCTAACCTATAAGATCACAGGTATAATCCTAAATCCAGGGGTGGGATCCTACCAGTTTAACAATCGGTTCGCTGAGTGCACGCCCCTGACGCGCGCTGCGTGCGCATGCATATCACGAAGAAAACTAATCTTCCACATTACTGCCAGCGAGGAAAACAGCTGAGGTGCAGCAATCCACTCTGCCGCGCCAATCAATTGGGCTTTGGAAAATAAAATGTGGGTAAGTATAACGCAGAGGCAGGCGGGCAGGCAAAGTCAAAGTGAACTAGTTCACTCCCAGCTGATCATCGGAGCTACCGGTTCACCTGAACCAATAAAATCCCACCTAAATCCAAGCCAAGGCCCCATCTTGATAACCCTTATACAGTTTGTGATATAATTAGCTAAACTAGCCATTTGTAATCTGCCAGATTATTTAGGAATCCCTTGAAAATGGAACAATGCAGTTGTTTGATTATTGCTGCTTTACTTTAATAGTACTGTGAATGAAAGTGTGCCCGAGGTATGTGTTGGTCTGAATAAATTATGTTGATACTGCTAAAGTTTCCTGTTCTTTTTGTTCCTTATACAATACAGATTTTACAACTTGTTTCCAGTCACAGGCAAGCAACAAACTAAGACTTTTTCAAGCCTCTTCATGGAGAAACCAACCAATAGGACATGCATTTGGGCCTATATTTCTTAAATTTGATTTCGAAAATAGAAAATCAATACACATTAGTATTAGTGACTCTGTATCAGATATTGGAAAGAAGTCTCCTGATGAAAACTCACGGGTTCTTGGCTAATTATCATCTTTGGGTTTCAAACACACCTCTGGTTCAAAGCTCACTTGAGTCGCAATTTATATGATCAACTGATAAAATCAGCCTAGTTTGCAGGGCTACAATAAGTAAAGGTAAAGGTTCCCCTCGCACATATATGCTAGTCGTTCCCAACTTTAAGGGGCAGGGCTCATCTCAGTTTCAAAGCCAAAGAGCTAGCGCTGCCTGAAGATGTCTCCATGGTCATGTGGCCGGCATGACTAAACACCGAAGGCATACAGAATGTTGTTTCCTTCCCACCAAAGGTGGTTCCTATTTTTTCTACTTGCATTTTTACCTGCTTTTGAACTGCTAGGTTTGCAGAAGCCGGGACAGGTAATGGGAGCTCACTCCATTATGCAATGCTAGAGATTCGAACCGCTGAACTGCTGACCTTTCTGATCGACGAGCTCAGTGTCTTAGCCACTGAGCCACCACATCTCCCTAATATAAGTAGTGATGAAATAATGTAACCAAAGAGGAGGGGGAGGAAAAAATATAATTTTTAAAAAAGAATGGCCTCTTCTTCAAGGAAACGATTTGCAACACCTTGTGTTGATTAGAAGGTTTGCAAACAGATCTAATTATTTTTTGGAGAATGCTTGAACAGAACTGTTATGCAGTAAAACAATATATATCCACAATGGATAGAACAACTTATTAGGGTATATATACTCACTATAAGCAGTGATGAAATAATATAAGCAAAGTGCAGATCTTTTTTTTCACTTCAGTTACCCTAATAAATTGTTTTATCCATTGTGGATATATATTGTTTTAACTTCATTCTTCATTTTTATTATTATTATTATTATTATTATTATTATTATTATTATTATTATTATTATTATTATTATTAGTATTAGTATTATTATTATTATTATTATTATTATTATTATTATGTTAATCTTTGGTGAGATTCACAGCCTTTGGGGCTGGTTGGTAGCTCAACAGCTCGAGTCCTAACCAAGGACCCAGGAGCTGTCAAGGTAACGTTGGAGGATAGAAGCTGTTCCAAGCAGGGTGGCCCTTTGTAGGGACAGAATGTTCAAGTCCGGAAAACCTAGAACCTCCACATAGCGAGGCAGTCCCTTAGGTATTGCTCCAAGGGCTCCAACCACAATCAGGACAACATACGACTTCCTCTTCCAAAGTTGCTCAACTTCAATTTGCAAGTCACGGTATTTTGTGATTTTTTCTTGCTGCTTATTTTCAATTCGTGCATCACCAGGTATAGCAATGTCAACGAACCATACTTTTTTCTTTTCAATGATTGTTATATCAGGTGTGTTGTAGGACAAGTCTGAATTCTGAAGTCCCACAAGATCTTGACTTTCTCATTCTCTAAAACTTTCTCAACCTGATGTTCCCAGTGGTTTTTACTGTATCCAAATCCAAACTTCTGGCACAATTTCCAGTGAATGATGTTAGCAACACGGTCATGGCATTGTAGGTAGTCACTTTGTGAAATTTTGCTGCACCCACTGATCAGGTGGTCGACTGTCTCATCTTTCTCATTACAAAGACGACATTTGCTGTTGGTAGTAACATGTTGAATTTTTGCCTTCATGCAGTTTGTGGCTAAGACTTGTTCTTGAGTTGCCAAAATAAATCCTTCTGTTTCTTTTTTCAGTACTCCCAATCTTAACCAGTTCCAAGTTAGTTTTTGGTCAGCTTTGCCTTCAATACTTTTCAAGTATTGGCTATGCATAGCTTTGCTTTTTCAATTTTCAGCTCATTTCTCAATTACTTTCTTATATTCAGCTTTTGACTTAGTTGTCTTTAAAAGGCCTCCTTTATTTACTTCCTTAATCATTGGTTCTTCACTTTTCTGGATGTAATTATTCAAGCTGTGTCTTTCTTCTTCCACAGTCTGCTTTACTTGTAGGAGTCCTCGACCACCTTCTGCTCTTGGTAGATATAATCGGTCAACATCACTTTTAGGGTGCAAAGCATGATTCATTGGCATAAGCTTCCTCATTTTTCTGTCCAAATTGTCCAACTCCATCTGGGTCCAGTCAATTATTCCTGCAGGGTATCGAATCACAGGTATAGCCCAGGTATTTATGGCTTTTATGATGTTTCCTCCACTTAGTTTGGACTTTAATATCTTGAAAATTATTATTATTATCTGTGGTTCATATTTGGTGAGATTCAAAGCCTTTGGGGCTGGTTGGTACCTCAACAACTCGAGTCCTAACCAAGGGCCCTAGGAACTGTTAAGGTAATGTCGGAGGATATAAGCTATTCCAAGTAGGGTGGTTTTTTGTTGTTTATTATTATTGTTGTTGTTGTTGTTGTTTCTCAAAATTAACTGTACCCAGAGAAAACATTATTTATGTAGACATTGGATTTTTTTATGTTTAATTGAAAAAAAAAAGAATGCAATACTGCAGGTTACTTCTGCTGACTACCAGCTGTTCGTCAGTTCAAGTCTCACTGGCTCAAGGTTGACTAGCCTTCCATCCTTCTGAGATGGGTAAAATGAGGGCCCATACTGTTGGGGGCATATGCTGACACTGTAAAACGCTTAGAAGGACCGTAAAGCACTGTGAAGCGATATATAAGTCTAAGTACTATGGCTATTCAAGGGGGCGGGAAGTGGATTTTGTTCTCTTGTGCCTATGTAAAGATTCCAGATTAATTCCCTGCTTGACCTTGTTCAGCCAGTCTCTATCCAACAGGTTGCTTGGAATTCTGTGAGCTGGTTTCCAGAGAACATCAAGAATCGGACACCAGTTCTTAAAAGCAAACTTAACTCCATCTGATGAGCCAAGAGATTTTTCATGACTGGGCCAAAATTGTGGTTGAAAATAAAAGGTGTGTTTTTAAGAATAATGTCTTTGAGGAATTTTATGGTTTCTGTGAAACAGGGATCATCTGATTCCTCAGATTCACAAGCTCAAATGCTTGACCAGATTGAGTCTTAGTCTGCATTTCAGAATTAACAAAAGAAAATCTACTAGTGAAAAAGGCTTTGAGGAATCACACATGCAAAATGAACTAGTTGACTCAGAACCTGTTCGTAAGGTTCCAAGTCCTAAATTGTGTATTATAAAGGGATTCATAACCCAGTTGTGAGTTACCCCTCCTAATCCTCCTGGAGGATTTTAAAAAGTTCTTGCAAAGTGGAGATAAAACTTGGCAGCAAAAGT
This sequence comes from Rhabdophis nuchalis, assembly GCA_039707465.1. Taxonomy (NCBI): domain Eukaryota; kingdom Metazoa; phylum Chordata; class Lepidosauria; order Squamata; family Natricidae; genus Rhabdophis; species Rhabdophis nuchalis. The sequence continues at coordinate 165,616,690 of CM077646.1, forward strand.
AAAATGTTCTGAAATATTTTTAGAATACAGCCAGTAGTGTTTAAAGAGAGGAAGAGGATGCTACAGCTCAAAATTTAACGAGTCCACCTTCGTATTCCAAGACACAATACTGTGTATTCAAACAGTGAATAATATCCAGAAACAAACTGTTACCAGAAATCTGATTGTGTTAGAGAATTATATTCTAGCCTGACTTTCTCATCTATTACATTTTCCTTCAATTTTTAAAAAAAAATCTGTGTTGAAATGATTAGGTTATCAGAACTTCTGGGCAGTTCCCTCCTCCTCACACAAACTGTGATGCATTTTCTTTTCTGAGAATATTTCTGATCTATTGTTATTTTGGGAACCATACCAATAATGAGGAGGAATAGTAAACGGGAGAGTGAAATCCTTTTCCATCATTGCTGTGATTATGACCTTTGTTTTAGATTTGTTCCTCTACTCTGAAACTGCCGTAGTGTGTGACAATTGTTCTATTGATTCTTGTTCCAACAATGTGACATGCAACTAATCAGGTTTTTTGCACTATAGCGCATTGTCATGGGCAAAAAATTATTTATGATTCCCGGAAATGTTACCTGCTGTATGTAATACTGGCTACACAAAGAAGCATTTCAGCATTGTCATCTTTAGATTCAAATACTGTACTGTAATATGTGTAATTTATTACAGCAAGTTATTTCTCAGTATAACGTACTTGCTGGCTATGGTTCAGATGCCACATTCTTAATCTGGATCAGATATTACACTGTATAAAAACACCTGTTGACAAAAATCAATTCCAATCTTAATTGGAAGAGGTGAATGTATTAAGTAATCATCTAGTATGAATTGTTTTATGTTTTGTATTGCATTACTAAATTCTACTTGAACATTTTAATGTAAATTGCATGATTAATATTGACAGGGATTGGTTCTCAGACTGACAAAGATTCAAGCCACACTTACTTAAAAGTAGCTGCAAAGTCACCCCTTATAACTGTACATAATTGCTTCCCCTTCAGTGTACCATCAGCTGTGAGGGAAAAAAAACCTCAGGAGGTGTCTACCACAATCTACATTGGGACACTTAAACTGAAAATGAATTCACTTGCTGCGATTCTTGTATGACTGGTCTTTTATCTTAATAATAATAATAATAATAATAATAATAATAATAATAATAATAATAATAATAATAATAATAATAATAATAATAATAATAATAATCTTTATTGTCATTGTAAAAATTACAATGAAATTGGTTTTAACTTCACTGGTGCAAAATTATAATAGAAACAAAAAAAAAGAGAGAAAAGAAAAAAGAAAAAACTAGCATGTGCAGGGAGTGATTGCGGTTGAATTTAAAAGTCTCACAGCCCAAGGATAGAAGCTATCTTTAAACCTGTTCGTTCGGCTGGCTATACTTTTATATCTTCTGCCTGATGGTAGAAGGGCAAAGAGATACCAACCAGGGTGTGAATCATCTTTGAGAATCTCCCTTGCTCTGCTAAAGCAGCGAGATCTGGCGATGTTATCCAGTGATGTCAGAGGGCAACCGATGGTTTCTTGTGCCGAATTGATCACTCTCTGTAGGGCCTTCCTCTCCGCAACTGTTAAACCAGCATATCAGACTGTGATACAATATGTGAGGACACTTTCTATGATGGACCGATAGAAAGAGGTCATCAGCCGTTGTTCCACCTGATTTTTCCGCAGGACTCTAAGGAAATGAAGTCTCTGTTGAGCTTTTCCAATCACCAGAGACGTGTTGTTTTTCCAGGTGAGATCTTGGCTAATAAGCACTCCTAAGAATTTAAAAGAGGAAACCCTCTCCACACAACCCCCCTCAATATACAGTGGGGCAGGTTCCTCTCTGTGCCTCCGGAAATCTAGCACCATCTCCTTTGTCTTGCTAGTATTTAGATGTAAGTTGTTTCTTGAGCACCATGCGGATACCTTCTGGACTTCTTCCCTGTATGCTGATTCGTCCCCTAATAAATCTTGTTAAAGAGAATTCTGATTTCATGTTTAACTTTCACTTAAAACCTAACCCCAAGGACTAATATAGAACTATTTGCTCAGAACTATTTGTTAAGCATACTAAGAAAAATACGAAACTGGAAGGAAAACACTTAAAGAGAGAAAAATAATAAACGTTTAAAAATACAGAATATTGGACTCTTAAACTGGGAAGAGGTGGTAATGGGAAGGCATTTTAAAATACTGGAATTATTGGAATTAAAAAATTATTCTGCTTTTACAATTGAACTATTATTAAAATAAGATCGATTAGTGGTAACACTGAAATTTAAGCTGAGAGTGCCACCTGCTGACAAAAGGAAAATATACAAGTCTGGGAATACTTACATGAAGGATTGTGAAAATATTTAATGGGCTATATCTAACTATCCCATGACTACTGGAGATTGAAATATGAGAATAAGGAAGTTATTTAATTAAAGTGACCCCTGAATGTTATATTAGAAGATTGAATCTGTAGAGGGGATGTAAAGAGGCACCTGATAACTCCTGGGTATCAACTCCCCATGTTGACATTCCACGCATACATTTGGTGGAGCTGGATCTCAGATTACAGTAGCTGGTTTGAGATGGGTGTATTTATTGGGCAACGTGATTTATGACACAGAGTGAGGGGAGAAAGGAACAGGGGCAAAGTTCAGAAACAGATAGACAAAGCAAAATAAATGGCTGCGAATAAATCTTACCTAATGAAGTTGTTAATAAATCACTCATTTCTGTATTGAAACATTGGCTCTCTTATTATGTGTTAGTTACAGCATTGTTGGGAAATTTTACATTGGGATTATTTAAATGGAACTGATTGAATACCTATGGGATATAAAAAAACTGTGATTAATTTACTTCTTAAAGGGCAACATTAAGTCTGAATAAATGGTTCTTGGACTACTGGACAAAAGTTGAATTTTTAAAAACAAAATAAGATGCTTAACAAGGAAGAAATGAGTGGAACTTTGAAGGAGATGGCATTGATTTTCCAAAGCACAAAAGATATCATGGAAAAAGAATTTAAGGAGATTATGGGAAAAATTGAAAATTATTTACGAGGGATGATGAGTAAGGATCAAGATGCTCAGAAAAGGGAGGAGCTAAAAGAAAAAATGGAGGAAAAGATTGAACCAAAGAACCAGCGAACAAAAGAAGATAAGGAGGAGATAATAATAATAAAAATAACAGTGATTGATAAATTAAACCATAGGAAAAATATTTTAAGAGCGTTGAAAAGAGAATTGGAGATACAGGAAGATACCTTCAAAAGGGAGATAAGGGTTTGGGCAGACATTTTGGAAGCTAGGCAGTGGAAGAGGGTAGTGATGGGAGAAACATTTAGATTGAATAGCCAAGAAGTAGATGCAGACAGAGATAAAGATCCAAAGGATAATTTTGAAAGAACTTAGAGCAGAAGGTCTCAAGAATGCTATCAGAATGTCCCCTGCCTTTTTATTGATCTTAATTAATCTGATGAGGGTTAATTTTGCAATTCATTTCCCCCCCCCAAAATAAATCATATTCAGAATTCTGTCTCAAAACAATTCATAAGATCTTTTGGTAGTTAACCCAATTCCTTGGCTTGCTGCATCTTATGGGACTTCTATAGTTCTTACCTGAAATACATAGACCTAGAGAGATATAAGCAAATCTACAAATGACTCAAGTTTAATTATTAAATAATTAGGTGGCTAATCAGATTAGCATTTAGAATAGCACCACTGTTTAAAGTTTAACATAATGATTTAAATTGAAGATATGGAATAGAATATTTGTGCGTCAGGTTTCAAGGTTGTTGGTTTTTTTTGCAGTATTAAATATTAATAATTTATGTTGACAATCCACGTGTCTTTGTCATTTGAAATCTTTAAAGCAGACTGCAGAACACAACTGTCAAACGTTTTTGTTGCCAAGATTCTGCCCATTCTTTCCAATGCTTCCAGACCTTACCAATATTACCAGCTCATCTGCTGCTGCCGCATGGAAGTCAGCATACAATTGATTGGCATGCCAGCTACTCTTTTGTGACCTGCCATTAGTTTTAATGTATTAGTATGGCCCCATTCCCTCTACGAATTGTGCAGTCCTGTTTTAAAGGCTTAAGCAGAGATAAGTTCTTTCTACTCCAATTCATTTTTTTTAAAAAATCTTCATACTTTTATTGCTGTGTTTGTTTTCTAAGGACAGATCGAAAGGTTTACAGATTTTAGAGTTTATTTATTTATTTATTCATTTATTTATTTATTCGATTTATATACCGCCCTATTTCCCTGGGGGGACTCAGGGCGATGCACAGAAAGATAAAAACCCCAACAACGCATACAAAATATAAAAAACAATTAAATTATTAACTCTGTGCTAAAATTAAATACTATAAAAGATTAAAACCAATAAAGATTAAAATTTAAAATTATATCCTTACAGATTTACTGATCTCCAAATCTCCTGTTAAGCAAACCCAACATTTGCCATATCACAATGCAACCAGTAACTCATACAGGATCATTGACCAACTAATATCTTAAGAGGTTATTTACCTGATGTGGGGTGAAGTGTATTTGCTTCTCTCTGCTCTGCCTCCTCTTCATTTCTTGGTCCTAGGCGAACAAAACGTGCTTGTCTATACATTTCTTGAATTACAATAATATTACCATTTTAAATATGAATACTAAAGTCATTTGGAGACTGTAAATGTTGGTAATAGGGCACAGGTTTGTTCCTATTACTTTTTTTTTTTAAAGATGTTTTCTCAACATCTGAGTCTAATCTTTAGTTCTTGGATTTTCTGGTGATGCTTCTGAGCTCTTCAAGAAGCCAATGTCTTTGAAATCAAAATCTGTAACCTCTAATGTCAACCAACAGAGGTTTGCACTCCACATAATGCAAAATTACAACTCCCCTAGCTTCAATTAAGCTAACCAACAATGAAGGATGCTGGGCTTTATCACATGGCATAATTTGACTGTCAAAGGTTGTCTATCTCTGGCATATCATTTAATATTTATTGCAAGGAATATTTATTTTACTGTTCAATATTAGTTTGAAGAAGGGAAGCATTCGCTGAAATAAGAAAGTACATGTACTAGACAAAATAAGAAGAGTCTTACAATACAATACAATAGCAGAGTTGGAAGGGATCTTGGAGGTCATCTAGTCCAACTCCCTGCCTAGGCAAGAAGCCCTATACCATTTCAGACAAATGGCTATCCAACACCTTCTTAAAGACTCGCAGTGTTGGGGCATTCACAACTTCAAGCTGTTCCACTGATTAATTGTTCTAACTGTCAGGAAATTTCTCCTCAGTTCTAAGTTGCTTCTCTCCTTGATTAGTTTCCACCCATTGCTTCTTGTTCTGCCCTCAGGTGCCCTGGAGAATAGTTTGACTCCCTCTTCCTTGTGGCAGCCCCCGAGATATTGGAAAACTGCTATCATGTCTCCCCTAGTCCTTCTTCTTAAGTTAAAGTGAAGCACTGTCTAATTTTGATGTACCGTAGCTTAATGCAGAGAGTACATATTAAATTCCCTGCATCGCTAAAGCAGCCAGGTATGGGAAAGACTCAGCTATGTTTCCAATATTACTCTTCTCCCCGTGTTGCCCTCTACTCTCAACATGGCTAGTTGGGGATGATAGGAATTATTCATCCAGGCAGGGGTGTCAAACTGGCGGTCCGTGGGCCACATGCGTCATGCACAGGCCAAGCCCACTCCAGCAATGGGAAAAACATCACAAAAAGTCCTGTGACAGCAATGTGACATGGCGTGTTGGACACCTGTGGTCTAAAGACACAAGGTTGGGAAGGACTCAGTTAAATGGACAACTGGTCTAGCTTCATTTTAAGGCAGTTTTTAATTTGGCTTGCTATCTGACATGGCAACTATTAAGATGGGGTAAAGGATTTGTGGGCTGAAAAAACTCAGTCATCAATAATCACATGTTTGGAAACATTTTACTGTGTTAAATTGAGAGTTTAAACTTAGTCCTGAGGTTTCAAATTTATATACTTGTATTTTTAAAAAATTAGTCTGTAACATCTTATCTTACAGATAACGGCTGAAAATGGCTGAAAAGAGGAATTTCTATCCCTTGATGAGTAATAATTGGGTTGTGTTTAAATTACTATCAAGGATTATTAATTAATTGATTGTTAATAATAATTATAGATGCTTATAATAAGATTATGTTTTTGTTAATGATATATATTTGCTTATCTATAAATGGGAAATTATGCTATTTAGATGGTTATAGAATACTCTTGGTAAATGATCAATCAATTAACAGCTACTCATAAAATTCTAGATAATTATATGGAATCTATAGAGATATGATGGGATTAAATAAGGGATATTAATACCTACCAGGATTTAAAGATATTATTAAAGAAAAAATATTGAGGCTAAAATACTTGATAAGACCTGTGGATATTGATATTAAATTACAAGATAAAATTGTCAGATTTAAAATTAATAAAATGAGATTACTTATGAATAATAACTACTTCTGAGGGGCACAGAATTTATGGATACCCGATTAGATTTTCACATTTTTAACTTTTCCTAAATCTATTTATTTGTTGATATTGTTTCTGATTCTCTTTTGTTTGGTTTTATGAACAGAATGCCATTATAAAATTATGCCTTATATAAAAGAATGTTAAAACAACTAACAAGATTGGGGTTGAGATATAAGAATTGTAATAATTGATATGAAAAATAAGTGATAAAATTTTGAAGAACATTATAGACACCTGTGATAAAATGATATGTTCTTAAAAATTGATAGTTTGTCAGGAAAAATGGCTTATTGATTTTGGTTTTTTGTTGTTGTGAAGTTTGTATTATTTGTGTTTATGTTAAAAAAAATAATAAAAAAAATTTTTTTTAAACCTATTACTCTTAAAACCTATTTAGAAGCCCCATCTTTAAAAAATCTGTAAAATGTTGAGTATATATGCTCTTTGTTATTATTTTAAAAAGGCGTTCATTCAGCCAAGCCTGAGTGGTTCTGATTAGTCCTTGGGATGTTTCTGCCTTTAACAGTAAAGAACATTCAAACAATTGTGCTCTCATTCTTTCTTCTTAGATGCATAACAGTGGTGGGTTTCTGCAGGTTTGCACCTACTCGCGAGAGCCGGTTGGTGAAATTTAGAGAACCGGTGAGAAGGGGTTCCACCGGCGTACCTGGAAGTAAATCTGGCCCGCTGCTGCCAGTGACCCAACGGGAAGGAAAGGAAAGGAAAGGAGAAAGGAAAAAAAGAAAGAAAGAAAGAAAGAAAGAAAGAAAGAAAGAAAGAAAGAAAGAAAGAAAGAAAGAAAGAAAGAAAGAAAGAAAGAAAGAAAGAAAGAAAAAGAAAGAAAGAGAATTTATCATCACAATTGAGTCCAAAATTTTGGTTGCTAAGCAAGAGCGTTGTTAAATGAGTTTCACCACATTTTAAAAGGTGGTCACTCCCACCCTGTCACATGACTGATAAGCCACGCCCACAAAATAGGCCACACCTACAGAGTAGGTTCTAAAAAATTTGAAACCCACCACTGATGCATAACCTCTGAAATTTACAGATGAGAATATCAATACCCTTTTGAATTTGAAGCCCTGTCACATCTCATACTGCCCGTAGAACATTTTAAACCTCCCATGCACAAATATATTACTTACACTCTTAGAAAAGTCTCTTTCTTCCCTACCCAGTGATGGGAATTGTATCTGCTTCTTCTGCCGTTGGCTTTTCTGCTCAAGCAGCTTCCTCTGCTGGTGTCAGCTATTTGAGAAGCTATTAAAGGCAAAGCTACAGAAACCAGGAGAAAAGTTGGCAATCTTCCCTAGAAATCAAGATCTTATTCGTAGGATGACTCACTGATATCAGTTTTGTACTGTGGCGATGAAAGTCACAGGGAAAGTACTCTCCTATCATAGACTTTCTTTTCTTTCTGTGCAGAAGTATTTTGTTCTTCTTCCAAAACTTCCCAAGTGGGTGAGTGACTGCAGGGCGGATGATTTCCTCAGCTAGAATGGGAGGTAAACCTTCTCACACATATGGAGATTTTTGTGATCTGTAATGAATTAATTATTTCTATGTATAAAACAAGAAAATCAGAGCAAGCACGGCTTCTGGAATTCTTTCTTTACCAGAAGTGGCCATCAGCAGCGTCAGTATTTTCTGCTGTGTAATGCAGTCTATACTTCATCTATGTATGTATGAGATTCTATTTCCTTTTTTGCTCTGTGTATGGATCAGTGGTGGGTTTCTGCAGGCTCGCACCTACTCGCGAGAGCCGGTTGGTGAAATTTAGAGAACCGGTGAGAGGGGGTTCCACCGGTGTACCTGGAAGTAAATCAGGGGTGGGTTTCTGGGGGTTCGGCCGGGATCGGGCGAACCCTTTCGTAAAATTTCCGGATCCCGAGCGATCCCTTTGGATCGTGGACCCGGAAGTAAGTCGCCGCTGCTAACTGCTGCTCCCAGCTGGGGCGGGCAGGCAGGAAAGCAAGCAAGGCGACTGCGCTGTCTTCTTTTTCCCTCAGCGAAGCGCCTGCTGAGCAAAGGGAAGGGGGGGAAAGGCGCTCCCGCCGCCTTCCCGAGCCTCCCGTTTTGCCAGCAGCCAGTACCCTTCGCAGAGAGAAAAAGAAGACAGCGCAGTCGCCTTGCTTGCTTTCCGGCCGGCCGGCCCAGCCCCTGCTGCTGCCGCCGCCGCCGCCGCTAACTGCTGCTCCCAGCTGTCTTCTTTTTCCCGGGCGCGGCCTTCCGGCTCTGGGAGCGGGGGATGGGAGGGGAACGGGGACTACGGGGGTCACCCCGCCCCCGCCGGCCAAACCTACTGGCCTGCCGAAGCAGCAGAAGCCGCAGAGCGGCAGAGCGAAGCGCCGAGGGGGCGGCTGCATCCGGAAACCGGGCAACCTCGGGGGCCGAGGTGAGGCGGTGAAGCGGGGCGATGCAGGCGGAGGACTGGGGGGTGCGGGAGCTGGGCTGCCTGAGACGGCGGGTGGGAGGGGAGGAGGAGGGTCCAGGCGGGCCGAGAACAAGGCTCCTCTGTCCGACCCGCGTCCCGCAGCCCCACCCCGGCCCCGAGGCAGCGCTTGGCAGGGGCTCCGGTCTTCGTCCTTCTCTGCCAGGGCCGGCCTAGGCTAAAGGCAGCTGAGAGGCCCAGCCGAAGGAGCCGGGCGCGTGGGGGTGGGGAGGCAAGTCGGATGAGGGAGTTAACCAAGGAGGCCAGGGCTGCCCTAACAGGTGAGGCCAAGGGCAAGAACAGGTGCACAGGTGGGCACATACCCGCGGTCTCCACAGCTCTTCAGTGCATCCCACTGCACTGAAAGAGAAAGAGACAGAGAGGGAGGGAGGGAGGGAGAGAGAGATAAAGAGCCACAGTGAGAGACAGACAGACTCAGAGAGAGAGACAGAGAGAGACAGAGTGAAAGAGAAAGAAGGGAAGAAAGAAAAGAAAGAAAAAGAAAGTGGGACAGAGATGAAAGAGAACTTATGACCACAATTGAGGCCAAAATTTTGGTTGCTAAGCAAGACCGTTGTTAAGTGAATTTCACCACATTTTCCTAGTTTGCCACGCCCACCTGGTCACATGACTGCCGAGCCACTCCCACAAAGCAGGCCACACCCACAGAACCTGTTCCAAAAATTTTGAAACCCACCCCTGAAGTAAATCTAGCCCGCCGCTGCCAGTGACCCAACGGGAAGGAAAGGAAGAAAGAAAGAAAGAAAGAAAGAAAGAAAGAAAGAAAGAAAGAAAGAAAGAAAGAAAGAAAGAAAGAAAGAAAGAAAGAAAGAAAGAAAGAAAGAAATTATCATCACAATTGAGTCCAAAATTTTGGTTGCTAAGCAAGAGCGTTGTTAAATGAGTTTCACCACATTTTAAAAGGCCACTCCCATCCTGTCACATGACTGCCAAGCCACGCCCACAAAATAGGCCACACCTACAGAGTAGGTTCTAAAAAAATTTGAAACCCACCACTGGTATGGATACACTAGGAAACAAAAGATGAGCTGCATTGATTCCATTGTGGGTCCCATGACCAAAAATACTGTAGTTTACAATGGAGACCTCAGCAGCATTTGAGTCATTACCCAACTACAATATGGATTCAATGGATTTTTTCCCTGCCAAAATCCCAACTTAGATCAAGTCCATTTTGAAACCTGGTCTTTGTTTTCCTGGCGTTGCCTCTTCCCCTCCAACTCATACTATTCTGTTCAGTCATCAGGGAATTACTTTGTTGATAGAGCTCAAAAGATCCTTTAAATAATGACTCCCCAATATTTAGTTGAATTGATAGTTTATTTATTTATTTTATTCGAATTTATATCCCGCCCTTCTCCTAAAAAAGGACCCAGGGCGGCACACAGGAAAATTAAAAACAATACAAATGTACAAAATATCGTTAATTAAAAACCAATTAAACTCATACCCTATGCTAAAACCAATCTAAAAATTCCCTAATTAAAATGTATAACTAAAACAATCAGGAAAGGGAGGTTATGCTAGGCCGGCTTGTTGAAATAAGTGCGTCTTAAGACGCTGGCGGAAAAGGTGGAGGTCAGAGATGGTGCGTAGTTCAGGGGGCAGGTCGTTCCAGAGGGTAGGGCCCGTCACAGAGAAGGCCCTTCCCCTGGGCGCCGCCAACCCGCATTGCCCAGCCGACGGCACCCTGAGAAGGCCCTCTGTGGGAGCGGATCGGTCGCAGGGATGTATGGGGCAGGAGACGGTCTCGCATATAGCTAGGCCCCGAGCCATGGAGCGCTTTGAAAACTATGTTTAAGGATACTACAGTTACTTTATCATAATATTTATTGTCTTTTGGCACTGTGGGTATATAGCACAGATCAGTTCTGTTGGCATTTGAGTATTGTCCCATTCTATGCTCTGGGCCTTCTACGGAAGCATGCATTTCTACCTTAAGTTATATTCAGGCTTTTGCTTATTACGATGCATTGCTCACTACACAGGTAAGAGCCCATTTACGGACTTACATTGTGGCGCTGAGAGTAGCCAAACGTCATCATTGTGCTACTCTCATAGCATCCGCAGACAACCGCCCTGCCGCCCTGTTTAGGGTGACCCGCTCCCTCCTTCAACAGAGGGTGCGGGAAGCCCCGTTACAGGGTAGAGCAGAGGAATTTGTGATTTTTCTGCAGGAGAAAATCACTCAGATACAGAACGAGTTAGCCCCCATTCATGGCCCAGTGGGATGCCACGAGACGGATCTTGTTTGGGAGGAGTTTGACTCCGTTACTTCCGAGGATATGGACAGGTTACGTGGGCGACTGCGAGCCACCACATGTTTATTGGACCCGTGTCCCTCCTGGCTTGTACTGGCATCCTGGGAGGTGACACGAGGCTGGCTCCAAGAGGTTGTCAACGCATCCTTGAGTGAGGGTTCCTTGCCTGCTTCCCTAAAAGAAGCGATGGTGAAGCCCCTCCTTAAGAAGCCCTCTTTGGATCCAGCTCTTTTGAACAACTACCGTCCAGTCTCCAACCTTCCCTTTTTGGCGAAGGTTGTTGAGAGTGTGGTGGCACAACAGTTTCCCCGTCACCTGGAGGAAGTTGATTATCTAGATCCGCGCCAGTCCGGCTTTCGGCCCGGGCATAGCACCGAGACGGCATTGGTCGCGTTGGTTGATGATCTCTGGAGGGCCAGAGATGGGGGTTGTTCCTCCATCCTGGTCCTATTAGACCTCTCGGCGGCTTTCGATACCATCGACCATGGTATCCTATTGCATCGGCTGGGGGGGTTGGGGGTGGGAGGCACCGTTTTGCGGTGGTTCTCCTCCTACCTCTCTGGCCGATCGCAATTTGTGTTGGCAGGGGGGCAGAGGTCGACCGCGAGACCCCTCACATGTGGGGTGCCTCAGGGGTCGGTCCTCTCGCCCCTCCTGTTTAACACATACATGAAGCCGCTGGGTGAGATCATCCGTGGTTTTGGGGTAGAGTACCATCTATATGCTGATGACACTCAGTTGTATATATCTACCCCAAACCACCCCAACGATGCCGTAGCGGTGATGTGCCAGTGCCTGGAAGCCGTACGGATCTGGATGGGAAGTAACGGACTCAGGCTCAACCCGACCAAGACCGAGTGGCTGTGGTTTCCGGCTGCCCGATTCAACCAGCTTACTCCATCGCTGGCCATAGGGGGCGAACATCTTGCCCCTGTGGATGGGGCGCGCAATTTGGGTGTCCTCCTGGATGCCCGGCTGTCCATGGAAGATCAAGTGACAGCCGTGGCCAGGAGGGCGTTTTACCAGGTTCGCCTGGTTCGCCAATTGCGCCCCCTATTGGATCGGGACGCCCTTCGCACAGTCACTCATGCGCTCGTGACATCCCGACTGGACTATTGTAACTCTCTCTACATGGGGCTTCCCTTGAGGTGCACCCGGAGACTTCAGCTAGTCCAGAATGCAGCCGCGCGAGCAATTATGGGGACCGCAAGGTCTACCCACGTAACACCGCTCTTGCGCGAGCTGCACTGGCTACCTGTCGTCTTCCGGGTGCGCTTCAAGGTGTTAATTATCATCTTTAAAGCGCTCCATGGCTCGGGACCTAGCTATCTGCGGGATCGGATCCTGCCTCATACATCCTCACGGCCGATTCGCTCCCACAGAGAGGGACTTCTCCGGGTGCCGTCCACTAGACTTTGTCAGCGGGCGACGCCCAGGGGAAGGGCTCTCTCTGTGGCGGGCCCGGCCCTCTGGAACGACCTTCCCCCCGATATTAGAACGACCACGGACCTCCGCTCCTTCCGTCTTAAATTAAAAACTCACTTTTTCTGTCTGGCCGGCCTGGGATAGTCTCCCTGTCTTGGGGTTTTTATTGGGTAGTTTTTAGCATAGTTAGTTTTATGGGAATTTTAGCACAGGTTAAGTTTAATTTGGTTTTAGAACTGTTTGTATATTTTTTATTGTTTTTATTCTACCTGTGCACCGCCCCGAGTCCCCATGGGGAGAGGGAGCGGTTTATAAGTATTAAAATTATTATTTATTATTATTATTATTAGATATCTTGCAAATATAGCCTCCACCTTTACAAGGACTTCCACCTCATTGGAGCAATGCAGTATCTCAGTACCTTGTAAACTCCGATAGCAGATCTCCTCTGTGTTTTTAAACCCCATTGTTTGTGATTTAAGAGTTGAGTTTCATCCTGAAAAATGGTATTACTCGCTGGTTTTAAAAACGGATTCTTTTTTTAAAATCCTGAAATCCTGAAAAATCCTTGGAGGCCAAATTTTGTTTTCAACCCAACTACAAAAATGCAGACTGGGATGAGATTCAGGGTGGAATTTCATGCTTAAAATAATATTTTATGCTGTTTTTAACAATCAAGCCTTTTTTGCACCCAGAAGAGCTAAAATCCCGATCAGAAAAACGGGTGCTTTGGAGGTCAACTTTTTTTAAAGTCCAAATGAAAAAAGGGTTGAGGGATGAGATTCAGGGGAAAATTTCATACTTAAAATGGTATTTATTGCTCTTTTTAAAAATTGAGCGGTTTTGCACCCAGAAAAAGAAAAATCCTAAGGAGAAAAAATAGGCGTCACGGAGGCCAACTTTTTTTTTCAACCTGAATGCAAAAATAGATTCTGGGACGAGATTCAGGGTGGAATTTCATGTTTAAAAATGGTATTTGCTGTTTTTAAAAATCAAAAATTTTGAACCCAAAAGGGAAACTCCTGAGTTTCATGCTTAAATTAGAACTGGAGTTTGATGCTTAAACATGGAACTTCAGTCTTAAGCATGAAATTTTATCCTTAAGCATGGAATTTCATGCTTTAAAATGGTGGCGGTTGCCATAACACCCAATTTGCAAAGGTTTTTCTCCATCACCCCTACACACCTCAGGTCCAAAAGTACATTGCAAGAAACAGATCATGCCCATGAGCTCTTAGTGACTACAGGTAGTTCTTGACCTTTGACCACAAACTGGAACCAGGATTTCCATTGCTAAGCAAGGGGGTTGTTAAGTGAGTTGGGCCTCATTTTACAGCCTTTTTTGACACATTTTTGAAGCAAATCACTGCAGTTGTTAAGTGAATCCAATTTCCCCTATTGACTTTGCTCATTGGAAGCGGCTGGGAAGGTCACAAATTGTGATCGCATGACCCCGGGACAGTGCAACTGTCATCAATACATGCCAGTTGTCAAGTGCCTGAATTTTGATCATGTCACCAGAGGGCTGCTGTAATGGTCATAAGCGTGAAAAACAGTCATAAGTCACTTTTTTCAGTGTCATTGTAACTTTGAATGAGTATAGTTTTTAAGAGCCTGGGCAAGTTTAATAATATGGCGACCTGTCCTCATAAAAATGTTGTGTATGGAACATAGAATACCTAACTTCATTAAAAGGTTACATTTTCCCCTCCATAAAACTCAACGGCAAGGTCAGAAAGTGCAACATGCAGTGAATTCTGTAATTTGCACTTTTTGTGGTTAGCCACTGGATGGCACCCTGTCTTCAGTGTTTATTTTTCTGCCTGCAATGCAAATCTTGGATTGGTACTTATACCAAAAGGTTAGCTGATGTCCTCATAGGTTGTCAGGTTACAACTCCCAAAATTCAGTCGGCACCTGTTGTGAATTTGGGGAAGTGAGGTGTGTGATGCATAGCACTTTGGGAAGATGAGAGAAGGCTGTGAAAGTTGTATGTCAAAAGCTTTTTGTTCACACAAATACTACTGGAAGTTACCATACCACACCATACCATAACACACTATACCATTTATTGTATTATGTGATGTGATGTGATATTGTGTTGTGCTGGGTTATATTGTGTTGTTATGTTATGTTATGTAAAAATTTATTTTTATATTATTATATTATATTAATTATATTAATTATATTAATTATATTAATTATATTAATTATATTAATTATATTAATTATATTAATTATATTATATTATATTATATTATATTATATTATATTATATTATATTATATTATATTATATTATATTATATTATATTATATTATATTATATTATATTATATTATATTATATTATATTATATTATATTATATTATATTATATTATTATATTATATTATATTATATTATATTATTATATTATTAATTATATTATATTATATTATATTATATTATATTATATTATATTATATTATATTATATTATATTATATTATATTATATTATATTATATTATATTATATTATATTATATTATATTATATTATATTATATTATATTATATTATATTATATTAATTATATTATATTATATTATTATATTATATTATTATTCCAACATATCAAAAACAGCACCACAAAAATCAGATTAGGAACACAAGTTGAAATTGGGAAGAAAATGGTAAGTGAGCACCTGTCTACCCTAGACGAGTTCAAATCACCAGGACCGGATAGATTACACCCCAGGGTTCTGAAGGAACTGGCAGACGAGATCTTAGAACCATTGAACTATATCTTTCAGAGGTAGCACTGGGGAACTGCCAGACAACTGGAAAAGAGCTGATGTGGTTCCCATCTTCAAAAAATGGAAAAAAAATAGATCCAGGAAACTACAGACCTATCAGCCTGACTTCAATACCAGGAAAGATTCTGGAAAAGATAATCAAGAAACGAATTAGTGAACACCTAGAAGTAAACAAAGTAATAGTTAAAAGCCAACATGGGTTTGTCAAAAACAGATCATGCCAGACTACTCTTATTGCATTCTTTGACCAAGTGACAAAATTAGTGGACCAGAGGAATGCCGTCAATATAGTTTACTTGGACTTCAGTAAGGCATTTGATAAGGTAGACCATAACCTACTACTAGATAAAGTAGAAGAATGTGGGTTAGACAGCATCACCACCAGATGGATTCCTAACTGGCTGACCAACCGCACTCAACGTGTAGTCCTCAATGGAACTGCATCTACATGGAGGGAAGTATGCAGTGGAGTACCCGAACGCTATGTTTTAGGCCCAGTACTCTTCAACATCTTCATCAATGATTTGGATGAGGGAATAAATGGGGAACTCATCAAATTTGCAGATGACACCAAGCTGGCAGGAATAGCCAACACTCCACAAGATAGGCTTAAGATACAAAAGGATCTTGACAAACTTGAACATTGGGCACTATCTAACAAAATGAAATTCAGTGGTGAAAAGAGTAAGGTTCTACATTTAGGCAACAAAAACGAAATGCACAGGTACAGAATAGGTGGTACCTTGCTCAATAGTAGTAACTGTGAGAGGGATCTTGGAATCCTAGTGGACAACCATTTAAATATGAGCCAGCAGTTGGCAGCATCTGCCAAAAAAGCCAACACAATTCTAGGCTGCATAATCAGAGGGATAGAATCAAAATCATGTGAAGGGTTAATACCACTTTATAATGCCTTGGTAAGGCCACACTTGGAATATTGCATTCAGTTTTGGTCGCCATGATGTAGACTTCCAAGGTCCCTTCCAACTCTGGTATTGTATTGTATTGTATTGTATTGTATTGTATTGTATTGTATTGTATTGTATTGTATTGTATTGTATTGTATTGTATTGTATTGTATTGTATTGTAGCATAGCATAGCATTGCATTGCATTGCATTGCATAGCATAGCATAGCATAGCATAGCATAGCATAGCATAGCATTGCCTAGCATTGCCTAGCATAGCATAGCATAGGGTCAGGCCTGCAGCCATCTTTTCTTTTGGATATTTGGCCTGCCACACTTTCTATTATTCTACTATGCATTTTCTATTGTGGAAAAATGGGAGGGGGTATTGTAGGAGTGAGATACGATGTAGCCACAACAAAATTCTTTCTAGAAAACCAAGGTCGTCCTTTGTCTTTGCATTTCTGTACCTAACCGGAACTGGATGGGTGGAACTGCCCACATGGCAGTGGAAGATTGGACCATGTGATGGACTTGTGGGTGTGGGGGCAAGATCTTGAACTTTCAACTAGGTGAGGGAAACCCAGAAAGCTTTCACATTCCGGTTTTCCCAGATGTGCCAACATAGCTCTTTTAATAAATTGTATTGTATTGTATTGTATTGTATTGTATTGTATTGAACTTTTATTACTTTATTTTATTATTTTAACTTTATTATTTTATTTTATTATTTTATTTTCTGTTTTATAGCCACCCATCTCAGGCAAGTGATTTCTTTCCCCAGTTTTTATCTGGGTAGCTGACCTAAGCCACTCTGGATATTCTGATGTACTCTGAGATTAATCCCCAGGAATGAAGAGAATACCAAATGGAATGAAAGACTTTCCCCTCCGTTAGGTGTGAATGACCAGAATTATAGCTTTACAATCTTATTCCTGAAGTGGACAACATCAAATGTAGTAAATCTGCACAGATTCAGAATGGAGGATCATCAGTCTGCAATGATTCAAAAGCTAAAGAAATGGTCTTGTAATAGTTATCTAAGATGGCAAAAAGACAAATACAAAAGCCTGGTGCTAATTCACTCTATCAGCTTCTAATATCAACTAACTCAGCACAGGTGTTTGGTGATCATTCAACGTTACTACAGCAGTGAAAAAGGTGACATGACCCTTTTTTACAGTTACGACCTTTCCAGCATCCTCTGCATCATCTGACCAAAATTCAGATGCTTAGCATATTTATGATGTTTGCAGTGTCCCAAAGTCATGTTTTTGTCCTTTTTGCGACCTTGCAAAATCAATGGAGATGCCAAATACCCTTAACAATCTGGTTACTAACTTATCAACGGCAGTGATTCACTTAACACCTGAGGCAAGAAAGGTTGTAAAATGGGGCAGAACTCACTTAATAAATACCTCAAGAAGAGAAATTTTGGGCTCAATTGTGGTCAAAGGTCGAGGACTATGTATATATAGAGAGACTGTAAAATTGTTAGAAAATGGGGCAATTTGATTTTTGGGGCTCCCATTCTCTCTATCCAACCCTTATCCATCTTTCATCATCAGCAGCAGCAGCATATCATCAAATACTACAACTATCATGAACAACATTTTAACTTCCATCCCATTCAGCACACTATATGAAACCAACTAACTAATGTATAGCACAGCCGCTGCTATAACTGCAGAACTGGGTTATAAAATGCCAAAAAAGAAAGCCGTTTCTATGTTTCCTAGTAAAATGCATGGGAAAAGTCTGCACCCTCCTAACCATTCCTATTAGCCGCGAATCCATGGGCGATGTCCATTTTTCCGTCTGATTTCATGGGGAACTAACCCTTACCCTAAGTGGGTTTTCCCCCCATGGGATTTTCCCATGCATTTTACCAGGAAGGGTAGAAACGACGGGATGGAAAAGTCAGTACCTTCCTAACCATTCCAATGAGCGGGGAATCCATTGGAAATGTTCATTTTTCTGTCTGAGTTCATGGAGACCTAACCCTAACCCTAAGTGGGTTTTCGCACCTATTGGATTTTCCCATTCATTTTACCAGGAAATGTAGAAACGACAGGATGGAAAAGTCAGCACCCTCCTAACCATTTCGATAAGCCACGAATCCATTGGCAATGTACATTTTTCCATCTGATTTCAAGAAGACCTAACCCTAATCCTAAGTGGGTTTTCCCCCCCTATGGGATTTTCCCATGCATTTTACCAGGAAACGTACAAACGGATGGATGGAAAAGTCAGCATCCACTTAAGCATTCCAATGAGCCGCGAATCCATTGGCGATGTTCATATTTCTGTCTGAGTTCATGGAGACCTAACCCTAAGCCTAAGTGGGTTTTCCCCCCTATGGGATTTTCCCATTCATTTTACCAGGAAACGTAGAAAAAACGGGATGGAAAAGTCAGCATCCTCCTAACAATTCCGGTGAGCCGGGAATCCATTGGCAATGTCCATTTTTCCGTCTGAGTTCATGGGGACCTAACCCTAACCCTAAGTGTGTTTTTCCCCCTATGGGATTTTCCCATGCATCTTACCAGGAAATGTAGAAACGACGGGATGCCACAGTCAGCACCATCCTAACCATTCCGATGAGCCGTAAAGTAAAGAATGCTTGGTAAAAGCTCAGAATTCTTGGTAAAAGCCAGTGGTGGGATTAACATTTTTTATTACTGGTTCCTATGGGTGTGGCTTGGTGGGCATGGCATGGCTTGTGGCCATGGCTGGGGAAGGATACTGTAAAATCCCCATCTACTCCCCACCCCACTAACCTGCTTTCCAGCTCCATTCTCCTGTTAAAAAGGAGAAAAATGATTGGAAAGAAAAAATATAGAAATTTCAAGATCAAGAAAAAGAAACAACTATGTAAATGGATGGAGTGAAGAGAATATAAGAGAAGTTCTTAAGAAACTAAGAGTCCCGCCTCGAGTCCCTTCGGGGAGAGAGAGCGGGTTATAAATAAAATTTATTATTATTATTAAGAGAAAATGGCTGTAAGGATAAAGAAAGAATAGGATTTACTAGTAGAATAGTATGAAATTTGGTCAATATAGCCAATGGTATATATTCAATACAATGTGAGGGAAATACATTGACATTATTACTTGAGGATAACTAATTAAATGAAATGTTTACTATATAAAATTAAATTTGAGGATATATGTTATTAATAGTAAAACAGAATAATAGATGGAAATGATATGTTAAATTTGATTAATTTGGAGAGGCAGATAATGATATTGTTTATACATTAAGAAGAAATAAAAAAATTAAGCAAGATAATTTGGAATGAAAATAAGATTACTAAAATGTAAAATGAAAAGATGATGTAAAATAAACTATGCATAATAGATGTAAAGGGAAACCCAGACAACATTTTGTTTATAAAAAAAACAAAATATGTAACAACAAAAACTTTGTTTAAAAAAAAAGCCATCTGATCTTACTGGATGGGAAGAAACGGACTCAAGCTCAACCCGACCAAGACCGAGTGGCTGTGGTTTCCGGCTGCCCGATTCAACCAGCTGATTCCATCGCTGGCCATTGGGGCGAACATCTTGCCCCAGTGGATGGGGTGCGCAACTTGGGTGTCCTCCTGGATGCCCGGCTGTCCATGGAAGATCAAGTGACAGCCGTGGCCAGGAGGGCGTTTTACCAGGTTCGCCTGGTTCGCCAGTTGCGCCCCCTATTGGATCGGGACGCCCTCCGCACAGTCACTCATGCTCTCGTGACATCCCGACTGGACTATTATAACTCTCTCTACATGGGGCTCCCCTTGAGGTGCACTCGGAGACTTCAGCTAGTCCAGAATGCAGCCGCGCGAGCAATTATGGGAACCTCAAGGTTTACCCATGTAACACCGCTCTTGCGCGAGCTGCACTGGCTGCCTGTCGTCTTCCGGGTGCGCTTCAAGGTTCTAGTTATCATCTTTAAAGCGCTCCATGGCTCGGGACCTAGCTATTTGCGGGATCGGATCCTGCCTCATACATCCACACGGCCTATTCGCTCATACAGAGAGGGACTTCTCCGGTGCCGTCCACTAGACTTTGTCAGCGGGCGACACCCAGGGGAAGGGCTCTCTCTGTGTCGGGCCCAGCCCTCTGGAACGACCTTCCCCCCGACATTAGAACAACCACGGACCTCCGCTCCTTCCGTCTAAAACTAAAAACATATCTGTTCTGCTTGGCCGGCCTAGGGTAGTCTCCCTTCTATGGGGTTGTTAATAATTTTAGATGGGGATTTTAGTAATTTTTAACTGGGAATTTTTAGCGCAGGGATATCATTTAATCTGTTTCTATTATGTGTGTATATTTATTGTTTTATTTGCCCTGTGCACCGCTCCGAGTCCCTTCGGGGAGAGGGAGCGGTCAACAAATTAAATTTATTATTATTATTATTATTATTACAACAGACCCGGAGGAAAGAAAGTCCTCCCTCGGAAGTATAATCTTGAATATAAACTGCTAATACTGTAGAAAATGAGCATGGAAAAGTTTTAGAAGAGGACAGAAGAAGAACCAAAAACCAACAGCTCCAAATGTTTATTTTTAAAAAGGAATACATTATTATGACTGAAGAGAACTTTGGTGAATAAGATAGCATATTCACTTTTGTAATCAAACAAATGAGTAAACAAGCCAACAAAATAAAACTGAAGATTTCTTCTGTAGCGGAAATAACTTGCATCTCTTTGATGGCCCTGGTGGCATGGCAGAGGGATTGTTGCTGTGATGCATCACCTGGCTGTGGATTATATGTCATTTCTTGTACAACTCATCAGTAAACCCAAGTTTCTATTCTGGTTGAATTTCTTATTTTTAAAGAGGGCAGAACTTATTCATTTATTTGGGTGCGGGAAGCAATCATAATTGCTTTGTTGAGATAGAAGCAAACTGAAGTGAAAAGTAGTGTTGGAAGGAATGTCCTTCTGGGTTCGGCTCCAAGTGGGGAAAAAGACACTGGAGACATGGAGGCGGCTTGGAAAGATGGTTTAATGGTGGACAGGACCACATGGCTGGAGTCCTGAACAGAAAAGGTGATCACATGCTTCAATCTTGGGGAAGAAGAACAGAAGGGCTGAGGAAGGGGCTTGCAGGGCTTTTCATAATCTGTTTGACCCCACCTATCTGTTTCCTGTTCCTGTGTAGGAAGTGTATTCTGATTGATTGTCAGATTCACATAGGGCAATGCAGGGGAAATTGTTGTCTGAGCCTGGTGCGGAAGCCAATGATGGACACCAGACACGAGGTGCAGGTTTTCTGATTGTTTTTTATTGGAGTACTCCAAGGAAAAGGGTTCCTGGTCAAAAGGCCAAGAACCAAGAACAAAGGATTAAGAAAGCTTTATACATTTTCACTAAAGAAGAAGGCGGGACAAGGTGAAACAATAAGAAATATCCTCTAATAAACATTTTAGCACTAATTCTACAATTTGTTCTATTGGTCTATAGCTGCCCCGTTCCTAAGCCTTGGCTAATGAATGCCCCAGGAGTTATCTAATAGGCATTTCATTTGTTGCCAGCCATCTCTATTCCTAACTTTTAGCTGAGGTCTGCAAGTTGTCTAATTCTTGTTGCTTTTATCAGCTTTCTAGCTACCCATAATTGCTACAAACTTTACACATGCATATTTCCTGTTGATAAACATTCTTTCTTCTTGTGAGACAGATAGACAGACACACCCACCCCCCTTTACAGTCTTCCTGATTTACTTTCAAGTGTGTGCCATGACCTTGCTTTAGCAGCCAGTACATCACAACTCTCTAGGCTGTGTTTTGAATCCAGGTTTTGTTGAGTTCTCAAATGCCATGTGGTCAGTTTCTGTTTCTGTGAAAAGCTGATATTGCCTTTATTATGTAGTGCAGGGGTCCCCAACCTTTTTTGCACCAGGGACCGGTTTCATTTTAAAGAAAATTCTGCGGACCGGCTGAGTGGCTCAGCAGTCATGTGACTGGGTGGGCGTGGCCAACTTGGAAAATGTGAAACTCACTTAACAATGATCTTGATTAGCAACCAAACGTTTGGCCTCAACTGTGGTCATAAGTTTCTTTCTTTCTTTCTTTCTTTCTTTCTTTCTTTCTTTCTTTCTTTCTTTCTTTCTTTCTTTCTTTCTCTCTCTCTCTCTCTCTCTTTTTCTTTTTCTTTCTTTGTCTCTGTCTCTCTTTCTTTCTCTCGCTATTTCTTTCTTTCTCTCTTTCTCTCTCTTTCTCTTTCTCTCTTTATTTCTTTATCTTTCTTTTTTTCTTTCTCTTTCGCTCTTTCTGTATCTTTTTCTGTCTCTTTCTTTCCTTTCTGTCTCTTTCTCTCTGTCTGTCTTTCTCTCTCTCCCACTTTCTTTTTCTTTCTTTCTCTCTGTCTCTCTCCTTCATCCGCCCATCTCTGTCACTCTGTGTGTGCGTGCGTGTGTGTGTCTGTCTTGCATTCACTCAATCACTCATTCTGTGTCTCTGTCTATCTTTCTCTCCCTCTCTCCCTCTCTCTGTCTCTCTATGGGTGTCTGTCGTCATCGTCGTCGTCGTCCCCCAGCCTCCTCAGCCCGCCTGCCGCGCTTGGTCGCTCGTTCGCTCGTTCAGGCTCTGTGGCTGGGTAGGAGCCGGGCTGGAGAGGAGGAGGAGGGAGGAGGGGGCAGCCCATTGGGCAGAGCGCGCGGGAGAACGCAGGAGGATGGTGGGGGCTCTTCCTCCACCCTCGTCGACGGAGGGACTCCTGTGCGCCGCCGGAGCAACCCTCCCTACGGTCACCAGTTCCCTCCCCCGCCCGCGGAGCCTCCGCAGCCCCTGGAAGAAAACAAGTGGCCGGCATGCCAGCAGGGGAGGGAATCGGTGGCCGGTCCGGCGGCGCCCAGGAGTCCCTCCGTCGACGAGGGAGGAGGAAGAGCCACACTCCAACGGCGCCAACAGCCGCGCCTGCATTCTCCCGCGCACTCTGCTCAGGGGGCTGCCCCCTCCTCCCTCCTCCTCCTCTCCAGCCCTGCGGCCCGGCTCCCACCCAGCCACGGACTGGCACTGGTCCGTGGCCCGGGGGTTGGGGACCCCTGATGTAGTGGACTAGCTCAGGCTTTCATGCAGGGGTCCCCAACCTTTTTTGCACCAGTTTCATTTTAAAGAAAGTTTTGCGGACCGGCTGAGTGGCTCAGCAGTCATGTGACTGGGTGG